>OY284417.1:122885148-123427599 GCA_958301585.1 Merodon equestris | reverse complement strand
ATTTATTTGAAAGTGAAAGAGGCAAGAAAAACTAACTTACGGATGATTGAATATGGTGAATCTCCGTGGTATTGTCCTCAAGCAAATCAATTGAACTTAAATCAGAGTTAAGGAACGATATAAGTGATGTTCTTTTGTGATTCTCGCGTCCAACATTCGTCCTGCACCTTTTTTTACTTTGTGCTAGCAAACCTGTGTAACAGAAATAGTAATAATACATATAGATTAAAAGATGTGGCGTAAAAAATTACTGTCGGGGCTAAATGGATTAACATTTGCTTGTTGCATAGAGTTCTCGAGAGCCCTATTATGTAAATGAAGTGGTTTTGGCCTGTCTAGTACATATGCATCCTCATTATCCGTAGGTTTACATAGTTTACTCTCGGCCAAACAATGATTCGATACATCTGATAAATAGTTCAAACACTTTCCTGACGATTTCTGTAAAATTGTTTTTGGTGTCGCAGGTGTATCAAAGAGTCTGGAAATAATTGGAAAAAAACATCTTATCAAAATCAGTACAAATAATTAATTTATTTGCATATACCTTAAGGCTCTCACTTTTCTGTAGGGAGGAGATACTGAAACTTCTTGAACAGAATAGCTTGTTTCAAATTATATGTACAATTTGTCAAAAAGGCACCTGTCTAGATTCCCTGAACCCCACTTGTCAAGCGTTCAGATGTACAGGAAGTATCAATGAAAATAAGTAAAATGTACTAGAAGTAAATAAAAGGAAAATTATAAACGAATGACATGAACAAATTGCCCTTACAATATACTACAAAACAATATAACACACAGTCATGTCTCATGTAAAATGCGGACGAGAAAAATGAACTTTTAATCAACTCTTAAAAACATTTTCATTTTATAGCTTTTAAAATTAAGTACAATATGCTAGTTGCCCGAACGTAACTAGATTCCTCAAACTCCAACGTCAAGTGCACTTGTCATTCGATGTTCAGGTGCACAAGTACGAGTGTTGACCAATATATGACAGGACTTGAAGTTGAATGCAGTTTGCTACGGGGAAAATAAATCTAGAGTGTAGGAGAAAACAAGTTGTGTTCAATTAGGCTGTTGTCGACTGCTCCGAACAGGAAAGTACACGTCTTCGTTTCCTGGGTGAACAATTCTTGTCCAGTTTTGTTATGTTTTGTCAAGATGTTCCAAACACGTTTGCACGCAACCACTCTTGAGAAAGAGTCAAAAACATGTTTCATACAATTTGTGAAAAAGGTTTTTTTTACAACTTCATACGGCTGCACTTTTCCTGTGTCAACTTGTTTTGACAGCTTTGAATAATTTGTTCTGTCCTGTTCGTGTTTGTTTCTAATTGAACAAATCTACAATTTGCGAAAACATATGTATGTATTGTACCGCCTGGAGAAGTTGCGAAGGGGAGTATGGGCGTGAATACACCTGCGATGGTTTCGTTCTTTGGTAGTATTTGTTTTCGAATGCCAGAGCATATAATTCCGCGTCGTACTTCATATATGTTGAACATGTATAGTATTATGTATGCCCGCTTTCTGTGGGAAATGTAAATAAATATGGAGTGGGAAGAGGACAAAAACTTATTTGCATTGTACCGCCTTAAGAAGTAACGAAGGGGAAAATGCATGAGAGTACATCTGTGAAAGATGGTTCCATTCTTTCGTAGTATTTGTTTTCGAATCCCGAGTGCATACCACTTGACCTAAGTTAAACATGTTTTTGCATATGACGCTCCTTGTGGGATATGCAAATAGAGTGGGAAAGGGATAAATCTTGGGAAACATTTGTATTGTACCGCCTTAAGAAGTAACGAAGGGGAAAATGTATACACCTGTGACAGATGATTTCGTCAGTATTTGTCTTAGAATCTCTGATGACAAAACCTTGTAGATACTTGATTTGCGTTCGATATGTTAATGGATGTGCCTGTTTCGGTGGGTTGCGTAAAGTAGCTGCTTTGAATTGATGTGAAAGAGCGGAATGGGATTGGGTGTCAGGAATACGCATATAGACAGACGAAATGCCGCAATATTGAACAACTGCATGAAACGAACAGGTAAATACATGCACATACTTGTCAGATTCTGTTTCCCCACCTTCGTTTGTAGATTTCCTTTTGAAATTTCAATACATATGAGAGCTCCTTCTACTTGATCCCAGTTTGATATATTGATGTATGTGCCGATTGCTGTCGTGTACATTATTGATTGTGTTAGATATGGTGAGTTATATACATGATATATATATATATGTAAAAAGTAATTAAAGTTATTAATCTGATTATTACAATGGCTTCATTGGATAACTTCGTAGTATTTGTCTTGAAATCTCTATACATATATAAGCCCCTCCTACTTGATCCCTGTTTGATATTATGATGTATATGATGATTGCCGTGTTGTCAATAATCCATAACCAATTCTTACATATACGATTTGTTATATACATGATAAATGTAAAATAATTAAAAGCATAATATTATTAATGGCATACTTACCTGTTTTCTTTCTCTTGATACGTTTTTGTAATAACATGGAAAATCCTGTTTTAAGTTTTAGTTTTTGACAAAATATTGTTGCCGTTTTGTATTACTCAGATTGATAACTGCAGCCCTTTCATTTTAATGGTTACTTACATTTCGATTATCAATTGTGTTATATACCCGATATACTTATATATGCATATATAAAATAATTAAACACATTATAATTTGACTAATACTATAGGTGTCCTCTTTCTGTTAATAGAATTGTTTAATGACAAGGAGTCTTGTTTTTGCTTTTATTTTTGATACTAGTATTGTGACCCTTTCTCCGTTTTATTGAGGCTTGTAGTCGCAGTTGTTCTTCGTGCATGATTAATTTCATTTCGATTTATCAACGGCTCATTTAAATAATTAGTATCAACATCCAAGTCAATATGATATGTTTATGACAATTTGACTTATTTTAATAAAATGAATTGGCTATAAAAAATATTTTTTTTTATTTCTTAATTTATTCTGTATACGAATTAGACAAGCAACTTATCGCTGCATACTACTGATTGAATTTTTATTTCTAAGACCCTCTAGAGTAGGAATGCACGATCTCCTCCTTTTTCGAGCGTATGAGCGTAAACATCGGTCAGAGGCTGGCGAATGCTTAATATTCTTATAGCCTACAAGAAATAAAATAATAAATTTAAGGTAATCTTGTGAAGCAATTTAAATTATTGTATTTATTTGCAAAGAATATTTTAGTGGCATTTCCTTCTAACTGAACGTATTTCCGTGGTATATTATTTAAGTAATTGCATAAATATTCTAGATGTACGTTAATGGAAGCCAACTCTCTGTAAAACAAATATTGCATTTTATTAATTGTATAATTTCTGCCACAATAAACATCTATTTATCTTGAAATTATTGCATCCGTTAGCCTTTTCTGATTTGTGTTGTTTTCAGCAGATAAGATAACTATAACAAACATACAACTGTTTTTCGAAAGGATTCAAACATTACAATGATAAGCGGATTAAATTATTGGTTTAAAAAAATAATAATCGAAATTCTACAGTGGATTATTGCACTGTATTCCTTGAATGCTTTTTGCAATAAAAACTAAAAAGACAGAACACGAGGATTTAACGCTTTGAATTTCTTTCCGAAATATATATCACGTGTATGAATTTAAGAACTTTATGACATGATATATATCCTTCATCTTGAAAACACTTTCATCCAATTTCGTGGCTATTATTACTCCTTTTTATAGATGGCACAAAGCAGATTTATCCTTGGATAACGCAACAAATGGGAAATTCATTTAAATATATGTAAAACCTATCAATGTTATAACATACTTGTGCCGCCTGTTTGTTCGTGTATCCTTAATAATCTTTTTGCTTCCTTTAATTTTTTTCAGTAATATTTCATTCTTCCGTCGCTCGATCGTTAATTCCTGAGTAAGCTGGGATTTTGATTTAAATTCCAAGGATGAAAGAATCCTGCGAAAATATTACCAACACATTATTTATTTGAAAGTGAAAGAGGCAAGAAAAACTAACTTACGGATGATTGAATATGGTGAATCTCCGTGGTATTGTCCTCAAGCAAATCAATTGAACTTAAATCAGAGTTAAGGAACGATATAAGTGATGTTCTTTTGTGATTCTCGCGTCCAACATTCGTCCTGCACCTTTTTTTACTTTGTGCTAGCAAACCTGTGTAACAGAAATAGTAATAATACATATAGATTAAAAGATGTGGCGTAAAAAATTACTGTCGGGGCTAAATGGATTAACATTTGCTTGTTGCATAGAGTTCTCGAGAGCCCTATTATGTAAATGAAGTGGTTTTGGCCTGTCTAGTACATATGCATCCTCATTATCCGTAGGTTTACATAGTTTACTCTCGGCCAAACAATGATTCGATACATCTGATAAATAGTTCAAACACTTTCCTGACGATTTCTGTAAAATTGTTTTTGGTGTCGCAGGTGTATCAAAGAGTCTGGAAATAATTGGAAAAAAACATCTTATCAAAATCAGTACAAATAATTAATTTATTTGCATATACCTTAAGGCTCTCACTTTTCTGTAGGGAGGAGATACTGAAACTTCTTGAACAGAATAGCTTGTTTCAAATTATATGTACAATTTGTCAAAAAGGCACCTGTCTAGATTCCCTGAACCCCACTTGTCAAGCGTTCAGATGTACAGGAAGTATCAATGAAAATAAGTAAAATGTACTAGAAGTAAATAAAAGGAAAATTATAAACGAATGACATGAACAAATTGCCCTTACAATATACTACAAAACAATATAACACACAGTCATGTCTCATGTAAAATGCGGACGAGAAAAATGAACTTTTAATCAACTCTTAAAAACATTTTCATTTTATAGCATTTAAAATTAAGTACAATATGCTAGTTGCCCGAACGTAACTAGATTCCTCAAACTCCAACGTCAAGTGCACTTGTCATTCGATGTTCAGGTGCACAAGTACGAGTGTTGACCAATATATGACAGGACTTGAAGTTGAATGCAGTTTGCTACGGGGAAAATAAATCTAGAGTGTAGGAGAAAACAAGTTGTGTTCAATTAGGCTGATGTCGACTGCTCCGAACAGGAAAGTACACGTCTTCGTTTCCTGGGTGAACAATTCTTGTCCAGTTTTGTTATGTTTTGTCAAGATGTTCCAAACACGTTTGCACGCAACCACTCTTGAGAAAGAGTCAAAAACATGTTTCATACAATTTGTGAAAAAGGTTTTTTTTACAACTTCATACGGCTGCACTTTTCCTGTGTCAACTTGTTTTGACAGCTTTGAATAATTTGTTCTGTCCTGTTCGTGTTTGTTTCTAATTGAACAAATCTACAATTTGCGAAAACATATGTATGTATTGTACCGCCTGGAGAAGTTGCGAAGGGGAGTATGGGCGTGAATACACCTGCGATGGTTTCGTTCTTTGGTAGTATTTGTTTTCGAATGCCAGAGCATATAATTCCGCGTCGTACTTCATATATGTTGAACATGTATAGTATTATGTATGCCCGCTTTCTGTGGGAAATGTAAATAAATATGGAGTGGGAAGAGGACAAAAACTTATTTGCATTGTACCGCCTTAAGAAGTAACGAAGGGGAAAATGCATGAGAGTACATCTGTGAAAGATGGTTCCATTCTTTCGTAGTATTTGTTTTCGAATCCCGAGTGCATACCACTTGACCTAAGTTAAACATGTTTTTGCATATGACGCTCCTTGTGGGATATGCAAATAGAGTGGGAAAGGGATAAATCTTGGGAAACATTTGTATTGTACCGCCTTAAGAAGTAACGAAGGGGAAAATGTATACACCTGTGACAGATGATTTCGTCAGTATTTGTCTTAGAATCTCTGATGACAAAACCTTGTAGATACTTGATTTGCGTTCGATATGTTAATGGATGTGCCTGTTTCGGTGGGTTGCGTAAAGTAGCTGCTTTGAATTGATGTGAAAGAGCGGAATGGGATTGGGTGTCAGGAATACGCATATAGACAGACGAAATGCCGCAATATTGAACAACTGCATGAAACGAACAGGTAAATACATGCACATACTTGTCAGATTCTGTTTCCCCACCTTCGTTTGTAGATTTCCTTTTGAAATTTCAATACATATGAGAGCTCCTTCTACTTGATCCCAGTTTGATATATTGATGTATGTGCCGATTGCTGTCGTGTACATTATTGATTGTGTTAGATATGGTGAGTTATATACATGATATATATATATATGTAAAAAGTAATTAAAGTTATTAATCTGATTATTACAATGGCTTCATTGGATAACTTCGTAGTATTTGTCTTGAAATCTCTATACATATATAAGCCCCTCCTACTTGATCCCTGTTTGATATTATGATGTATATGATGATTGCCGTGTTGTCAATAATCCATAACCAATTCTTACATATACGATTTGTTATATACATGATAAATGTAAAATAATTAAAAGCATAATATTATTAATGGCATACTTACCTGTTTTCTTTCTCTTGATACGTTTTTGTAATAACATGGAAAATCCTGTTTTAAGTTTTAGTTTTTGACAAAATATTGTTGCCGTTTTGTATTACTCAGATTGATAACTGCAGCCCTTTCATTTTAATGGTTACTTACATTTCGATTATCAATTGTGTTATATACCCGATATACTTATATATGCATATATAAAATAATTAAACACATTATAATTTGACTAATACTATAGGTGTCCTCTTTCTGTTAATAGAATTGTTTAATGACAAGGAGTCTTGTTTTTGCTTTTATTTTTGATACTAGTATTGTGACCCTTTCTCCGTTTTATTGAGGCTTGTAGTCGCAGTTGTTCTTCGTGCATGATTAATTTCATTTCGATTTATCAACGGCTCATTTAAATAATTAGTATCAACATCCAAGTCAATATGATATGTTTATGACAATTTGACTTATTTTAATAAAATGAATTGGCTATAAAAAATATTTTTTTTTATTTCTTAATTTATTCTGTATACGAATTAGACAAGCAACTTATCGCTGCATACTACTGATTGAATTTTTATTTCTAAGACCCTCTAGAGTAGGAATGCACGATCTCCTCCTTTTTCGAGCGTATGAGCGTAAACATCGGTCAGAGGCTGGCGAATGCTTAATATTCTTATAGCCTACAAGAAATAAAATAATAAATTTAAGGTAATCTTGTGAAGCAATTTAAATTATTGTATTTATTTGCAAAGAATATTTTAGTGGCATTTCCTTCTAACTGAACGTATTTCCGTGGTATATTATTTAAGTAATTGCATAAATATTCTAGATGTACGTTAATGGAAGCCAACTCTCTGTAAAACAAATATTGCATTTTATTAATTGTATAATTTCTGCCACAATAAACATCTATTTATCTTGAAATTATTGCATCCGTTAGCCTTTTCTGATTTGTGTTGTTTTCAGCAGATAAGATAACTATAACAAACATACAACTGTTTTTCGAAAGGATTCAAACATTACAATGATAAGCGGATTAAATTATTGGTTTAAAAAAATAATAATCGAAATTCTACAGTGGATTATTGCACTGTATTCCTTGAATGCTTTTTGCAATAAAAACTAAAAAGACAGAACACGAGGATTTAACGCTTTGAATTTCTTTCCGAAATATATATCACGTGTATGAATTTAAGAACTTTATGACATGATATATATCCTTCATCTTGAAAACACTTTCATCCAATTTCGTGGCTATTATTACTCCTTTTTATAGATGGCACAAAGCAGATTTATCCTTGGATAACGCAACAAATGGGAAATTCATTTAAATATATGTAAAACCTATCAATGTTATAACATACTTGTGCCGCCTGTTTGTTCGTGTATCCTTAATAATCTTTTTGCTTCCTTTAATTTTTTTCAGTAATATTTCATTCTTCCGTCGCTCGATCGTTAATTCCTGAGTAAGCTGGGATTTTGATTTAAATTCCAAGGATGAAAGAATCCTGCGAAAATATTACCAACACATTATTTATTTGAAAGTGAAAGAGGCAAGAAAAACTAACTTACGGATGATTGAATATGGTGAATCTCCGTGGTATTGTCCTCAAGCAAATCAATTGAACTTAAATCAGAGTTAAGGAACGATATAAGTGATGTTCTTTTGTGATTCTCGCGTCCAACATTCGTCCTGCACCTTTTTTTACTTTGTGCTAGCAAACCTGTGTAACAGAAATAGTAATAATACATATAGATTAAAAGATGTGGCGTAAAAAATTACTGTCGGGGCTAAATGGATTAACATTTGCTTGTTGCATAGAGTTCTCGAGAGCCCTATTATGTAAATGAAGTGGTTTTGGCCTGTCTAGTACATATGCATCCTCATTATCCGTAGGTTTACATAGTTTACTCTCGGCCAAACAATGATTCGATACATCTGATAAATAGTTCAAACACTTTCCTGACGATTTCTGTAAAATTGTTTTTGGTGTCGCAGGTGTATCAAAGAGTCTGGAAATAATTGGAAAAAAACATCTTATCAAAATCAGTACAAATAATTAATTTATTTGCATATACCTTAAGGCTCTCACTTTTCTGTAGGGAGGAGATACTGAAACTTCTTGAACAGAATAGCTTGTTTCAAATTATATGTACAATTTGTCAAAAAGGCACCTGTCTAGATTCCCTGAACCCCACTTGTCAAGCGTTCAGATGTACAGGAAGTATCAATGAAAATAAGTAAAATGTACTAGAAGTAAATAAAAGGAAAATTATAAACGAATGACATGAACAAATTGCCCTTACAATATACTACAAAACAATATAACACACAGTCATGTCTCATGTAAAATGCGGACGAGAAAAATGAACTTTTAATCAACTCTTAAAAACATTTTCATTTTATAGCTTTTAAAATTAAGTACAATATGCTAGTTGCCCGAACGTAACTAGATTCCTCAAACTCCAACGTCAAGTGCACTTGTCATTCGATGTTCAGGTGCACAAGTACGAGTGTTGACCAATATATGACAGGACTTGAAGTTGAATGCAGTTTGCTACGGGGAAAATAAATCTAGAGTGTAGGAGAAAACAAGTTGTGTTCAATTAGGCTGTTGTCGACTGCTCCGAACAGGAAAGTACACGTCTTCGTTTCCTGGGTGAACAATTCTTGTCCAGTTTTGTTATGTTTTGTCAAGATGTTCCAAACACGTTTGCACGCAACCACTCTTGAGAAAGAGTCAAAAACATGTTTCATACAATTTGTGAAAAAGGTTTTTTTTACAACTTCATACGGCTGCACTTTTCCTGTGTCAACTTGTTTTGACAGCTTTGAATAATTTGTTCTGTCCTGTTCGTGTTTGTTTCTAATTGAACAAATCTACAATTTGCGAAAACATATGTATGTATTGTACCGCCTGGAGAAGTTGCGAAGGGGAGTATGGGCGTGAATACACCTGCGATGGTTTCGTTCTTTGGTAGTATTTGTTTTCGAATGCCAGAGCATATAATTCCGCGTCGTACTTCATATATGTTGAACATGTATAGTATTATGTATGCCCGCTTTCTGTGGGAAATGTAAATAAATATGGAGTGGGAAGAGGACAAAAACTTATTTGCATTGTACCGCCTTAAGAAGTAACGAAGGGGAAAATGCATGAGAGTACATCTGTGAAAGATGGTTCCATTCTTTCGTAGTATTTGTTTTCGAATCCCGAGTGCATACCACTTGACCTAAGTTAAACATGTTTTTGCATATGACGCTCCTTGTGGGATATGCAAATAGAGTGGGAAAGGGATAAATCTTGGGAAACATTTGTATTGTACCGCCTTAAGAAGTAACGAAGGGGAAAATGTATACACCTGTGACAGATGATTTCGTCAGTATTTGTCTTAGAATCTCTGATGACAAAACCTTGTAGATACTTGATTTGCGTTCGATATGTTAATGGATGTGCCTGTTTCGGTGGGTTGCGTAAAGTAGCTGCTTTGAATTGATGTGAAAGAGCGGAATGGGATTGGGTGTCAGGAATACGCATATAGACAGACGAAATGCCGCAATATTGAACAACTGCATGAAACGAACAGGTAAATACATGCACATACTTGTCAGATTCTGTTTCCCCACCTTCGTTTGTAGATTTCCTTTTGAAATTTCAATACATATGAGAGCTCCTTCTACTTGATCCCAGTTTGATATATTGATGTATGTGCCGATTGCTGTCGTGTACATTATTGATTGTGTTAGATATGGTGAGTTATATACATGATATATATATATATGTAAAAAGTAATTAAAGTTATTAATCTGATTATTACAATGGCTTCATTGGATAACTTCGTAGTATTTGTCTTGAAATCTCTATACATATATAAGCCCCTCCTACTTGATCCCTGTTTGATATTATGATGTATATGATGATTGCCGTGTTGTCAATAATCCATAACCAATTCTTACATATACGATTTGTTATATACATGATAAATGTAAAATAATTAAAAGCATAATATTATTAATGGCATACTTACCTGTTTTCTTTCTCTTGATACGTTTTTGTAATAACATGGAAAATCCTGTTTTAAGTTTTAGTTTTTGACAAAATATTGTTGCCGTTTTGTATTACTCAGATTGATAACTGCAGCCCTTTCATTTTAATGGTTACTTACATTTCGATTATCAATTGTGTTATATACCCGATATACTTATATATGCATATATAAAATAATTAAACACATTATAATTTGACTAATACTATAGGTGTCCTCTTTCTGTTAATAGAATTGTTTAATGACAAGGAGTCTTGTTTTTGCTTTTATTTTTGATACTAGTATTGTGACCCTTTCTCCGTTTTATTGAGGCTTGTAGTCGCAGTTGTTCTTCGTGCATGATTAATTTCATTTCGATTTATCAACGGCTCATTTAAATAATTAGTATCAACATCCAAGTCAATATGATATGTTTATGACAATTTGACTTATTTTAATAAAATGAATTGGCTATAAAAAATATTTTTTTTTATTTCTTAATTTATTCTGTATACGAATTAGACAAGCAACTTATCGCTGCATACTACTGATTGAATTTTTATTTCTAAGACCCTCTAGAGTAGGAATGCACGATCTCCTCCTTTTTCGAGCGTATGAGCGTAAACATCGGTCAGAGGCTGGCGAATGCTTAATATTCTTATAGCCTACAAGAAATAAAATAATAAATTTAAGGTAATCTTGTGAAGCAATTTAAATTATTGTATTTATTTGCAAAGAATATTTTAGTGGCATTTCCTTCTAACTGAACGTATTTCCGTGGTATATTATTTAAGTAATTGCATAAATATTCTAGATGTACGTTAATGGAAGCCAACTCTCTGTAAAACAAATATTGCATTTTATTAATTGTATAATTTCTGCCACAATAAACATCTATTTATCTTGAAATTATTGCATCCGTTAGCCTTTTCTGATTTGTGTTGTTTTCAGCAGATAAGATAACTATAACAAACATACAACTGTTTTTCGAAAGGATTCAAACATTACAATGATAAGCGGATTAAATTATTGGTTTAAAAAAATAATAATCGAAATTCTACAGTGGATTATTGCACTGTATTCCTTGAATGCTTTTTGCAATAAAAACTAAAAAGACAGAACACGAGGATTTAACGCTTTGAATTTCTTTCCGAAATATATATCACGTGTATGAATTTAAGAACTTTATGACATGATATATATCCTTCATCTTGAAAACACTTTCATCCAATTTCGTGGCTATTATTACTCCTTTTTATAGATGGCACAAAGCAGATTTATCCTTGGATAACGCAACAAATGGGAAATTCATTTAAATATATGTAAAACCTATCAATGTTATAACATACTTGTGCCCCCTGTTTGTTCGTGTATCCTTAATAATCTTTTTGCTTCCTTTAATTTTTTCAGTAATATTTCATTCTTCCGTCGCTCGATCGTTAATTCCTGAGTAAGCTGGGATTTTGATTTAAATTCCAAGGATGAAAGAATCCTGCGAAAATGTTACCAACACATTATTTATTTGAAAGTGAAAGAGGCAAGAAAAACTAACTTACGGATGATTGAATATGGTGAATCTCCGTGGTATTGTCCTCAAGCAAATCAATTGAACTTAAATCAGAGTTAAGGAACGATATAAGTGATGTTCTTTTGTGATTCTCGCGTCCAACATTCGTCCTGCACCTTTTTTTACTTTGTGCTAGCAAACCTGTGTAACAGAAATAGTAATAATACATATAGATTAAAAGATGTGGCGTAAAAAATTACTGTCGGGGCTAAATGGATTAACATTTGCTTGTTGCATAGAGTTCTCGAGAGCCCTATTATGTAAATGAAGTGGTTTTGGCCTGTCTAGTACATATGCATCCTCATTATCCGTAGGTTTACATAGTTTACTCTCGGCCAAACAATGATTCGATACATCTGATAAATAGTTCAAACACTTTCCTGACGATTTCTGTAAAATTGTTTTTGGTGTCGCAGGTGTATCAAAGAGTCTGGAAATAATTGGAAAAAAACATCTTATCAAAATCAGTACAAATAATTAATTTATTTGCATATACCTTAAGGCTCTCACTTTTCTGTAGGGAGGAGATACTGAAACTTCTTGAACAGAATAGCTTGTTTCAAATTATATGTACAATTTGTCAAAAAGGCACCTGTCTAGATTCCCTGAACCCCACTTGTCAAGCGTTCAGATGTACAGGAAGTATCAATGAAAATAAGTAAAATGTACTAGAAGTAAATAAAAGGAAAATTATAAACGAATGACATGAACAAATTGCCCTTACAATATACTACAAAACAATATAACACACAGTCATGTCTCATGTAAAATGCGGACGAGAAAAATGAACTTTTAATCAACTCTTAAAAACATTTTCATTTTATAGCTTTTAAAATTAAGTACAATATGCTAGTTGCCCGAACGTAACTAGATTCCTCAAACTCCAACGTCAAGTGCACTTGTCATTCGATGTTCAGGTGCACAAGTACGAGTGTTGACCAATATATGACAGGACTTGAAGTTGAATGCAGTTTGCTACGGGGAAAATAAATCTAGAGTGTAGGAGAAAACAAGTTGTGTTCAATTAGGCTGTTGTCGACTGCTCCGAACAGGAAAGTACACGTCTTCGTTTCCTGGGTGAACAATTCTTGTCCAGTTTTGTTATGTTTTGTCAAGATGTTCCAAACACGTTTGCACGCAACCACTCTTGAGAAAGAGTCAAAAACATGTTTCATACAATTTGTGAAAAAGGTTTTTTTTACAACTTCATACGGCTGCACTTTTCCTGTGTCAACTTGTTTTGACAGCTTTGAATAATTTGTTCTGTCCTGTTCGTGTTTGTTTCTAATTGAACAAATCTACAATTTGCGAAAACATATGTATGTATTGTACCGCCTGGAGAAGTTGCGAAGGGGAGTATGGGCGTGAATACACCTGCGATGGTTTCGTTCTTTGGTAGTATTTGTTTTCGAATGCCAGAGCATATAATTCCGCGTCGTACTTCATATATGTTGAACATGTATAGTATTATGTATGCCCGCTTTCTGTGGGAAATGTAAATAAATATGGAGTGGGAAGAGGACAAAAACTTATTTGCATTGTACCGCCTTAAGAAGTAACGAAGGGGAAAATGCATGAGAGTACATCTGTGAAAGATGGTTCCATTCTTTCGTAGTATTTGTTTTCGAATCCCGAGTGCATACCACTTGACCTAAGTTAAACATGTTTTTGCATATGACGCTCCTTGTGGGATATGCAAATAGAGTGGGAAAGGGATAAATCTTGGGAAACATTTGTATTGTACCGCCTTAAGAAGTAACGAAGGGGAAAATGTATACACCTGTGACAGATGATTTCGTCAGTATTTGTCTTAGAATCTCTGATGACAAAACCTTGTAGATACTTGATTTGCGTTCGATATGTTAATGGATGTGCCTGTTTCGGTGGGTTGCGTAAAGTAGCTGCTTTGAATTGATGTGAAAGAGCGGAATGGGATTGGGTGTCAGGAATACGCATATAGACAGACGAAATGCCGCAATATTGAACAACTGCATGAAACGAACAGGTAAATACATGCACATACTTGTCAGATTCTGTTTCCCCACCTTCGTTTGTAGATTTCCTTTTGAAATTTCAATACATATGAGAGCTCCTTCTACTTGATCCCAGTTTGATATATTGATGTATGTGCCGATTGCTGTCGTGTACATTATTGATTGTGTTAGATATGGTGAGTTATATACATGATATATATATATATGTAAAAAGTAATTAAAGTTATTAATCTGATTATTACAATGGCTTCATTGGATAACTTCGTAGTATTTGTCTTGAAATCTCTATACATATATAAGCCCCTCCTACTTGATCCCTGTTTGATATTATGATGTATATGATGATTGCCGTGTTGTCAATAATCCATAACCAATTCTTACATATACGATTTGTTATATACATGATAAATGTAAAATAATTAAAAGCATAATATTATTAATGGCATACTTACCTGTTTTCTTTCTCTTGATACGTTTTTGTAATAACATGGAAAATCCTGTTTTAAGTTTTAGTTTTTGACAAAATATTGTTGCCGTTTTGTATTACTCAGATTGATAACTGCAGCCCTTTCATTTTAATGGTTACTTACATTTCGATTATCAATTGTGTTATATACCCGATATACTTATATATGCATATATAAAATAATTAAACACATTATAATTTGACTAATACTATAGGTGTCCTCTTTCTGTTAATAGAATTGTTTAATGACAAGGAGTCTTGTTTTTGCTTTTATTTTTGATACTAGTATTGTGACCCTTTCTCCGTTTTATTGAGGCTTGTAGTCGCAGTTGTTCTTCGTGCATGATTAATTTCATTTCGATTTATCAACGGCTCATTTAAATAATTAGTATCAACATCCAAGTCAATATGATATGTTTATGACAATTTGACTTATTTTAATAAAATGAATTGGCTATAAAAAATATTTTTTTTTATTTCTTAATTTATTCTGTATACGAATTAGACAAGCAACTTATCGCTGCATACTACTGATTGAATTTTTATTTCTAAGACCCTCTAGAGTAGGAATGCACGATCTCCTCCTTTTTCGAGCGTATGAGCGTAAACATCGGTCAGAGGCTGGCGAATGCTTAATATTCTTATAGCCTACAAGAAATAAAATAATAAATTTAAGGTAATCTTGTGAAGCAATTTAAATTATTGTATTTATTTGCAAAGAATATTTTAGTGGCATTTCCTTCTAACTGAACGTATTTCCGTGGTATATTATTTAAGTAATTGCATAAATATTCTAGATGTACGTTAATGGAAGCCAACTCTCTGTAAAACAAATATTGCATTTTATTAATTGTATAATTTCTGCCACAATAAACATCTATTTATCTTGAAATTATTGCATCCGTTAGCCTTTTCTGATTTGTGTTGTTTTCAGCAGATAAGATAACTATAACAAACATACAACTGTTTTTCGAAAGGATTCAAACATTACAATGATAAGCGGATTAAATTATTGGTTTAAAAAAATAATAATCGAAATTCTACAGTGGATTATTGCACTGTATTCCTTGAATGCTTTTTGCAATAAAAACTAAAAAGACAGAACACGAGGATTTAACGCTTTGAATTTCTTTCCGAAATATATATCACGTGTATGAATTTAAGAACTTTATGACATGATATATATCCTTCATCTTGAAAACACTTTCATCCAATTTCGTGGCTATTATTACTCCTTTTTATAGATGGCACAAAGCAGATTTATCCTTGGATAACGCAACAAATGGGAAATTCATTTAAATATATGTAAAACCTATCAATGTTATAACATACTTGTGCCGCCTGTTTGTTCGTGTATCCTTAATAATCTTTTTGCTTCCTTTAATTTTTTTCAGTAATATTTCATTCTTCCGTCGCTCGATCGTTAATTCCTGAGTAAGCTGGGATTTTGATTTAAATTCCAAGGATGAAAGAATCCTGCGAAAATATTACCAACACATTATTTATTTGAAAGTGAAAGAGGCAAGAAAAACTAACTTACGGATGATTGAATATGGTGAATCTCCGTGGTATTGTCCTCAAGCAAATCAATTGAACTTAAATCAGAGTTAAGGAACGATATAAGTGATGTTCTTTTGTGATTCTCGCGTCCAACATTCGTCCTGCACCTTTTTTTACTTTGTGCTAGCAAACCTGTGTAACAGAAATAGTAATAATACATATAGATTAAAAGATGTGGCGTAAAAAATTACTGTCGGGGCTAAATGGATTAACATTTGCTTGTTGCATAGAGTTCTCGAGAGCCCTATTATGTAAATGAAGTGGTTTTGGCCTGTCTAGTACATATGCATCCTCATTATCCGTAGGTTTACATAGTTTACTCTCGGCCAAACAATGATTCGATACATCTGATAAATAGTTCAAACACTTTCCTGACGATTTCTGTAAAATTGTTTTTGGTGTCGCAGGTGTATCAAAGAGTCTGGAAATAATTGGAAAAAAACATCTTATCAAAATCAGTACAAATAATTAATTTATTTGCATATACCTTAAGGCTCTCACTTTTCTGTAGGGAGGAGATACTGAAACTTCTTGAACAGAATAGCTTGTTTCAAATTATATGTACAATTTGTCAAAAAGGCACCTGTCTAGATTCCCTGAACCCCACTTGTCAAGCGTTCAGATGTACAGGAAGTATCAATGAAAATAAGTAAAATGTACTAGAAGTAAATAAAAGGAAAATTATAAACGAATGACATGAACAAATTGCCCTTACAATATACTACAAAACAATATAACACACAGTCATGTCTCATGTAAAATGCGGACGAGAAAAATGAACTTTTAATCAACTCTTAAAAACATTTTCATTTTATAGCATTTAAAATTAAGTACAATATGCTAGTTGCCCGAACGTAACTAGATTCCTCAAACTCCAACGTCAAGTGCACTTGTCATTCGATGTTCAGGTGCACAAGTACGAGTGTTGACCAATATATGACAGGACTTGAAGTTGAATGCAGTTTGCTACGGGGAAAATAAATCTAGAGTGTAGGAGAAAACAAGTTGTGTTCAATTAGGCTGTTGTCGACTGCTCCGAACAGGAAAGTACACGTCTTCGTTTCCTGGGTGAACAATTCTTGTCCAGTTTTGTTATGTTTTGTCAAGATGTTCCAAACACGTTTGCACGCAACCACTCTTGAGAAAGAGTCAAAAACATGTTTCATACAATTTGTGAAAAAGGTTTTTTTTACAACTTCATACGGCTGCACTTTTCCTGTGTCAACTTGTTTTGACAGCTTTGAATAATTTGTTCTGTCCTGTTCGTGTTTGTTTCTAATTGAACAAATCTACAATTTGCGAAAACATATGTATGTATTGTACCGCCTGGAGAAGTTGCGAAGGGGAGTATGGGCGTGAATACACCTGCGATGGTTTCGTTCTTTGGTAGTATTTGTTTTCGAATGCCAGAGCATATAATTCCGCGTCGTACTTCATATATGTTGAACATGTATAGTATTATGTATGCCCGCTTTCTGTGGGAAATGTAAATAAATATGGAGTGGGAAGAGGACAAAAACTTATTTGCATTGTACCGCCTTAAGAAGTAACGAAGGGGAAAATGCATGAGAGTACATCTGTGAAAGATGGTTCCATTCTTTCGTAGTATTTGTTTTCGAATCCCGAGTGCATACCACTTGACCTAAGTTAAACATGTTTTTGCATATGACGCTCCTTGTGGGATATGCAAATAGAGTGGGAAAGGGATAAATCTTGGGAAACATTTGTATTGTACCGCCTTAAGAAGTAACGAAGGGGAAAATGTATACACCTGTGACAGATGATTTCGTCAGTATTTGTCTTAGAATCTCTGATGACAAAACCTTGTAGATACTTGATTTGCGTTCGATATGTTAATGGATGTGCCTGTTTCGGTGGGTTGCGTAAAGTAGCTGCTTTGAATTGATGTGAAAGAGCGGAATGGGATTGGGTGTCAGGAATACGCATATAGACAGACGAAATGCCGCAATATTGAACAACTGCATGAAACGAACAGGTAAATACATGCACATACTTGTCAGATTCTGTTTCCCCACCTTCGTTTGTAGATTTCCTTTTGAAATTTCAATACATATGAGAGCTCCTTCTACTTGATCCCAGTTTGATATATTGATGTATGTGCCGATTGCTGTCGTGTACATTATTGATTGTGTTAGATATGGTGAGTTATATACATGATATATATATATATGTAAAAAGTAATTAAAGTTATTAATCTGATTATTACAATGGCTTCATTGGATAACTTCGTAGTATTTGTCTTGAAATCTCTATACATATATAAGCCCCTCCTACTTGATCCCTGTTTGATATTATGATGTATATGATGATTGCCGTGTTGTCAATAATCCATAACCAATTCTTACATATACGATTTGTTATATACATGATAAATGTAAAATAATTAAAAGCATAATATTATTAATGGCATACTTACCTGTTTTCTTTCTCTTGATACGTTTTTGTAATAACATGGAAAATCCTGTTTTAAGTTTTAGTTTTTGACAAAATATTGTTGCCGTTTTGTATTACTCAGATTGATAACTGCAGCCCTTTCATTTTAATGGTTACTTACATTTCGATTATCAATTGTGTTATATACCCGATATACTTATATATGCATATATAAAATAATTAAACACATTATAATTTGACTAATACTATAGGTGTCCTCTTTCTGTTAATAGAATTGTTTAATGACAAGGAGTCTTGTTTTTGCTTTTATTTTTGATACTAGTATTGTGACCCTTTCTCCGTTTTATTGAGGCTTGTAGTCGCAGTTGTTCTTCGTGCATGATTAATTTCATTTCGATTTATCAACGGCTCATTTAAATAATTAGTATCAACATCCAAGTCAATATGATATGTTTATGACAATTTGACTTATTTTAATAAAATGAATTGGCTATAAAAAATATTTTTTTTATTTCTTAATTTATTCTGTATACGAATTAGACAAGCAACTTATCGCTGCATACTACTGATTGAATTTTTATTTCTAAGCCCCTCTAGAGTAGGAATGCACGATCTCCTCCTTTTTCGAGCGTATGAGCGTAAACATCGGTCAGAGGCTGGCGAATGCTTAATATTCTTATAGCCTACAAGAAATAAAATAATAAATTTAAGGTAATCTTGTGAAGCAATTTAAATTATTGTATTTATTTGCAAAGAATATTTTAGTGGCTTTTCCTTCTAACTGAACGTATTTCCGTGGTATATTATTTAAGTAATTGCATAAATATTCTAGATGTACGTTAATGGAAGCCAACTCTCTGTAAAACAAATATTGCATTTTATTAATTGTATAATTTCTGCCACAATAAACATCTATTTATCTTGAAATTATTGCATCCGTTAGCCTTTTCTGATTTGTGTTGTTTTCAGCAGATAAGATAACTATAACAAACATACAACTGTTTTTCGAAAGGATTCAAACATTACAATGATAAGCGGATTAAATTATTGGTTTAAAAAAATAATAATCGAAATTCTACAGTGGATTATTGCACTGTATTCCTTGAATGCTTTTTGCAATAAAAACTAAAAAGACAGAACACGAGGATTTAACGCTTTGAATTTCTTTCCGAAATATATATCACGTGTATGAATTTAAGAACTTTATGACATGATATATATCCTTCATCTTGAAAACACTTTCATCCAATTTCGTGGCTATTATTACTCCTTTTTATAGATGGCACAAAGCAGATTTATCCTTGGATAACGCAACAAATGGGAAATTCATTTAAATATATGTAAAACCTATCAATGTTATAACATACTTGTGCCCCCTGTTTGTTCGTGTATCCTTAATAATCTTTTTGCTTCCTTTAATTTTTTCAGTAATATTTCATTCTTCCGTCGCTCGATCGTTAATTCCTGAGTAAGCTGGGATTTTGATTTAAATTCCAAGGATGAAAGAATCCTGCGAAAATGTTACCAACACATTATTTATTTGAAAGTGAAAGAGGCAAGAAAAACTAACTTACGGATGATTGAATATGGTGAATCTCCGTGGTATTGTCCTCAAGCAAATCAATTGAACTTAAATCAGAGTTAAGGAACGATATAAGTGATGTTCTTTTGTGATTCTCGCGTCCAACATTCGTCCTGCACCTTTTTTTACTTTGTGCTAGCAAACCTGTGTAACAGAAATAGTAATAATACATATAGATTAAAAGATGTGGCGTAAAAAATTACTGTCGGGGCTAAATGGATTAACATTTGCTTGTTGCATAGAGTTCTCGAGAGCCCTATTATGTAAATGAAGTGGTTTTGGCCTGTCTAGTACATATGCATCCTCATTATCCGTAGGTTTACATAGTTTACTCTCGGCCAAACAATGATTCGATACATCTGATAAATAGTTCAAACACTTTCCTGACGATTTCTGTAAAATTGTTTTTGGTGTCGCAGGTGTATCAAAGAGTCTGGAAATAATTGGAAAAAAACATCTTATCAAAATCAGTACAAATAATTAATTTATTTGCATATACCTTAAGGCTCTCACTTTTCTGTAGGGAGGAGATACTGAATCTTCTTGAACAGAATAGCTTGTTTCAAATTATATGTACAATTTGTCAAAAAGGCACCTGTCTAGATTCCCTGAACCCCACTTGTCAAGCGTTCAGATGTACAGGAAGTATCAATGAAAATAAGTAAAATGTACTAGAAGTAAATAAAAGGAAAATTATAAACGAATGACATGAACAAATTGCCCTTACAATATACTACAAAACAATATAACACACAGTCATGTCTCATGTAAAATGCGGACGAGAAAAATGAACTTTTAATCAACTCTTAAAAACATTTTCATTTTATAGCATTTAAAATTAAGTACAATATGCTAGTTGCCCGAACGTAACTAGATTCCTCAAACTCCAACGTCAAGTGCACTTGTCATTCGATGTTCAGGTGCACAAGTACGAGTGTTGACGATTGACCAATATATGCGCGAATTGTGATGGCGCGTCTTTTGTTTTTGTAATATATCATGTTTGTCGCGCGTGTTGAAGTCGGATGCTCCGTTTTTTTGCTTTTTCCATTCTCTTATGCATGCATCAAAAAGGCACCTGTCTAGATTCCCTGAACCCCACTTGTCAAGCGTTCAGATGTACAGGAAGTATCAATGAAAATAAGTAAAATATACTAGAAGTAAATAAAAGGAAAATTATAAACGAATGACATGAACAAATTGCCCTTACAATATACTACAAAACAATATAACACACAGTCATGTCTCATGTGTGTACACGTCATGGAAAGTACACGTCTTCGTTTTCTGGGTGAACAATTCTTGTCCGGTTTTGTTATGTTTTGTCAAGATGTTCCAAACACGTTTGCACGCAACCACTCTTGAGAAAGAGTCAAAAACATGTTTCATACAATTTGTCAAAAAGGTTTTTTTTTTACAACTTCATACGGCTGCACTTTTCCTGTGTCAACTTGTTTTGACAGCTTTGAATAATTTGTTCTGTCCTGTTCGTGTTTGTTTCTAATTGAACAAATCTACAATTTGCGAAAACATATGTATTGTACCGCCTGGAGAAGTTGCGAAGGGGAGTATGGGCGTGAATACACCTGCGATGGTTTCGTTCTTTGGTAGTATTTGTTTTCGAATGCCAGAGCATATAATTCCGCGTCGTACTTCATATATGTTGAACATGTATAGTATTATGTATGCCCGCTTTCTGTGGGAAATGTAAATAAATATGGAGTGGGAAGAGGACAAAAACTTATTTGCATTGTACCGCCTTAAGAAGTAACGAAGGGGAAAATGCATGAGAGTACATCTGTGAAAGATGGTTCCATTCTTTCGTAGTATTTGTTTTCGAATCCCGAGTGCATACCACTTGACCTAAGTTAAACATGTTTTTGCATATGACGCTCCTTGTGGGATATGCAAATAGAGTGGGAAAGGGATAAATCTTGGGAAACATTTGTATTGTACCGCCTTAAGAAGTAACGAAGGGGAAAATGTATACACCTGTGACAGATGATTTCGTCAGTATTTGTCTTAGAATCTCTGATGACAAAACCTTGTAGATACTTGATTTGCGTTCGATATGTTAATGGATGTGCCTGTTTCGGTGGGTTGCGTAAAGTAGCTGCTTTGAATTGATGTGAAAGAGCGGAATGGGATTGGGTGTCAGGAATACGCATATAGACAGACGAAATGCCGCAATATTGAACAACTGCATGAAACGAACAGGTAAATACATGCACATACTTGTCAGATTCTGTTTCCCCACCTTCGTTTGTAGATTTCCTTTTGAAATTTCAATACATATGAGAGCTCCTTCTACTTGATCCCAGTTTGATATATTGATGTATGTGCCGATTGCTGTCGTGTACATTATTGATTGTGTTAGATATGGTGAGTTATATACATGATATATATATATATGTAAAAAGTAATTAAAGTTATTAATCTGATTATTACAATGGCTTCATTGGATAACTTCGTAGTATTTGTCTTGAAATCTCTATACATATATAAGCCCCTCCTACTTGATCCCTGTTTGATATTATGATGTATATGATGATTGCCGTGTTGTCAATAATCCATAACCAATTCTTACATATACGATTTGTTATATACATGATAAATGTAAAATAATTAAAAGCATAATATTATTAATGGCATACTTACCTGTTTTCTTTCTCTTGATACGTTTTTGTAATAACATGGAAAATCCTGTTTTAAGTTTTAGTTTTTGACAAAATATTGTTGCCGTTTTGTATTACTCAGATTGATAACTGCAGCCCTTTCATTTTAATGGTTACTTACATTTCGATTATCAATTGTGTTATATACCCGATATACTTATATATGCATATATAAAATAATTAAACACATTATAATTTGACTAATACTATAGGTGTCCTCTTTCTGTTAATAGAATTGTTTAATGACAAGGAGTCTTGTTTTTGCTTTTATTTTTGATACTAGTATTGTGACCCTTTC
The DNA here is from genome assembly GCA_958301585.1 of Merodon equestris. Taxonomy (NCBI): domain Eukaryota; kingdom Metazoa; phylum Arthropoda; class Insecta; order Diptera; family Syrphidae; genus Merodon; species Merodon equestris. The sequence goes on along the minus strand of OY284417.1, from coordinate 123,404,526 downwards.
TCCGTTTTATTGAGGCTTGTAGTCGCAGTTGTTCTTCGTGCATGATTAATTTCATTTCGATTTATCAACGGCTCATTTAAATAATTAGTATCAACATCCAAGTCAATATGATATGTTTATGACAATTTGACTTATTTTAATAAAATGAATTGGCTATAAAAAATATTTTTTTTTATTTCTTAATTTATTCTGTATACGAATTAGACAAGCAACTTATCGCTGCATACTACTGATTGAATTTTTATTTCTAAGACCCTCTAGAGTAGGAATGCACGATCTCCTCCTTTTTCGAGCGTATGAGCGTAAACATCGGTCAGAGGCTGGCGAATGCTTAATATTCTTATAGCCTACAAGAAATAAAATAATAAATTTAAGGTAATCTTGTGAAGCAATTTAAATTATTGTATTTATTTGCAAAGAATATTTTAGTGGCATTTCCTTCTAACTGAACGTATTTCCGTGGTATATTATTTAAGTAATTGCATAAATATTCTAGATGTACGTTAATGGAAGCCAACTCTCTGTAAAACAAATATTGCATTTTATTAATTGTATAATTTCTGCCACAATAAACATCTATTTATCTTGAAATTATTGCATCCGTTAGCCTTTTCTGATTTGTGTTGTTTTCAGCAGATAAGATAACTATAACAAACATACAACTGTTTTTCGAAAGGATTCAAACATTACAATGATAAGCGGATTAAATTATTGGTTTAAAAAAATAATAATCGAAATTCTACAGTGGATTATTGCACTGTATTCCTTGAATGCTTTTTGCAATAAAAACTAAAAAGACAGAACACGAGGATTTAACGCTTTGAATTTCTTTCCGAAATATATATCACGTGTATGAATTTAAGAACTTTATGACATGATATATATCCTTCATCTTGAAAACACTTTCATCCAATTTCGTGGCTATTATTACTCCTTTTTATAGATGGCACAAAGCAGATTTATCCTTGGATAACGCAACAAATGGGAAATTCATTTAAATATATGTAAAACCTATCAATGTTATAACATACTTGTGCCGCCTGTTTGTTCGTGTATCCTTAATAATCTTTTTGCTTCCTTTAATTTTTTTCAGTAATATTTCATTCTTCCGTCGCTCGATCGTTAATTCCTGAGTAAGCTGGGATTTTGATTTAAATTCCAAGGATGAAAGAATCCTGCGAAAATATTACCAACACATTATTTATTTGAAAGTGAAAGAGGCAAGAAAAACTAACTTACGGATGATTGAATATGGTGAATCTCCGTGGTATTGTCCTCAAGCAAATCAATTGAACTTAAATCAGAGTTAAGGAACGATATAAGTGATGTTCTTTTGTGATTCTCGCGTCCAACATTCGTCCTGCACCTTTTTTTACTTTGTGCTAGCAAACCTGTGTAACAGAAATAGTAATAATACATATAGATTAAAAGATGTGGCGTAAAAAATTACTGTCGGGGCTAAATGGATTAACATTTGCTTGTTGCATAGAGTTCTCGAGAGCCCTATTATGTAAATGAAGTGGTTTTGGCCTGTCTAGTACATATGCATCCTCATTATCCGTAGGTTTACATAGTTTACTCTCGGCCAAACAATGATTCGATACATCTGATAAATAGTTCAAACACTTTCCTGACGATTTCTGTAAAATTGTTTTTGGTGTCGCAGGTGTATCAAAGAGTCTGGAAATAATTGGAAAAAAACATCTTATCAAAATCAGTACAAATAATTAATTTATTTGCATATACCTTAAGGCTCTCACTTTTCTGTAGGGAGGAGATACTGAAACTTCTTGAACAGAATAGCTTGTTTCAAATTATATGTACAATTTGTCAAAAAGGCACCTGTCTAGATTCCCTGAACCCCACTTGTCAAGCGTTCAGATGTACAGGAAGTATCAATGAAAATAAGTAAAATGTACTAGAAGTAAATAAAAGGAAAATTATAAACGAATGACATGAACAAATTGCCCTTACAATATACTACAAAACAATATAACACACAGTCATGTCTCATGTAAAATGCGGACGAGAAAAATGAACTTTTAATCAACTCTTAAAAACATTTTCATTTTATAGCTTTTAAAATTAAGTACAATATGCTAGTTGCCCGAACGTAACTAGATTCCTCAAACTCCAACGTCAAGTGCACTTGTCATTCGATGTTCAGGTGCACAAGTACGAGTGTTGACCAATATATGACAGGACTTGAAGTTGAATGCAGTTTGCTACGGGGAAAATAAATCTAGAGTGTAGGAGAAAACAAGTTGTGTTCAATTAGGCTGTTGTCGACTGCTCCGAACAGGAAAGTACACGTCTTCGTTTCCTGGGTGAACAATTCTTGTCCAGTTTTGTTATGTTTTGTCAAGATGTTCCAAACACGTTTGCACGCAACCACTCTTGAGAAAGAGTCAAAAACATGTTTCATACAATTTGTGAAAAAGGTTTTTTTTACAACTTCATACGGCTGCACTTTTCCTGTGTCAACTTGTTTTGACAGCTTTGAATAATTTGTTCTGTCCTGTTCGTGTTTGTTTCTAATTGAACAAATCTACAATTTGCGAAAACATATGTATGTATTGTACCGCCTGGAGAAGTTGCGAAGGGGAGTATGGGCGTGAATACACCTGCGATGGTTTCGTTCTTTGGTAGTATTTGTTTTCGAATGCCAGAGCATATAATTCCGCGTCGTACTTCATATATGTTGAACATGTATAGTATTATGTATGCCCGCTTTCTGTGGGAAATGTAAATAAATATGGAGTGGGAAGAGGACAAAAACTTATTTGCATTGTACCGCCTTAAGAAGTAACGAAGGGGAAAATGCATGAGAGTACATCTGTGAAAGATGGTTCCATTCTTTCGTAGTATTTGTTTTCGAATCCCGAGTGCATACCACTTGACCTAAGTTAAACATGTTTTTGCATATGACGCTCCTTGTGGGATATGCAAATAGAGTGGGAAAGGGATAAATCTTGGGAAACATTTGTATTGTACCGCCTTAAGAAGTAACGAAGGGGAAAATGTATACACCTGTGACAGATGATTTCGTCAGTATTTGTCTTAGAATCTCTGATGACAAAACCTTGTAGATACTTGATTTGCGTTCGATATGTTAATGGATGTGCCTGTTTCGGTGGGTTGCGTAAAGTAGCTGCTTTGAATTGATGTGAAAGAGCGGAATGGGATTGGGTGTCAGGAATACGCATATAGACAGACGAAATGCCGCAATATTGAACAACTGCATGAAACGAACAGGTAAATACATGCACATACTTGTCAGATTCTGTTTCCCCACCTTCGTTTGTAGATTTCCTTTTGAAATTTCAATACATATGAGAGCTCCTTCTACTTGATCCCAGTTTGATATATTGATGTATGTGCCGATTGCTGTCGTGTACATTATTGATTGTGTTAGATATGGTGAGTTATATACATGATATATATATATATGTAAAAAGTAATTAAAGTTATTAATCTGATTATTACAATGGCTTCATTGGATAACTTCGTAGTATTTGTCTTGAAATCTCTATACATATATAAGCCCCTCCTACTTGATCCCTGTTTGATATTATGATGTATATGATGATTGCCGTGTTGTCAATAATCCATAACCAATTCTTACATATACGATTTGTTATATACATGATAAATGTAAAATAATTAAAAGCATAATATTATTAATGGCATACTTACCTGTTTTCTTTCTCTTGATACGTTTTTGTAATAACATGGAAAATCCTGTTTTAAGTTTTAGTTTTTGACAAAATATTGTTGCCGTTTTGTATTACTCAGATTGATAACTGCAGCCCTTTCATTTTAATGGTTACTTACATTTCGATTATCAATTGTGTTATATACCCGATATACTTATATATGCATATATAAAATAATTAAACACATTATAATTTGACTAATACTATAGGTGTCCTCTTTCTGTTAATAGAATTGTTTAATGACAAGGAGTCTTGTTTTTGCTTTTATTTTTGATACTAGTATTGTGACCCTTTCTCCGTTTTATTGAGGCTTGTAGTCGCAGTTGTTCTTCGTGCATGATTAATTTCATTTCGATTTATCAACGGCTCATTTAAATAATTAGTATCAACATCCAAGTCAATATGATATGTTTATGACAATTTGACTTATTTTAATAAAATGAATTGGCTATAAAAAATATTTTTTTTTATTTCTTAATTTATTCTGTATACGAATTAGACAAGCAACTTATCGCTGCATACTACTGATTGAATTTTTATTTCTAAGACCCTCTAGAGTAGGAATGCACGATCTCCTCCTTTTTCGAGCGTATGAGCGTAAACATCGGTCAGAGGCTGGCGAATGCTTAATATTCTTATAGCCTACAAGAAATAAAATAATAAATTTAAGGTAATCTTGTGAAGCAATTTAAATTATTGTATTTATTTGCAAAGAATATTTTAGTGGCATTTCCTTCTAACTGAACGTATTTCCGTGGTATATTATTTAAGTAATTGCATAAATATTCTAGATGTACGTTAATGGAAGCCAACTCTCTGTAAAACAAATATTGCATTTTATTAATTGTATAATTTCTGCCACAATAAACATCTATTTATCTTGAAATTATTGCATCCGTTAGCCTTTTCTGATTTGTGTTGTTTTCAGCAGATAAGATAACTATAACAAACATACAACTGTTTTTCGAAAGGATTCAAACATTACAATGATAAGCGGATTAAATTATTGGTTTAAAAAAATAATAATCGAAATTCTACAGTGGATTATTGCACTGTATTCCTTGAATGCTTTTTGCAATAAAAACTAAAAAGACAGAACACGAGGATTTAACGCTTTGAATTTCTTTCCGAAATATATATCACGTGTATGAATTTAAGAACTTTATGACATGATATATATCCTTCATCTTGAAAACACTTTCATCCAATTTCGTGGCTATTATTACTCCTTTTTATAGATGGCACAAAGCAGATTTATCCTTGGATAACGCAACAAATGGGAAATTCATTTAAATATATGTAAAACCTATCAATGTTATAACATACTTGTGCCGCCTGTTTGTTCGTGTATCCTTAATAATCTTTTTGCTTCCTTTAATTTTTTTCAGTAATATTTCATTCTTCCGTCGCTCGATCGTTAATTCCTGAGTAAGCTGGGATTTTGATTTAAATTCCAAGGATGAAAGAATCCTGCGAAAATATTACCAACACATTATTTATTTGAAAGTGAAAGAGGCAAGAAAAACTAACTTACGGATGATTGAATATGGTGAATCTCCGTGGTATTGTCCTCAAGCAAATCAATTGAACTTAAATCAGAGTTAAGGAACGATATAAGTGATGTTCTTTTGTGATTCTCGCGTCCAACATTCGTCCTGCACCTTTTTTTACTTTGTGCTAGCAAACCTGTGTAACAGAAATAGTAATAATACATATAGATTAAAAGATGTGGCGTAAAAAATTACTGTCGGGGCTAAATGGATTAACATTTGCTTGTTGCATAGAGTTCTCGAGAGCCCTATTATGTAAATGAAGTGGTTTTGGCCTGTCTAGTACATATGCATCCTCATTATCCGTAGGTTTACATAGTTTACTCTCGGCCAAACAATGATTCGATACATCTGATAAATAGTTCAAACACTTTCCTGACGATTTCTGTAAAATTGTTTTTGGTGTCGCAGGTGTATCAAAGAGTCTGGAAATAATTGGAAAAAAACATCTTATCAAAATCAGTACAAATAATTAATTTATTTGCATATACCTTAAGGCTCTCACTTTTCTGTAGGGAGGAGATACTGAAACTTCTTGAACAGAATAGCTTGTTTCAAATTATATGTACAATTTGTCAAAAAGGCACCTGTCTAGATTCCCTGAACCCCACTTGTCAAGCGTTCAGATGTACAGGAAGTATCAATGAAAATAAGTAAAATGTACTAGAAGTAAATAAAAGGAAAATTATAAACGAATGACATGAACAAATTGCCCTTACAATATACTACAAAACAATATAACACACAGTCATGTCTCATGTAAAATGCGGACGAGAAAAATGAACTTTTAATCAACTCTTAAAAACATTTTCATTTTATAGCATTTAAAATTAAGTACAATATGCTAGTTGCCCGAACGTAACTAGATTCCTCAAACTCCAACGTCAAGTGCACTTGTCATTCGATGTTCAGGTGCACAAGTACGAGTGTTGACCAATATATGACAGGACTTGAAGTTGAATGCAGTTTGCTACGGGGAAAATAAATCTAGAGTGTAGGAGAAAACAAGTTGTGTTCAATTAGGCTGATGTCGACTGCTCCGAACAGGAAAGTACACGTCTTCGTTTCCTGGGTGAACAATTCTTGTCCAGTTTTGTTATGTTTTGTCAAGATGTTCCAAACACGTTTGCACGCAACCACTCTTGAGAAAGAGTCAAAAACATGTTTCATACAATTTGTGAAAAAGGTTTTTTTTACAACTTCATACGGCTGCACTTTTCCTGTGTCAACTTGTTTTGACAGCTTTGAATAATTTGTTCTGTCCTGTTCGTGTTTGTTTCTAATTGAACAAATCTACAATTTGCGAAAACATATGTATGTATTGTACCGCCTGGAGAAGTTGCGAAGGGGAGTATGGGCGTGAATACACCTGCGATGGTTTCGTTCTTTGGTAGTATTTGTTTTCGAATGCCAGAGCATATAATTCCGCGTCGTACTTCATATATGTTGAACATGTATAGTATTATGTATGCCCGCTTTCTGTGGGAAATGTAAATAAATATGGAGTGGGAAGAGGACAAAAACTTATTTGCATTGTACCGCCTTAAGAAGTAACGAAGGGGAAAATGCATGAGAGTACATCTGTGAAAGATGGTTCCATTCTTTCGTAGTATTTGTTTTCGAATCCCGAGTGCATACCACTTGACCTAAGTTAAACATGTTTTTGCATATGACGCTCCTTGTGGGATATGCAAATAGAGTGGGAAAGGGATAAATCTTGGGAAACATTTGTATTGTACCGCCTTAAGAAGTAACGAAGGGGAAAATGTATACACCTGTGACAGATGATTTCGTCAGTATTTGTCTTAGAATCTCTGATGACAAAACCTTGTAGATACTTGATTTGCGTTCGATATGTTAATGGATGTGCCTGTTTCGGTGGGTTGCGTAAAGTAGCTGCTTTGAATTGATGTGAAAGAGCGGAATGGGATTGGGTGTCAGGAATACGCATATAGACAGACGAAATGCCGCAATATTGAACAACTGCATGAAACGAACAGGTAAATACATGCACATACTTGTCAGATTCTGTTTCCCCACCTTCGTTTGTAGATTTCCTTTTGAAATTTCAATACATATGAGAGCTCCTTCTACTTGATCCCAGTTTGATATATTGATGTATGTGCCGATTGCTGTCGTGTACATTATTGATTGTGTTAGATATGGTGAGTTATATACATGATATATATATATATGTAAAAAGTAATTAAAGTTATTAATCTGATTATTACAATGGCTTCATTGGATAACTTCGTAGTATTTGTCTTGAAATCTCTATACATATATAAGCCCCTCCTACTTGATCCCTGTTTGATATTATGATGTATATGATGATTGCCGTGTTGTCAATAATCCATAACCAATTCTTACATATACGATTTGTTATATACATGATAAATGTAAAATAATTAAAAGCATAATATTATTAATGGCATACTTACCTGTTTTCTTTCTCTTGATACGTTTTTGTAATAACATGGAAAATCCTGTTTTAAGTTTTAGTTTTTGACAAAATATTGTTGCCGTTTTGTATTACTCAGATTGATAACTGCAGCCCTTTCATTTTAATGGTTACTTACATTTCGATTATCAATTGTGTTATATACCCGATATACTTATATATGCATATATAAAATAATTAAACACATTATAATTTGACTAATACTATAGGTGTCCTCTTTCTGTTAATAGAATTGTTTAATGACAAGGAGTCTTGTTTTTGCTTTTATTTTTGATACTAGTATTGTGACCCTTTCTCCGTTTTATTGAGGCTTGTAGTCGCAGTTGTTCTTCGTGCATGATTAATTTCATTTCGATTTATCAACGGCTCATTTAAATAATTAGTATCAACATCCAAGTCAATATGATATGTTTATGACAATTTGACTTATTTTAATAAAATGAATTGGCTATAAAAAATATTTTTTTTTATTTCTTAATTTATTCTGTATACGAATTAGACAAGCAACTTATCGCTGCATACTACTGATTGAATTTTTATTTCTAAGACCCTCTAGAGTAGGAATGCACGATCTCCTCCTTTTTCGAGCGTATGAGCGTAAACATCGGTCAGAGGCTGGCGAATGCTTAATATTCTTATAGCCTACAAGAAATAAAATAATAAATTTAAGGTAATCTTGTGAAGCAATTTAAATTATTGTATTTATTTGCAAAGAATATTTTAGTGGCATTTCCTTCTAACTGAACGTATTTCCGTGGTATATTATTTAAGTAATTGCATAAATATTCTAGATGTACGTTAATGGAAGCCAACTCTCTGTAAAACAAATATTGCATTTTATTAATTGTATAATTTCTGCCACAATAAACATCTATTTATCTTGAAATTATTGCATCCGTTAGCCTTTTCTGATTTGTGTTGTTTTCAGCAGATAAGATAACTATAACAAACATACAACTGTTTTTCGAAAGGATTCAAACATTACAATGATAAGCGGATTAAATTATTGGTTTAAAAAAATAATAATCGAAATTCTACAGTGGATTATTGCACTGTATTCCTTGAATGCTTTTTGCAATAAAAACTAAAAAGACAGAACACGAGGATTTAACGCTTTGAATTTCTTTCCGAAATATATATCACGTGTATGAATTTAAGAACTTTATGACATGATATATATCCTTCATCTTGAAAACACTTTCATCCAATTTCGTGGCTATTATTACTCCTTTTTATAGATGGCACAAAGCAGATTTATCCTTGGATAACGCAACAAATGGGAAATTCATTTAAATATATGTAAAACCTATCAATGTTATAACATACTTGTGCCGCCTGTTTGTTCGTGTATCCTTAATAATCTTTTTGCTTCCTTTAATTTTTTTCAGTAATATTTCATTCTTCCGTCGCTCGATCGTTAATTCCTGAGTAAGCTGGGATTTTGATTTAAATTCCAAGGATGAAAGAATCCTGCGAAAATATTACCAACACATTATTTATTTGAAAGTGAAAGAGGCAAGAAAAACTAACTTACGGATGATTGAATATGGTGAATCTCCGTGGTATTGTCCTCAAGCAAATCAATTGAACTTAAATCAGAGTTAAGGAACGATATAAGTGATGTTCTTTTGTGATTCTCGCGTCCAACATTCGTCCTGCACCTTTTTTTACTTTGTGCTAGCAAACCTGTGTAACAGAAATAGTAATAATACATATAGATTAAAAGATGTGGCGTAAAAAATTACTGTCGGGGCTAAATGGATTAACATTTGCTTGTTGCATAGAGTTCTCGAGAGCCCTATTATGTAAATGAAGTGGTTTTGGCCTGTCTAGTACATATGCATCCTCATTATCCGTAGGTTTACATAGTTTACTCTCGGCCAAACAATGATTCGATACATCTGATAAATAGTTCAAACACTTTCCTGACGATTTCTGTAAAATTGTTTTTGGTGTCGCAGGTGTATCAAAGAGTCTGGAAATAATTGGAAAAAAACATCTTATCAAAATCAGTACAAATAATTAATTTATTTGCATATACCTTAAGGCTCTCACTTTTCTGTAGGGAGGAGATACTGAAACTTCTTGAACAGAATAGCTTGTTTCAAATTATATGTACAATTTGTCAAAAAGGCACCTGTCTAGATTCCCTGAACCCCACTTGTCAAGCGTTCAGATGTACAGGAAGTATCAATGAAAATAAGTAAAATGTACTAGAAGTAAATAAAAGGAAAATTATAAACGAATGACATGAACAAATTGCCCTTACAATATACTACAAAACAATATAACACACAGTCATGTCTCATGTAAAATGCGGACGAGAAAAATGAACTTTTAATCAACTCTTAAAAACATTTTCATTTTATAGCTTTTAAAATTAAGTACAATATGCTAGTTGCCCGAACGTAACTAGATTCCTCAAACTCCAACGTCAAGTGCACTTGTCATTCGATGTTCAGGTGCACAAGTACGAGTGTTGACGATTGACCAATATATGACAGGACTTGAAGTTGAATGCAGTTTGCTACGGGGAAAATAAATCTAGAGTGTAGGAGAAAACAAGTTGTGTTCAATTAGGCTGTTGTCGACTGCTCCGAACAGGAAGTACACGTCTTCGTTTCCTGGGTGAACAATTCTTGTCCGGTTTTGTTATGTTTTGTCAAGATGTTCCAAACACGTTTGCATGCAACCACTCTTGAGAAAGAGTCAAAAACATGTTTCATACAATTTGGCAAAAGGTTTTTTTTTTTACAACTTCATACGGCTGCACTTTTCCTGTGTCAACTTGTTTTGACAGCTTTGAATAATTTGTTCTGTCCTGTTCGTGTTTGTTTTTAATTGAACAAATCTACAATTTGCGAAAACATATATATTGTACCGCCTGGAGAAGTTGCGAAGGGGAGTATGTGCGTGAATACACCTGCGATGGTTTCGATCTTTGGTTGGATTTGTTTTCGAATGCCAGAGCATATAATTGCGCGTCCTACTTGATATATGTACATATGTTGAACATGTATAGTATTGTGTATGCCCGCTTTCTGTGGGAAATGTAAATAAATATGGAGTGGGAAGAGGACAAAAACTTATTTGCATTGTACCGCCTTAAGAAGTAACGAAGGGGAAAATGCATGAGAGTACATCTGTGAAAAATGGTTCCATTCTTTCGTAGTATATTGTTTTCGAATCCCGAGTGCATACCACTTGACCTAAGTTAAACATGTTTTTGTATATGACGCTCCCTGTGGGATATGCAAATAGAGTGGAAAAGAACAAATCTCGGGAAACATTTGTATTGTACCGCCTGGAGAAGTTGCGAAGGGGAGTATGTGCATGATTACACCTGCGATGGTTTCGTTCTTTGGTTGTATTTGTTTTCGAATGCCAGAGCACATAATTCCTCGTCGTACTTGATATACATATGTTGAACATGTATAGTATTATATATGCCCGCTTTTTTTGGGAATGTAAATAAATATAGAGTGGGAAGAGGACAAAATCTTATTTGCATTGTACCGCCTTGATGTATGTGCCGGTCCCTATGGGATCCGTAAATAGACTGGGTTTTGAGTGAGGGGAATTGATTGGAGTTGGCAATACAAATGTTAAAAGACGAAATGCCGTAGCGCTGAAAACTATATTGCCCGCACAAAGCTGAACGTAAGCCAGTGGATGGCCTGCTTAAATGTACAAATATTAGCAAACACAAGCAGATTGAAAGTGCTGAAAAACTGCATTGGTCGCATAAAACTTAATGCAAGGCAGTGAATAAACGAACAAGTCAATACATGCACACACCTGTCAAGTTCGATTTCACCCCAGTTTGCTCCTAATATGTATATGCCAAACATGCAACACATGTCAAGCTCTGTTTTTCCCCAGTATGTTCGTAATATATGCCAATAAATGCACACACCTGTCAAGTTCGATTTTTCCCCAGTTTGTTCTTAGTATTTGATATAGAATCCCGCTTGTTGTAACATAAGAAAAACCAGAACATGTGTTCTACTGTGGATTTATGAATGTATGTACATACATATGTCCTGATTGCTGCGACATGATCTACGTTCGATATCTCAATGTACATACATATGTGCCGGTTCCTGTGGGGTTTGTAAATTAGCTGTTATGAATTGATTTTAGATAGGGGAATAGAATTGGGTGTTGGCGATACATAAAAATGTACGTAGAGAGACTGAATGCCGGTGGTGAAAAACTGCATTGGCCGCACAAAGCTGAGTGCAACGCATGAAATGATCGAACAAGTCAATACATGCACACACCTGTCAGGTTCGATTTTTCGCCGGTTTTTTTCCTAGTATTCGATTTGGAATCCCAGTGGGCCAGCGCACATAGAAGTAATTTTACCAGGAGGAAACTAGTGTGTAATGCTTTGCTCTAAGAGCACACGGGATGAATTACTCCGACAGAAAAAGTTGTATATGAGAACTTAGTTTCATTGCGTTATTGAAAACTTGCGATTGAAGCGCAACAACACCAGCCAAAAACGTACAGACTCGAAAAATAAAGACTTGTGTAGTTTTCTTCCCTGTTCTATCACTCTATACGCAGCAAAAGATTGTACTCTGTTTCTTACTGCACAGTTCAACTCCCTCTCCTACAATCAGTTTTCTGCCGCTAGAAATACTTTCGTGTGTGTGCTGGTCCAATTAACATAAGAAAAACCTGACCATGAGTCCTACTGTCGATTTGTTAATGCATGTTTGTCCTCATTGCATATATGATAAGCTTTAGTGATTGGCTTTAGAGAATAAATTAAAGACGACTGGGCGTAAGCAGAAAAAAAAACATGTAAAGAAAACAATATACCACATTGCAAAAAAAAATACAATAGTTACATACGGATGAATATATTGCGGCAAATAAACAAACACGGGCAGCCATGTATGAATTTGATATGGACAGGAAGATTTCCGCCTCTTGCTCTTCATTTGCACCAATCAATTCTGCCAATAGCGTATGGCGAATAAACGAACACATGTAGGCATTCATGCATGGACATGTGACGGACAGGAATAAGTCCCGCCTCTTGGACTCGGTGTGTACCTTTCAATTCAACCAATATTATATGAGAAATATTAGATTACTAGACTCTCGCGCTCCTTTCAGCAATGACAATTTTTGCTTATAAAATATAAATTGGTTTGACAGCTAGCTGAATGAACAGAATGATGTACTGCACAAATATGTAGTGCGCAAAGGACATTTAATGAATAGATTGATCAATAATTGCATATGGCTGTCCATGTTGCTACTTTCGTATGCTAAGTGTTTTGAAAAGTATTTTCTTAGCCTAAATTAAGTTAAGTTAAGCATAAGTATAGATGTTAATAGTCGAAAGGCAAATAAATGTGCTGTTTATCTTAGAGTGTCCGCATGGGGCCAATAAGTTATTTAAAGATATTTAACATAACATAATTAAGTTGTAAACATTTTTGTCTAGCGTAAGGTAGCTCTAAGTAGAACTTAATGAAAATGAATTAAAAACTAAAATAAAACTAACTCCATGTTGCTACGCTCAGCATCATTGGAATGAGTAGGTAGTACGCAATTGTTGCATGAAGCTCTTGTGTTAGGCCGCGTTTCCATTTGCAAGAAAACTTCGGCAAGAAATGGCTGATAGTCTGTCCGATAGTGACTTGCAAGTGGGAGCCGCGAAGCAAGTTTGATCGCAACAGTTTTTGCATATCTTCTTGCGAGTGTAATTAATTTGCTTTGACTCGCGACAATTCTTGCTGCTTATTGAAATACATAGTATCATATACATCGCGCTCGAGGCTTGTTGACGTCTCTTGGTCTGCGAAGAATCGCAGCGTCAAGAGGAGTCTTTCCTTCGGTGATATTGAATCACGAAATCGAGTGCCTGCTTTTTTATAATAAGACCCACTTTTAATAACAATACTTCCAAATCAACTACGAGTGAAACTGAAGTACTTATTGTTGAGCATCTTCTGTATTTAATTCGTTTAATAAATTATAGAAGGCATCAGCTTCCCTTCTTCCTAAAATCCAATCGCGAACCCAAGTTGATCTTTTTCCTTTTCAACAATAAAAATGCAATTGCAGCTGCTAAACCTTCAGGTCTTCTCGCCATGATTTCACAATTTTAAGTAAATAACCAAATTCCTTGCGACATTAATGGCCTTCCTGTAAATACCCCTGCAATAAATTGCGACAATATGATGCGCGAGTTTCTTGCAAGATATTTATTGCAGAAGAAATTGCAAGAATTCATATGACAATACTACTACAAGTTTCCGCGAGTTTACTTGCAAGTGAAAACGCGGCCTTAGTGGAAGTTGGAAAAGTGTATAATGCACAAGAGAATAAATCAAACTATGTATATATAGTTCAGAAAATGCTAAGAACGTAATCTGCACAAGGGTTGTCGACTCTAATTGCAAACCAAAATAAATCTTCAAGTTCAGACATATCGTTTTGCAGTGTGTATGCGAATACAAATCATCCCCAAGACCACACTTTGCATTCGGTTATTTGAATTTCTTCCCAATGCGAGTTAGGGATGATGTGTAAAGATCCGCAACGAACAAAATTACTTGTACCTACATTATACCTACTTCCGGCATTTCACTATAAAAAATAATACTGCAATCCCATGTGATATATTTGAATGCTTACCAAAGCGTGATCTCCATTCTGTTCCATTTCTAAACAGGTTTTTCATAAAACTAACAAAAGGTTCAGGCGACTTGAAGTAGTGTCCGCATATTAAGACATAACGCGTGAGTTATGTTTTAAACTACGAGCGATTAATAAAAAAAAACAACTTTATTCTTACACTCAACTGATACAATTCATTTCAATTCTCTTTTACATCGTTATTTATACTTTTGCACAGGTGAAGTTCTTGCCGGATGGGCTAGAGACGCTGATTAGGCTTTTTCTATTTCACCTGTGCAATTACAGGAATACGGTTACGGTTTGTTCTGTGGAATTCTATTGCTGGTGTGAACGTCTGGTATGGGTCATCGGATTCCAAGGATGGTGGGAACTGATGTGGTTGATTGGTGACCTGAATGTATCGCATGTTGTTGTTGTTTCTTGGTGTCGTGTGGATCTCGGGCTGTAACTCGTGCAATATGCCTAAGAAAAAAATACGAAAAGAATTAATAAACCCAATATACATAAGTATTATTTTGTGAATGGAACATATTAGCAGATTCTCTTGTATTCCACTCGTGCATTGTAGTCCAACATAAGCATTCAGTAGAATTTGGGCGGTCTCCCTCAACTCACTACAAATCTCAGTATCATATGTTAATATTGCACTGTTTTACGAATCAATTTCGTACAAATCACCGGTCGTTTTATACATATGTATATACATATATATAAAAAAAATAAAAAGACATAAGTGTTCATAGATACGATATGATATATTTGAAGGCTTACCAAAACATGAGCTACCATCTGTTCCATTCCTAAGCTGGTTTTTGATAAATCTAACAAAAATTTCGGTTGATTTGATGAAGTAGTGTCCGCAAAAGAAGACATGACGCTTGCAATACGCCCAAGAAAACCTTACAAAAAAGAAAATAATAAACTTATTATAAATAGTTATCTATGTATCTATTATTTTGTTAATGGTAGGTACCTATTAACAAATTCTCTCGTATTCTTTCGACGCATAAAGTTCCCTTATATTCGGCCTTTATATTAAGTGACCAATCTGTCTGTAGGAAAACAGCAAATCTTGCAGCACACCTTTCATTTTCGTAATGGTATAGACATAAACACCACACTTTGTATTCGCATAGGTGAATTTTCTCCCAACGCACTTCAGATATAATGCGGTAGCTTCCGCAGCGAACAATATTACTTGTGCATTAGACGTCCGCCATTTCACTATAAAAACAATACTGCGAATTCTTCTCCTTGATAAATGCGTATGCATATGTTGCACATTCTATCAGCCAATCCAACACACCATCCTATGCGCCCGTGAGAACTGTTGCCGAGATTCGAGGTCCATCATTCAACGAAGTCCACCGACGTCGACACCTGAGTTGGGACGCCGACGACTGGTCATCTAGTATTTAAGGTAGAATAAAATATATTCTAGTAGAACCTTAAGTGTGAAATTGTACGGGATGATAGAAATAAAAACATTTAAAAAAAATATAAATATAAAGTCATTTAATTGGCGCTCGAGTAGCAGGGAACGTTAGAGTCGCTTTATTAGTTCCGAAGTAGAGCCAGTTTGCCTCAAGAAGCCGCATTGCTGCCATGCCGTAAAAGCCAAAGTAGCCGTAGTGCTTTCCGACTTGTTTTGAGACTACCGGTTCCGAACTTGATAAAAACCAGTGAAGTTAGTGACACTAGAAAAAAAAGGAATATAAACAAAAATATGTATATATATAAAGAGTAATAAAGTACAATAATCCCCCCCACAGTGAATAAAATGGGGAAAAAACGTTAAGCAAAAAACTCAGTAGCAGAATACTAAAGAACTAAAGAAGCTACACCCAGTCACAATCAACTTCTTCACCGTCGTGGGAATGCTGTTCCTATTACTATTGTAACTCTAAAATAGTTAGATTAAGAAAAGTGAAACGAGAAAAATATATATATACTAGAGACATTTGCAAAAGTAAGCAGTTCAAAAGAAGTTATCTACGCAAAAAATGTAATAAAACAGGAAAGTAATAAACAAAAATATTTAGAAAATTGGAAAAGAAGAAAAAACAATAACTGACAAATTATTGAAGAAAATATTAAATTATAAGAAGTTATTTACGTTTTTGCTTCCCGTACACGAAGAAATTTCGAAGTCGTGCCTGATCTACAATCTGGAATCGCTACCGAAACTCCTAGACCTCAAGATCGAGCTAGTATCCGCGGTACAAGCGGTACCTCACATAGATTTAAGTTGTTCTGTTTATTTTAGAGTGCCCGTCTTGGGCCAGTAAGATATTTAGATTGTTGAGATAGTTAAGCTAGTTTTAAGCATTTTTGTCTAGCGCATGATAGTTATAAGAATTATGAAATAAAAATGAATTTAAAAATAAACTAAATTAAATACAAATCATAACACAAAAATGAAAAAAATGGAAGTCCTTCCTGGAGAAGTATAACTATGAATTGGTGTAAAAACCGGGAAAGACTTGAATCCAAGCGTCATTAATGGTATCTACACCAGCAATGATATCACATATGCAAAATTCAAGAGTTCTGTTCTCTACATTTCAACATGTAAAGCTAGATTGATAGACATAGAAAGTTTTACGAACGAAACTGAACAGGCGGAAGAAACATAGAAGTAACACAAAAGAGCTCAACGCAATAGCCTGGAAAACCAGAAGCAATTGTTGAAAAAATTTGCAAATAATTTGCAATTATTTCCTAAAGTTGCAAGCCAAAATGAAAATCATAGTCAAACAATATGTTATTTGCAAGCAACACAAGTATAATCGGCATCCAAGTAAGTCCGAACTGTAGGCCACTCCTATCCCCGAATATCCCAGTCATATCTTACACGTTGATATCTACCGTACAAACGTGAACCTGGTTCTAACAGCGATAGATAAGTTCTCGAAATACGGTCTGGCACGCATAATGAAGTATAGAGCAGTCGTGGATATTAGGTAATCTTTAAGACAACTCCTTTTTGCTTATAGAGTAATTAAGGTCATCGTTCTCGATAACGAAAAAACATTTAATTTCTCCTCAATATGTTTTAGGCTTCAAGGCCAATAGGGCATCCAAATCTATAAGACTCTCCCGTATTCGAGCTTTGTCATGATCAAGTTTAGCGTTTTCACTCGACACTTTCAGAGATCATGAGATGCCTATGATGCCTATGACCTCACCGGGTTCATACATCATTTGAAGAGTTCTTAAATAGTGCCATCTACGTATGTAATTCCTCAATTCATTCCACTACCAACCGAAAACCTATCGAAGTATTTTTCATCAAAATTTAATATCTCTTTACAGGTTCTTCGCATCTGCGAGTCATGCAGATGTTCAAATACTGAATTACTCAAACTCGCAGCTGGTCAAAATTGATATCGGGAACGTGAGAATACAGAACGGGCAATTTAAAATTATCCACCTCATCGATTTGGATTTGGTATAAATTTTGCTTATTCAATTCACTGGGTGAAAGCCAATATTGTAAACTCATGCATATTACGCACAACTGAAAGTTGTTTAGCGAATATTCCATACCTTAATGTAGACGGAGGTCCAGAGTTCGCCGATGTAAAAATAGCAGCGAACAGGTAGAACATACATATTGTAAGTTTACCACCGGTCAATGGCAAATCATGTAATGTCATGATAAAAGAGCTGTAAAATCCAGTAGGAAAATTAATAATGTACCTTTTCAAAAGTTTTAAAATGTAACAAAGAATTATAAAAGATAAAAGGCGATTGTAAAAATATTAATGAACACATGAGTTGGAATATAAATTATATATGTAATAGATATAAGTAATACCACCTGTGTCGCGAATCTATTAAATAGCAAAGCGCCAACATGCTCTTTAAGCGACAACGGGAACGTTCCATCAGTCGAAGAAGTCCTGCCGGGTATAGGTACTGTTCCAAGCCAATATTGTAAACATATCTACCGTACAAACGCGAACCTGGTTCTAACAGCGATAGATAAGTTCTCGAAATACGGTCAGGCACGCATAATGAAGTATAGAGCAGTCGTGGATATTAGGTAATCATTAAGACAACTCCTTTTTGCTTATAGAGTAATTAAGGTCATCGTTCTCGATAACGAAAAAACATTTAATTTCTCCTCAATATGTTTTAGGCTTCAAGGCCAATAGGGCATCCAAATCTATAAGACTCTCCCGTATTCGAGCTTTGTCATGATCAAGTTTAGCGTTTTCACTCGACACTTTCAGAGATCATGAGATGCCTATGATGCCTATGACCTCACCGGGTTCATACATCATTTGAAGAGCTCTTAAATAGTGCCATCTACGTATGTAATTCCTCAATTCATTCCACTACCAACCGAAAACCTATCGAAGTATTTTTCATCAAAATTTAATATCTCTTTACAGGTTCTTCGCATCTGCGAGTCATGCAGATGTTCAAATACTGAATTACTCAAACTCGCAGCTGGTCAAAATTGATATCGGGAACGTGAGAATCCAGAACGGGCAATTTAAAATTATCCACCTCATCGATTTGGATTTGGTATAAATTTTGCTTATTCAATTCACTGGGTGAAAGCCAATATTGTAAACTCATGCATATTACGCACAACTGAAAGTTGTTTAGCGAATATTCCATACCTTAATGTAGACGGAGGTCCAGAGTTCGCCGATGTAAAAATAGCAGCGAACAGGTAGAACATACATATTGTAAGTTTACCAACGGTCAATGGCAAATCATGTAATGTCATGATAAAAGAGCTGTAAAATCCAGTAGGAAAATTAATAATGTACCTTTTCAAAAGTTTTAAAATGTAACAAAGAATTATAAGAGATAAAAGGCGATTGTAAAAATATTAATGAACACATGAGTTGGAATATAAATTATATATGTAATAGATATAAGTAATACCACCTGTGTCGCGAATCTATTAAATAGCAAAGCGCCAACATGCTCTTTAAGCGACAACGGGAACGTTCCATCAGTCGAAGAAGTCCTGCCGGGTATAGGTACTGTTCCAAGCCAATATTGTAAACTCATGCATATTACGCACAACTGAAAGTTGTTTAGCGAATATTCCATACCTTAATGTAGACGGAGGTCCAGAGTTCGCCGATGTAAAAATAGCAGCGAACAGGTAGAACATACATATTGTAAGTTTACCAACGGTCAATGGCAAATCATGTAATGTCATGATAAAAAAGCTGTAAAATTCAGTAGGAAAATTAATAATGTACCTTTTCCAAAGTTTTAAAATGTAACAAAGAATTATAAGAGATAAAAGGCGATTGTAAAAATATTAACGAACACATGAGTTGGAATATAAATTATATATGTAATAGATATAAGTAATTCCACCTGTGTCGCGAATCTATTAAATAGCAAAGCGCCAACATGCTCTTTAAGCGACAACGGGAACGTTCCATCAGTCGAAGAAGTCCTGCTGGGTGTAGGTACTGTTCCGAAACCAATTCAATGGGTCAATCAATATCAGAATGAGAGGCGGAGATTATAAGGCACGTTCATCATAAACAAGCAGTTATTCAGGGAAGAAGAAATCACTACCAGCCGCTGCCCGCAATATTGCAACCAACATCTGAACGCGAAAGCATTGACGAAGCATAATCCATCAAAACGCAAAAGCATTGACGAAGCATCATCCATCAAAACGCTAAAGCAATTACAGGCCAACGGCACTCAACAAATAGACCTGCTCAAATCATGGAACAAAACAAACCCGATCATCAACACCAGCTTGGTTGCGGCTCTGATCGGTCTGGGTATAACTTTCTTGTGTTATCACAAGATTCACAAACGAAAAAACCAGGAATTTAAAAACGAAGCGCAACCTCCAGCGTCCATTACAATAGGCTTCCCACTTCATGTAAAGACAACAGTCTCGAAACGAGGGCGTTCGAATATGGAAGTGGAGGAATTAACATGAAATAAATTGGTAGCAGAAACATCGCTACGTGATGGAATGTGTTGAATTCGTTCATACATCATTTGAAGAGTTCTTAAATAGTGCCATCTACGTATGTAATTCCTCAATTCATTCCACTACCAACCGAAAACCTATCGAAGTATTTTTCATCAAAAATAAAAAGACATAAGTGTTCATAGATACGATATGATATATTTGAAGGCTTACCAAAACATGAGCTACCATCTGTTCCATTCCTAAGCAGGTTTTTGATAAATCTAACAAAAATTTCGGTTGATTTGATGAAGTAGTGTCCGCAAAAGAAGACATGACGCTTGCAATACGCCCAAGAAAACCTTACAAAAAAGAAAATAATAAACTTATTATAAATAGTTATCTATGTATCTATTATTTTGTTAATGGTAGGTACCTATTAACAAATTCTCTCGTATTCTTTCGACGCATAAAGTTCCCTTATATTCGGCCTTTATATTAAGTGACCAATCTGTCTGTAGGAAAACAGCAAATCTTGCAGCACACCTTTCATTTTCGTAATGGTAGAGACATAAACATCACACTTTGTATTCGCATAGGTGAATTTTCTCCCAACGCACTTCAGATATAATGCGGTAGCTTCCGCAGCGAACAATATTACTTGTGCATTATACGTCCGCCATTTCACTATAAAAACAATACTGCGAATTCTTCTCCTTGATAAATGCGTATGCATATGTTGCACATTCTATCAGCCAATCCAACACACCATCCTATGCGCCCGTGAGAACCGTTGCCGAGATTCGAGGTCCATCATTCAACGAAGTCCACCGACGTCGACACCTGAGTTGGGACGCCGACGACTGGTCATCTAGTATTTAAGTTAGAATAAAATATATTCTAGTAGAACCTTAAGTGTGAAATTGTACGGGATGATAGAAATAAAAACATTTAAAAAAAATATAAATATAGTCATTTAATTGGCGCTCGAGTAGCAGGGAACGTTAGAGTCGCTTTATTAGTTCCGAAGTATAGCCAGTTTGCCTCAAGAAGCCGCATTGCTGCCATGCCGTAAAAGCCAAAGTAGCCGTAGTGCTTTCCGACTTGTTTTGAGACTACCGGTTCCGAACTTGATAAAAACCAGTGAAGTTAGTGACACTAGAAAAAAAAGGAATATAAACAAAAATATGTATATATATAAAGAGTAATAAAGTACAATAATCCCCCTCACAATGAATAAAATGGGGAAAAAACGTTAAGCAAAAAACTCAGTAGCAGAATACTAAAGAACTAAAGAAGCTACACCCAGTCACAATCAACTTCTTCACCGTCGTGGGAATGCTGTTCCTATTACTATTGTAACTCTAAAATAGTTAGATTAAGAAAAGTGAAACGAGAAAAATATATATATACTAGAGACATTTGCAAAAGTAAGCAGTTCAAAATAAGTTATCTACGCAAAAAATGTAATAAAACAGGAAAGTAATAAACAAAAATATTTAGAAAATTGGAAAAGAAGAAAAAACAATAACTGACAAATTATTGAAGAAAATATTAAATTATAAGAAGTTATTTACGTTTTTGCTTCCCGTACACGAAGAAATTTCGAAGTCGTGCCTGATCTACAATCTGGAATCGCTACCGAAACTCCTAGACCTCAAGATCGAGCTAGTATCCGCGGTACAAGCGGTACCTCACATAGATTTAAGTTGTTCTGTTTATTTTAGAGTGCCCGTCCTGGGCCAGTAAGATATTTAGATTGTTGAGATAGTTAAGCTAGTTTTAAGCATTTTTGTCTAGCGCATGATAGTTATAAGAATTATGAAATAAAAATGAATTTAAAAATAAACTAAATTAAATACAAATCATAACACAAAAATGAAAAAAATGGAAGTCCTTCCTGGAGAAGTATAACTATGAATTGGTGTAAAAACCGGGAAAGACTTGAATCCAAGCGTCATTAATAGTATCTACACCAGCAATGATATCACATATGCAAAATTCAAGAGTTCTGTTCTCTACATTTCAACATGTAAAGCTAGATTGACAGACATAGAAAGACCTACGAACGAAACTGAACAGGCGGAAGAAACATTGAAGTAACACAAAAGAGCTCAACGCAATAGCCTGGAAAACCAGAACCAATTGTTGCAAAAATTTGCAAATAATTTGCAATTATTTCCTAAAGTTGCAAGCCAAAATGAAAATCATAGTCAAACAATGTGTTATTTGCAAGCAACACAAGTATAATCGGCATCCAAGTAAGTCCGAACTGTAGGCCACTCCTATCCCCGAATATCCCAGTCATATCTTACACGTTGATATCTACCGTACAAACGCGAACCTGGTTCTAACAGCGATAGATAAGTTCTCGAAATACGGTCAGGCACGCATAATGAAGTATAGAGCAGTCGTGGATATTAGGTAATCATTAAGACAACTCCTTTTTGCTTATAGAGTACTTAAGGTCATCGTTTTCGATAACGAAAAAAACATTTAATTTCTCCTCAATATGTTTTATGCTTCAAGGCCAATAGGGCATCCAAATCTATAAGACTCTCCCGTATTCGAGCTTTGTCATGATCAAGTTTAGCGTTTTCACTCGACACTTTCAGAGATCATGAGATGCCTATGATGCCTATGACCTCACCGGGTTCATATATCATTTGAAGAGTTCTTAAATAGTGCCATCTACGTATGTAATTCCTTAATTCATTCCACTACCAACCGAAAACCTATCGAAGTATTTTTCATCAAAATTTAATATCTCTTTACAGGTTCTTCGCATCTGCGAGTCATGCAGATGTTCAAATACTGAATTACTCAAACTCGCAGCTGGTCAAAATTGATATCGGGAACGTGAGAATCCAGAACGGGCAATTTAAAATTATCCACCTCATCGATTTGGATTTGGTATAAATTTTGCTTATTCAATTCACTGGGTGAAAGCCAATATTGTAAACTCATGCATATTACGCACAACTGAAAGTTGTTTAGCGAATATTCCATACCTTAATGTAGACGGAGGTCCAGAGTTCGCCGATGTAAAAATAGCAGCGAACAGGTAGAACATACATATTGTAAGTTTACCAACGGTCAATGGCAAATCATGTAATGTCATGATAAAAGAGCTGTAAAATCCAGTAGGAAAATTAATAATGTACCTTTTCAAAAGTTTTAAAATGTAACAAAGAATTATAAGAGATAAAAGGCGATTGTAAAAATATTAATGAACACATGAGTTGGAATATAAATTATATATGTAATAGATATAAGTAATACCACCTGTGTCGCGAATCTATTAAATAGCAAAGCGCCAACATGCTCTTTAAGCGACAACGGGAACGTTCCATCAGTCGAAGAAGTCCTGCCGGGTATAGGTACTGTTCCAAGCCAATATTGTAAACTCATGCATATTACGCACAACTGAAAGTTGTTTAGCGAATATTCCATACCTTAATGTAGACGGAGGTCCAGAGTTCGCCGATGTAAAAATAGCAGCGAACAGGTAGAACATACATATTGTAAGTTTACCAACGGTCAATGGCAAATCATGTAATGTCATGATAAAAAAGCTGTAAAATTCAGTAGGAAAATTAATAATGTACCTTTTCCAAAGTTTTAAAATGTAACAAAGAATTATAAGAGATAAAAGGCGATTGTAAAAATATTAACGAACACATGAGTTGGAATATAAATTATATATGTAATAGATATAAGTAATTCCACCTGTGTCGCGAATCTATTAAATAGCAAAGCGCCAACATGCTCTTTAAGCGACAACGGGAACGTTCCATCAGTCGAAGATGTCCTGCTGGGTGTAGGTACTGTTCCGAAACCAATTCAATGGGTCAATCAATATCAGAATGAGAGGCGGAGATTATAAGGCACGTTCATCATAAACAAGCAGTTATTCAGGGAAGAAGAAATCACTACCAGCCGCTGCCCGCAATATTGCAACCAACATCTGAACGCGAAAGCATTGACGAAGCATAATCCATCAAAACGCAAAAGCATTGACGAAGCATCATCCATCAAAACGCTAAAGCAATTACAGGCCAACGGCACTCAACAAATAGACCTGCTCAAATCATGGAACAAAACAAACCCGATCATCAACACCAGCTTGGTTGCGGCTCTGATCGGTCTGGGTATAACTTTCTTGTGTTATCACAAGATTCACAAACGAAAAAACCAGGAATTTAAAAACGAAGCGCAACCTCCAGCGTCCATTACAATAGGCTTCCCACTTCATGTAAAGACAACAGTCTCGAAACGAGGGCGTTCGAATATGGAAGTGGAGGAATTAACATGAAATAAATTGGTAGCAGAAACATCGCTACGTGATGGAATGTGTTGAATTCGTTCATACATCATTTGAAGAGTTCTTAAATAGTGCCATCTACGTATGTAATTCCTCAATTCATTCCACTACCAACCGAAAACCTATCGAAGTATTTTTCATCAAAAATAAAAAGACATAAGTGTTCATAGATACGATATGATATATTTGAAGGCTTACCAAAACATGAGCTACCATCTGTTCCATTCCTAAGCAGGTTTTTGATAAATCTAACAAAAATTTCGGTTGATTTGATGAAGTAGTGTCCGCAAAAGAAGACATGACGCTTGCAATACGCCCAAGAAAACCTTACAAAAAAGAAAATAATAAACTTATTATAAATAGTTATCTATGTATCTATTATTTTGTTAATGGTAGGTACCTATTAACAAATTCTCTCGTATTCTTTCGACGCATAAAGTTCCCTTATATTCGGCCTTTATATTAAGTGACCAATCTGTCTGTAGGAAAACAGCAAATCTTGCAGCACACCTTTCATTTTCGTAATGGTAGAGACATAAACATCACACTTTGTATTCGCATAGGTGAATTTTCTCCCAACGCACTTCAGATATAATGCGGTAGCTTCCGCAGCGAACAATATTACTTGTGCATTATACGTCCGCCATTTCACTATAAAAACAATACTGCGAATTCTTCTCCTTGATAAATGCGTATGCATATGTTGCACATTCTATCAGCCAATCCAACACACCATCCTATGCGCCCGTGAGAACCGTTGCCGAGATTCGAGGTCCATCATTCAACGAAGTCCACCGACGTCGACACCTGAGTTGGGACGCCGACGACTGGTCATCTAGTATTTAAGTTAGAATAAAATATATTCTAGTAGAACCTTAAGTGTGAAATTGTACGGGATGATAGAAATAAAAACATTTAAAAAAAATATAAATATAGTCATTTAATTGGCGCTCGAGTAGCAGGGAACGTTAGAGTCGCTTTATTAGTTCCGAAGTATAGCCAGTTTGCCTCAAGAAGCCGCATTGCTGCCATGCCGTAAAAGCCAAAGTAGCCGTAGTGCTTTCCGACTTGTTTTGAGACTACCGGTTCCGAACTTGATAAAAACCAGTGAAGTTAGTGACACTAGAAAAAAAAGGAATATAAACAAAAATATGTATATATATAAAGAGTAATAAAGTACAATAATCCCCCTCACAATGAATAAAATGGGGAAAAAACGTTAAGCAAAAAACTCAGTAGCAGAATACTAAAGAACTAAAGAAGCTACACCCAGTCACAATCAACTTCTTCACCGTCGTGGGAATGCTGTTCCTATTACTATTGTAACTCTAAAATAGTTAGATTAAGAAAAGTGAAACGAGAAAAATATATATATACTAGAGACATTTGCAAAAGTAAGCAGTTCAAAATAAGTTATCTACGCAAAAAATGTAATAAAACAGGAAAGTAATAAACAAAAATATTTAGAAAATTGGAAAAGAAGAAAAAACAATAACTGACAAATTATTGAAGAAAATATTAAATTATAAGAAGTTATTTACGTTTTTGCTTCCCGTACACGAAGAAATTTCGAAGTCGTGCCTGATCTACAATCTGGAATCGCTACCGAAACTCCTAGACCTCAAGATCGAGCTAGTATCCGCGGTACAAGCGGTACCTCACATAGATTTAAGTTGTTCTGTTTATTTTAGAGTGCCCGTCCTGGGCCAGTAAGATATTTAGATTGTTGAGATAGTTAAGCTAGTTTTAAGCATTTTTGTCTAGCGCATGATAGTTATAAGAATTATGAAATAAAAATGAATTTAAAAATAAACTAAATTAAATACAAATCATAACACAAAAATGAAAAAAATGGAAGTCCTTCCTGGAGAAGTATAACTATGAATTGGTGTAAAAACCGGGAAAGACTTGAATCCAAGCGTCATTAATAGTATCTACACCAGCAATGATATCACATATGCAAAATTCAAGAGTTCTGTTCTCTACATTTCAACATGTAAAGCTAGATTGACAGACATAGAAAGACCTACGAACGAAACTGAACAGGCGGAAGAAACATTGAAGTAACACAAAAGAGCTCAACGCAATAGCCTGGAAAACCAGAACCAATTGTTGCAAAAATTTGCAAATAATTTGCAATTATTTCCTAAAGTTGCAAGCCAAAATGAAAATCATAGTCAAACAATGTGTTATTTGCAAGCAACACAAGTATAATCGGCATCCAAGTAAGTCCGAACTGTAGGCCACTCCTATCCCCGAATATCCCAGTCATATCTTACACGTTGATATCTACCGTACAAACGCGAACCTGGTTCTAACAGCGATAGATAAGTTCTCGAAATACGGTCAGGCACGCATAATGAAGTATAGAGCAGTCGTGGATATTAGGTAATCATTAAGACAACTCCTTTTTGCTTATAGAGTACTTAAGGTCATCGTTTTCGATAACGAAAAAAACATTTAATTTCTCCTCAATATGTTTTATGCTTCAAGGCCAATAGGGCATCCAAATCTATAAGACTCTCCCGTATTCGAGCTTTGTCATGATCAAGTTTAGCGTTTTCACTCGACACTTTCAGAGATCATGAGATGCCTATGATGCCTATGACCTCACCGGGTTCATATATCATTTGAAGAGTTCTTAAATAGTGCCATCTACGTATGTAATTCCTTAATTCATTCCACTACCAACCGAAAACCTATCGAAGTATTTTTCATCAAAATTTAATATCTCTTTACAGGTTCTTCGCATCTGCGAGTCATGCAGATGTTCAAATACTGAATTACTCAAACTCGCAGCTGGTCAAAATTGATATCGGGAACGTGAGAATCCAGAACGAGCAATTTAAAATTATCCACCTCATCGATTTGGATTTGGTATAAATTTTGCTTATTCAATTCACTGGGTGAAAGCCAATATTGTAAACTCATGCATATTACGCACAACTGAAAGTTGTTTAGCGAATATTCCATACCTTAATGTAGACGGAGATCCAGAGTTCGCCGATGTAAAAATAGCAGCGAACAGGTAGAACATACATATTGTAAGTTTACCAACGGTCAATGGCAAATCATGTAATGTCATGATAAAAAAGCTGTAAAATCCAGTAGGAAAATTAATAATGTACCTTTTCCAAAGTTTTAAAATGTAACAAAGAATTATAAGAGATAAAAGGCGATTGTAAAAATATTAACGAACACATGAGTTGGAATATAAATTATATATGTAATAGATATAAGTAATTCCACCTGTGTCGCGAATCTATTAAATAGCAAAGCGCCAACATGCTCTTTAAGCGGCAACGGGAACGTTCCATCAGTCGAAGAAGTCCTGCTGGGTGTAGGTACTGTTCCGAAACCAATTCAATGGGTCAATCAATATCAGAATGAGAAGCGGGGATTATAAGGCACGTTCGTCATAAGGAATTTCAACACCACAGTTCGAGTAAACAAGCAGTTATTCAGGGAAGAAGAAATCACTACCAGCCGCTGCCCGCAATATTGCAACCAACATCTGAACGCGAAAGCATTGACGAAGCATAATCCATCAAAACGCAAAAGCATTGACGAAGCATCATCCATCAAAACGCTAAAGCAATTACAGGCCAACGGCACTCAACAAATAGACCTGCTCAAATCGGGGAACAAAACAAACCAGATCATCAACACCAGCCTGGTTGCGGCTCTGATCGGTCTGGGTATAACTTTCTTGTGTTATCACAAGATTCACGAACGAAAAAACGAAGCGCAACCTCCAGCAATAGGCTTCCCACTTCATGTAAAGACAACAGTCTCGAAACGAGGGCGTTCGAATATGGAAGTGGAGGAATTAACATGAAATAAATTGGTAGCAGAAACATCGCTACGTGATGGAATGTGTTGAATTCGAACTACCATTGACCCAAGGTTGAGGATGCTGTCACCCGAGTTACAAATACGTTGCGCATTCTAATTCCTAATCCAACGCAACATCCCATGCGCTCGTGAGAGCCGCTTCCGACATCCGAGGTCTATCATTCAACGAAGTCTATCGACGTCGACACCTGAGCTGTGATGCCGACGACTGTCCATCCAGTATTTAAGGTAGAATAAGAAATTTTCTAGTGCAGTCTTAAGTGTGAAATTGTAATTTCTCCCCTTCGGTAAATTAAGTATCACAGTACATGTGGCTAAATTAAGAAAAAACCTTACATAAACCAGAAAACATAGATATGGAGAAGCAATTGTATAAATGGTTCTTAGACCAGCGCGAAAGGAATTGACCGATAAGTGGTTCTATTTTGAAGGCCAATGTGAACGATCTGTTTCACAAATTTATCGAAATAAAAATCCAGGTGATTTTATGGCAAGTCAAGGCTGGTTTGTGAATTTCAAGCGCCGCTATGGAATGCGTGTGAAATTTTATCTAGCGACACGTCAACAATCACAAAATTTTTTCATGTTTGTGAGCAAAAGTGCGTGAAATGGAAATCACAAACGAATAACTGCACAACTCAGATGAGTCTGGCCTCATTTTCCAATGTCTTCCTGATAAAACTTACGTTGCTTCTTGTGAAAAGACTGCACAAGGCAGAAAAATACGTAAATAAAGAGATATTTTGTGCGCCAATGCAGAAGGATCAGACGAACTTGTCACAGTCACTTGTGATTGGGAAAGCTGCCAAGCCGCGATGCTTTCTGAACTTTAAAAATCCGCTGGACTATGATTATTCTGCAAATGCATGGATGACAGCAAATATTTTTAAAAGATGGTTTCATACATCCTATGTAAGAGAAGTAAGGACTGATTTCAACCATTAAGTTATTTTAAGTTAAATTACATTTCCAAATGTTCCTATATGTAGGTACGTCGATTTAGTGCTCAAAATGTCTTGCTTCCAAAGGCAATTATTTTATTGGATAATTGCACAGCGCACTCGGCTATCGAAGAACTTCGATATGACGACGCGAACATTTTTTGTATGCTTCTTTCACCAATTGTCGCAGCAGCTATTCAATGTTATTGGCGGGTATTGTGGCTCAAGAGGGTTCGTCGATTCATAAATTACTGCAAAAGCACGATCTTCGTAATGCACTTTTGCTTTTAAAAAACACTTGGAATGAATGCCCTCAAAGCATTTTACAAAAAGCATGGTATAAATTGCTGAATTGGGGTGATCATCAGTATGATGACGAAGATGATATCCTTTTATTAGTACTGCTGCAATCGGATCATATTTATAATCTAATGGTCGAAGTGGACCGAATCAATTTCGTACAAATCACCGGTCGTTTTATATATGTATACATATATATAAATGTTCATAGATACGATATGATATATTTGAAGGCCAAAACATGAGTTACCATCTGTTCCATTCCTAAGCAGGTTTTTGGTTAATCTAACAAAAATTTCGGTTGATTTGATGAATTAGTGTCCGCAAAAGAAGACATGACGCTTGCAATACGCCCAAGAAAACCTTACAAAAAAGAAAATAATAAACTTATTATAAATAGTTATCTATGTATCTATTATTTTGTTAATGGTAGGTACCTATTAACAAATTCTCTCGTATTCTTTCGACGCATAAAGCTGCCTTATATTCGGCCTTTATATTAAGTGACCAATCTGTCTGTAGGAAAACAGCAAATCTTGCAGCACACCTTTCATTTTCGTAACGGTAGAGACATAAACATCACACTTTGTATTCGCATAGGTGAATTTTTTCCCAACGCACTTCAAATATAATGCGGTAGCTTCCGCAGCGAACAATATTACTTGTGCATTATACGTCCGCCATTTCACTATAAAAACAATACTGCGAATTCTTCTCCTTGATAAATGCGTATGCATATGTTGCACATTCTATCAGCCAATCCAACACACCATCCTATGCGCCCGTGAGAACCGTTGCCGAGATTCGAGGTCCATCATTCAACGAAGTCCACCGACGTCGGCACCTGAGTTGGGACGCCGACGACTGGTCATCTAGTATTTAAGGTAGAATAAAATATATTCTAGTAGAACCTTAAGTGTGAAATTGTACGGGAAACCTCTGCCCTTCAGACTAATAAATAAAAACATTTAAAAAAAATATAAATATAAAGTCATTTAATTGGCGCTCGAGTAGCAGGGAACGGTAGAGTCGCTTTATTAGTTCCGAAGTAGAGCCAGTTTGCCTCAAGCAGCCGCATTACTCCCATGCCGTAAAAGCCAAAGTAGCCGTAGTGCTTTCCGACTTGTTTTGAGACTAACGGTTCCGAACCTGATAAAAACCAGTGAAGTTAGTGACACTAGAAAAGAAAAGGAATATAAACAAAAATATGTATATATATAAAAAGTAATAAAGTACAATAATCCCCCTCACAGTGAATAAAATGGGGAAAAAACGTTTAGCAAAAAACTCAGTAGCAGAATACTAAAGAACAATAGAAGCTACACCCAGTCACAATCAACTTCTTCACCGTCGTGGGAATGATGTTCCTATTACTAAAATAGTTAGATTAAGAAAAGTGAAAAAGAGAAACGAGAAAAATATATATATACTAGAGACATTTGAAAAAGTAAGCAGTTCAAAAGAAGTTATCTACGCAAAAAATGTAATAAAACAGGAAAGTAATAAACAAAAATATTTAGAAAATTGGAAAAGAAGAAAAAACAATAACTGACAAATTACAAAATTGAAATTATTGAAGAAAATATTAAATTATAAGAAGTTATTTACGTTTTTACTTCCCGTACACGAAGAAATTTCGAAGTCGTGCCTGATCTACAATCTGGAATCGCTACCGAAACTCCTAGACCTCAAGATCGAACTAGTATCCGCGGTACAAGCGGTACCTCACATAGATTTAAGTCGTTCTGTTTATTTTAGAGTGCCCGTCTTGGGCCAGTAAGATATTTAGATTGTTGAGATAGTTAAGCTAGTTTTAAGCATTTTTGTCTAGCGCATGATAGTTATAAGAATTATGAAATAAAAATGAATTTAAAAATAAACTTCTTCTTTTCCTTTTTATCCCGGCGTCGTTATGGTCAGAAGTGTAGGACCATAACCTTCCCACTTAACTGCATTCCTACTGGTCCGCTTGTGGGGTCCGCCGGTTTGACCTCAGAAAGTAGCGGCAGGCTTCCCAGTTTGGGATTACTTCATCGCTGAGGCCAATCAAATGCTGGTGTTTTTGCATTTGTTTGCACCAATTGTTTTTCGGCCTGCCTTTTTTGCGTGTTGAAATTGGAATGTTGATTGATAACGCCTTTTGGACGGGGTTCAAAGGATCTCTCCTTTGAACATGGCAAGTCGGTCGCGCTCTATATTTCTTGTGATGGTTTCTTTTACGTGGAGGCTTCCTCGGATCTTTGAACTTCTAATTCTGTCACGCTTTGTTACTCCCGCTGTCATGCGAAGCATCTTCATCTCAGTTGCCGTTAATTTAAAAATAAACTAAACTAAATAAAAATCATAACACAAAAATGAACAAAATGGAAGTCCTTCCTGGAGAAGTATAACTATGAATTGGTGTAAAAACCGGGAAAGACTTGAATCCAAGCGTCATTAATGGTATCTACACCAGCAATGATATCACATATGTAAAATTCAAGAGTTCTGTTCTCTACATTTCAACATGTAAAGCTAGATTGATAGACATAGAAAGTTTTACGAACGAAACTGAACAGGCGGAAGAAACATAGAAGTAACACAAAAGAGCTCAACGCAATAGCCTGGAAAACCAGAAGCAATTGTTGAAAAAAATTGCAAATAATTTGCAATTATTTCCTAAAGTTGCAAGCCAAAATGAAAATCATAGTCAAACAATATGTTATTTGCAAGCAACACAAGTATAATCGGCATCCAAGTAAGTCCGAACTGTAGGCCACTCCTATCCCCGAATATCCCAGTCATATCTTACACGTCGATATCTACCGTACAAACGTGAACCTGGTTCTAACAGCGATAGATAAGTTCTCGAAATACGGTCTGGCACGCATAATGAAGTATAGAGCAGTCGTGGATATTAGGTAATCTTTAAGACAACTCCTTTTTGCTTATAGAGTAATTAAGGTCATCGTTCTCGATAACGAAAAAACATTTAATTTCTCCTCAATATGTTTTAGGCTTCAAGGCCAATAGGGCATCCAAATCTATAAGACTCTCCCGTATTCGAGCTTTGTCATGATCAAGTTTAGCGTTTTCACTCGACACTTTCAGAGATCATGAGATGCCTATGATGCCTATGACCTCACCGGGTTCATACATCATTTGAAGAGTTCTTAAATAGTGCCATCTACGTATGTAATTCCTTAATTCATTCCACTACCAACCGAAAACCTATCGAAGTATTTTTCATCAAAATTTAATATCTCTTTACAGGTTCTTCGCATCTGCGAGTCATGCAGATGTTCAAATACTGAATTACTCAAACTCGCAGCTGGTCAAAATTGATATCGGGAACGTGAGAATCCAGAACGGGCAATTTAAAATTATCCACCTCATCGATTTGGATTTGGTATAAATTTTGCTTATTCAATTCACTGGGTGAAAGCCAATATTGTAAACTCATGCATATTACGCACAACTGAAAGTTGTTTAGCGAATATTCCATACCTTAATGTAGACGGAGGTCCAGAGTTCGCCGATGTAAAAATAGCAGCGAACAGGTAGAACATACATATTGTAAGTTTACCAACGGTCAATGGCAAATCATGTAATGTCATGATAAAAGAGCTGTAAAATCCAGTAGGAAAATTAATAATGTACCTTTTCAAAAGTTTTAAAATGTAACAAAGAATTATAAGAGATAAAAGGCGATTGTAAAAATATTAATGAACACATGAGTTGGAATATAAATTATATATGTAATAGATATAAGTAATACCACCTGTGTCGCGAATCTATTAAATAGCAAAGCGCCAACATGCTCTTTAAGCGACAACGGGAACGTTCCATCAGTCGAAGAAGTCCTGCCGGGTATAGGTACTGTTCCAAGCCAATATTGTAAACTCATGCATATTACGCACAACTGAAAGTTGTTTAGCGAATATTCCATACCTTAATGTAGACGGAGGTCCAGAGTTCGCCGATGTAAAAATAGCAGCGAACAGGTAGAACATACATATTGTAAGTTTACCAACGGTCAATGGCAAATCATGTAATGTCATGATAAAAAAGCTGTAAAATTCAGTAGGAAAATTAATAATGTACCTTTTCCAAAGTTTTAAAATGTAACAAAGAATTATAAGAGATAAAAGGCGATTGTAAAAATATTAACGAACACATGAGTTGGAATATAAATTATATATGTAATAGATATAAGTAATTCCACCTGTGTCGCGAATCTATTAAATAGCAAAGCGCCAACATGCCCTTTAAGCGACAACGGGAACGTTCCATCAGTCGAAGAAGTCCTGCTGGGTGTAGGTACTGTTCCGAAACCAATTCAATGGGTCAATCAATATCAGAATGAGAGGCGGAGATTATAAGGCACGTTCCTCATAAACAAGCAGTTATTCAGGGAAGAAGAAATCACTACCAGCCGCTGCCCGCAATATTGCAACCAACATCTGAACGCGAAAGCATTGACGAAGCATAATCCATCAAAACGCAAAAGCATTGACGAAGCATCATCCATTAAAACGCTAAAGTAATTACAGGCCAACGGCACTCAACAAATAGACCTGCTCAAATCGAGGAACAAAACAAACCCGATCATCAACACCAGCTTGGTTGCTGCTCTGATCGGTCTGGGTATAACTTTCTTGTGTTATCACAAGATTCACAAACGAAAAAACCAGGAATTTAAAAACGAAGCGCAACCTCCAGCGTCCATTACAATAGGCTTCCCACTTCATGTAAAGACAACAGTCTCGAAACGAGGGCGTTCGAATATGGAAGTGGAGGAATTAACATGAAATAAATTGGTAGCAGAAACATCGCTACGTGATGGAATGTGTTGAATTCGTTCATACATCATTTGAAGAGTTCTTAAATAGTGCCATCTACGTATGTAATTCCTCAATTCATTCCACTACCAACCGAAAACCTATCGAAGTATTTTTCATCAAAAATAAAAAGACATAAGTGTTCATAGATACGATATGATATATTTGAAGGCTTACCAAAACATGAGCTACCATCTGTTCCATTCCTAAGCAGGTTTTTGATAAATCTAACAAAAATTTCGGTTGATTTGATGAAGTAGTGTCCGCAAAAGAAGACATGACGCTTGCAATACGCCCAAGAAAACCTTACAAAAAAGAAAATAATAAACTTATTATAAATAGTTATCTATGTATCTATTATTTTGTTAATGGTAGGTACCTATTAACAAATTCTCTCGTATTCTTTCGACGCATAAAGTTCCCTTATATTCGGCCTTTATATTAAGTGACCAATCTGTCTGTAGGAAAACAGCAAATCTTGCAGCACACCTTTCATTTTCGTAATGGTAGAGACATAAACATCACACTTTGTATTCGCATAGGTGAATTTTCTCCCAACGCACTTCAGATATAATGCGGTAGCTTCCGCAGCGAACAATATTACTTGTGCATTATACGTCCGCCATTTCACTATAAAAACAATACTGCGAATTCTTCTCCTTGATAAATGCGTATGCATATGTTGCACATTCTATCAGCCAATCCAACACACCATCCTATGCGCCCGTGAGAACCGTTGCCGAGATTCGAGGTCCATCATTCAACGAAGTCCACCGACGTCGACACCTGAGTTGGGACGCCGACGACTGGTAATCTAGTATTTAAGGTAGAATAAAATATATTCTAGTAGAACCTTAAGTGTGAAATTGTACGGGATGATAGAAATAAAAACATTTAAAAAAAATATAAATATAAAGTCATTTAATTGGCGCTCGAGTAGCAGGGAACGTTAGAGTCGCTTTATTAGTTCCGAAGTAGAGCCAGTTTGCCTCAAGAAGCCGCATTGCTGCCATGCCGTAAAAGCCAAAGTAGCCGTAGTGCTTTCCGACTTGTTTTGAGACTACCGGTTCCGAACTTGATAAAAACCAGTGAAGTTAGTGACACTAGAAAAAAAAAGGAATATAAACAAAAATATGTATATATATAAAGAGTAATAAAGTACAATAATCCCCCTCACAGTGAATAAAATGGGGAAAAAACGTTAAGCAAAAAACTCAGTAGCAGAATACTAAAGAACTAAAGAAGCTACACCCAGTCACAATCAACTTCTTCACCGTCGTGGGAATGCTGTTCCTATTACTATTGTAACTCTAAAATAGTTAGATTAAGAAAAGTGAAACGAGAAAAATATATATATACTAGAGACATTTGCAAAAGTAAGCAGTTCAAAAGAAGTTATCTACGCAAAAAATGTAATAAAACAGGAAAGTAATAAACAAAAATATTTAGAAAATTGGAAAAGAAGAAAAAACAATAACTGACAAATTATTGAAGAAAATATTAAATTATAAGAAGTTATTTACGTTTTTGCTTCCCGTACACGAAGAAATTTCGAAGTCGTGCCTGATCTACAATCTGGAATCGCTACCGAAACTCCTAGACCTCAAGATCGAGCTAGTATCCGCGGTACAAGCGGTACCTCACATAGATTTAAGTTGTTCTGTTTATTTTAGAGTGCCCGTCTTGGGCCAGTAAGATATTTAGATTGTTGAGATAGTTAAGCTAGTTTTAAGCATTTTTGTCTAGCGCATGATAGTTATAAGAATTATGAAATAAAAATGAATTTAAAAATAAACTAAATTAAATACAAATCATAACACAAAAATGAAAAAAATGGAAGTCCTTCCTGGAGAAGTATATCTATGAATTGGTGTAAAAACCGGGAAAGACTTGAATCCAAGCGTCATTAATGGTATCTACACCAGCAATGATATCACATATGCAAAATTCAAGAGTTCTGTTCTCTACATTTCAACATGTAAAGCTAGATTGACAGACATAGAAAGACCTACGAACGAAACTGAACAGGCGGAAGAAACATTGAAGTAACACAAAAGAGCTCAACGCAATAGCCTGGAAAACCAGAACCAATTGTTGCAAAAATTTGCAAATAATTTGCAATTATTTCCTAAAGTTGCAAGCCAAAATGAAAATCATAGTCAAACAATGTGTTATTTGCAAGCAACACAAGTATAATCGGCATCCAAGTAAGTCCGAACTGTAGGCCACTCCTATCCCCGAATATCCCAGTCATATCTTACACGTTGATATCTACCGTACAAACGCGAACCTGGTTCTAACAGCGATAGATAAGTTCTCGAAATACGGTCAGGCACGCATAATGAAGTATAGAGCAGTCGTGGATATTAGGTAATCATTAAGACAACTCCTTTTTGCTTATAGAGTACTTAAGGTCATCGTTTTCGATAACGAAAAAAACATTTAATTTCTCCTCAATATGTTTTATGCTTCAAGGCCAATAGGGCATCCAAATCTATAAGACTCTCCCGTATTCGAGCTTTGTCATGATCAAGTTTAGCGTTTTCACTCGACACTTTCAGAGATCATGAGATGCCTATGATGCCTATGACCTCACCGGGTTCATATATCATTTGAAGAGTTCTTAAATAGTGCCATCTACGTATGTAATTCCTTAATTCATTCCACTACCAACCGAAAACCTATCGAAGTATTTTTCATCAAAATTTAATATCTCTTTACAGGTTCTTCGCATCTGCGAGTCATGCAGATGTTCAAATACTGAATTACTCAAACTCGCAGCTGGTCAAAATTGATATCGGGAACGTGAGAATCCAGAACGAGCAATTTAAAATTATCCACCTCATCGATTTGGATTTGGTATAAATTTTGCTTATTCAATTCACTGGGTGAAAGCCAATATTGTAAACTCATGCATATTACGCACAACTGAAAGTTGTTTAGCGAATATTCCATACCTTAATGTAGACGGAGGTCCAGAGTACGCCGATGTAAAAATAGCAGCGAACAGGTAGAACATACATATTGTAAGTTTACCAACGGTTAATGGCAAATCATGTAATGTCATGATAAAAGAGCTGTAAAATCCAGTAGGAAAATTAATAATGTACCTTTTCCAAAGTTTTAAAATGTAACAAAGAATTATAAGAGATAAAAGGCGATTGTAAAAATATTAATGAACACATGAGTTGGAATATAAATTATATATGTAATAGATATAAGTAATTCCACCTGTGTCGCGAATCTATTAAATAGCAAAGCGCCAACATGCTCTTTAAGCGACAACGGGAACGTTCCATCAGTCGAAGAAGTCCTGCTGGGTGTAGGTACTGTTCCGAAACCAATTCAATGGGTCAATCAATATCAGAATGAGAGGCGGAGATTATAAGGCACGTTCGTCATAAGGAATTTCAACACCACAGTTCTAGTAAACAAGCAGTTATTCAGGGAAGAAGAAATCACTACCAGCCGCTGCCCGCAATATTGCAACCAACATCTGAACGCGAAAGCATTGACGAAGCATAATCCATCAAAACGCAAAAGCATTGACGAAGCATCATCCATCAAAACGCTAAAGCAATTACAGGCCAACGGCACTCAACAAATACCCCTGCTCAAATCGGGGAACAAAACAAACCCGATCATCAACACCAGCCTGGTTGCGGCTCTGATCGGTCTGGGCATAACTTTCTTGTGTTATCACAAGATTCACGAACGAAAAAACCAGGAATTTAAAAACGAAGCGCAACCTCCAGCGTCCATTACAATAGGCTTCCCACTTCATGTAAAGACAACAGTCTCGAAACGAGGGCGTTCGAATATGGAAGTGGAGGAATTAACATGAAATAAATTGGTAGCAGAAACATCGCTACGTGATGGAATGTGTTGAATTCGAACTACCATTGACCCAAGGTTGAGGATGCTGTCACCCGAGTTACAAATACGTTGCGCATTCTAATTCCTAATCCAACGCAACATCCCATGCGCTCGTGAGAGCCGCTTCCGACATCCGAGGTCTATCATTCAACGAAGTCTATCGACGTCGACACCTGAGCTGTGATGCCGACAACTGTCCATCCAGTGTTTAAGGTAGAATAAGAAATTTTCTAGTGCAGTCTTAAGTGTGAAATTGTGATTTCTCCCCTTCGGTAAATTAAGTATCACAGTACAGGTGGGCCTCACTTAACACGTACTTCTTATAGCACGGCCTCGTTTTAACACGGTTCACTTTTTGCGACGTATTTTCGTTTAACACGGTTCAAAGCCTTGTTTTACACGGTTTCTGAAACAATTTTTTTTCGCGATATGTTGTTTCAACTACATACATATGCACATGTGCATACACGTAGAACATATACGTTTTGTTAATATGGACATAGATACATACACGTTATGCCTTATGCATACTGATGCATACTTCCTGTGTTTCTAAAAATATGAAAATACTGAAATAGGGGCCAACTGTGCCAACACGATGATAGATGGTTGAGGATAAAGTGCTCAGTTAAATCTTCTGTTGACTAGGACGGTAGGTACAGCATTTGTTGGAGATTAAATACATAACATAGGTGATTGTGATTTGCAATCGTGTTAAAGGTTTGTTTTTAGAAATTTGGTTCCTTTTTAAATCTTTGTTTACAAATTGGTTTTCTAGATTTTGAATATAAAGGAAGATAAACAACTGCTTAAGATGAATGTTATTTCTTTTGATGCAAAGATACAAATTTTGGATCGTTTATCCAATGGTGAAAATGTCACTGCAATTGCAAAATGCTTAAAATTAAATGAAGCTTCAGTACGCACCATTAAGAGAAATGAATTGGCAATAAGGAAAGCAGTAGCTGATGGTTCCTCAACATCCCTAAAACATTCCAGTGGACTGCGCGCCTCAATAATGGAAGGTATGGAAAAAGCACTAAACATTTGGATTGAAGATAACTGTCAAAAACGAATTCCTTTGAGCAAACAAATCATCAAAGAAAAAGCACTGAAAATGTATGAGCATCTAAAGAAAAGTGGAGAACCTTCTGTAGGCGCAGTAATGGCGGGTTTGAACTGTTCAAAAAAAGATTTGCTATTCACAATCTTAAAATACAAGGAAAGTCGGCATCGGCTGGTATTGAAGCTGCTAAAAGGTACCCACAGGAAATTCAAAAATTTATCAAAGAACAAGGATACGTAACAAATCAGGTTTTTAATGCAAACGTAACTGGACTTTGGTGGAAAAAAATGCCGGACAGAACTTTTATTTCAAAAGTAGAAAATACTGCACCTGTACATGTAAGGTATCCAAAGACCGAATAACGCTGCTATTGTGCGGAAATGCATCAGGTGACTTTTTGGTCAAACCAATGCTGGTTTATAAATCACTAAACCCTCGTGTGCTCAAGGCCATAGACAAGAGCACATTACCGGTTTTCTAGAGGGCAAACTCGAAGGCTTGGGTTACTGGAGAGATATTCAAAGACTGGTGATTTTATGGCAAGTCAAGGCTGGTTTGTGAATTTCAAGCGCCGCTATGGAATGCGTGTGAAATTTTATCTAGCGACACGTCAACAATCACAAAATTTCTTCATGTTTGTGAGCAAAAGTGCGTGAAATGGAAATCACAAACGAATAACTGCACAACTCAGATGAGTCTGGCCTCATTTTCCAATGTCTTCCTGATAAAACTTACGTTGCTTCTTGTGAAAAGACTGCACAAGGCAGAAAAATACGTAAATAAAGAGATATTTTGTGCGCCAATGCAGAAGGATCAGACGAACTTGTCACAGTCACTTGTGATTGGGAAAGCTGCCAAGCCGCGATGCTTTCTGAACTTTAAAAATCCGCTGGACTATGATTATTCTGCAAATGCATGGATGACAGCAAATATTTTTAAAAGATGGTTTCATACATCCTATGTAAGAGAAGTAAGGACTGATTTCAACCATTAAGTTATTTTAAGTTAAATTACATTTTCAAATGTTCCTATATGTAGGTACGTCGATTTAGTGCTCAAAATGTCTTGCTTCCAAAGGCAATTATTTTATTGGATAATTGCACAGCGCACTCGGCTATCGAAGAACTCGAGGGTTCGTCGATTCATAAATTACTGCAAAAGCACGATCTTCGTAATGCACTTTTGCTTTTAAAAATCACTTGGAATGAATGCCCTCAAAGCATTTTACAAAAAGCATGGTATAAATTGCTGAATTGGGGTGATCATCAGTATGATGACGAAGA
This sequence comes from Merodon equestris, assembly GCA_958301585.1. NCBI lineage: Eukaryota > Metazoa > Arthropoda > Insecta > Diptera > Syrphidae > Merodon > Merodon equestris. Next base: position 123,363,760 of record OY284417.1, on the reverse strand, counting down.
TGATATCCTTTTATCAGTACTGCTGCAATCGGATCATATTTATAATCTAATGGTCGAAGAGACACAACAGCTGTTGGCAAGGCTTGCACGTGATTCTGCTCTTTCAGCTGAAGGAATTACTGAGTGGAATGCCGATCCACTTGATGAATTGCAGCAGAAACATAACGTGGCGTTCGCGCGTTTGACAGGCTTTGCACCGACTTACGATAAACATATGTCAAACGCGCGAGCTAGGAATTTCTATAACGAAAGGTAGCTTCAGGCGTTCGGTGGTTCAAAGATCGGGAATAGGACAGAATGGAAGCAATGTTTCCTCAAACAACCCATACATACATTAAGCACTTTTTTCCCTTTTTTACAAATACAAATACACGAAGTAACCTATACAACCATTGTCATCTGTCAAAACACACGACAAAGTAGAAAGTAGCTCTACTTCGACATTGAGGTTGGGCTTACGATATTTACGATAAAAAGCCGATCAAACGTATGAAGTCGTATTATGTGTTTCCGCATAAGAGACCATTGTTACTAGTCAATCTGTCAACGCGCGACCGACCGAACGCCAAATTGTGTTTCTATTATTAGAAATCACCACAAGCACGAATTCAGAGGATTGTGATGTCTCCGAAGTTGTAGAGTTTGTTTCGTACAATGATGCAATATGCGCGCCGAATACGCTGATCCAATGGAGTGAGTATAAAGCGAGTGAGTGAGCGAAATATTTAAAAATAAATAATCTATCTAGATAAAAATGAAACGCCAAATACGTTGCTAATTCCAAAACACGAGAACGGTTCGACCAATACGGCTTATTTTTTTTTTATACTTTCTCTAAGGCACAAGGAAGGTTCTTATGGAGATAAAAAAACATAAAATTGCGTGGAAATCAGTAAACCCAACACTTTTATTTTCCCATATAAATCACAGAGTAAATTAAAACTACTGTATACAGCTGTCAAACATTTGAGGTAAATCAAAACAAAACAAAGGCGCGTAGTGACAAATGGCAACTACAAATTCCTGTAAATTTATTTCTTAGGAAACACAACAGAAGAAATTGGCCACAATGAAATAACAGGTCAGTGAGAAGGTCTATTGTAGAACAGTTACGAACTCTGTTTCATCAACACAATCAATTAAATACATTGTTTAAAACTGCACTGGATCACATGCCATCTGAAAATCATAAAATTGTAACCAGAGCTTATAAAACTCAACAAGTAATACGTTTCAGTGCACCAATAATTGATGAAGTTGTCATTGTTATGCTTGGAGAAAATCTGGAACTGTGGTTCAATGTGAGAGCTAGCTTAATGGAAAGGATTCGGGTGTTTGAGAGACAATGTCTCAGAACTTGTCTTGGGTTATATAGGACACCCGAATCTGAGTACACGAAATTTTACCCGAACGAGGTCCTATACAATAGGGCCAGGATTGTACGGGTGGATAATTTTCTAATTAAACTGATCCGAGGTAACGTTGCGAGAGCAATGACTTCGGTCAATAACCTGATCTCCGGGGCTTACTTCCCTAATTACATGTACCACGAGAAAGTTCGCCTTAGCGGCTTTGTCCCCCCAGAGGTATTCCTCTATTATGATCAAAGTGGGCTGATCCAGGATGAATTGGCGGTTCCGCTAATCTTCCACGTGGCCCGTAAATCTGTGGAGCGGCGGCTCCTCCACGAACATGATGTTGTGCTCCGCGAGCCCGAGCGCCTCATATCACCTTCGAGATGATATTAATAGTGTTGGAAATGCAAACAATGTCGGCCGGATGACCTTTTTTCCAGCAACATTTATTGGAGGTCCGCGGCACATGCATGAATACGCTAAAGTTGCCATGACATATGTTCGTCATTATGGCACCGCAGATTTATTTATCACATTCGCATGGAATCATAAGTGGATAGAAATCAAACAAGAGTTATTCCCTGGCCAATCGCCCATTGATCCCCATGATATTACTGCAAGAGTCTTTCGACAAAAGTTGAAATTTTCAATGGATTTAATTGTGAATTCGAACCTCCACAAGTCGAATTTCTCTATAACTCAAAGTTTTTTCCGGAACTTTGCATTTTCAACCCTATTTTCATGAATTTTTTTCTCTATACCTCGAACTTCTTTAACTCGAATTTCTCTGTATCTCGAATTTTTTTTTATTGCTTTAGATGGCAAAAATTCGCTTTAACTCAAAAAAACTAAAAGTCATCAGCGAAGTTGAGAGTGATATTAAGAAGAAATATGTGGTTATAAAATATGTCTTACCTCCAAGTACACTCTCCACCATTCTCAAAAACAAAGATGCTATAAGGAAAAATGTTGAAAATTCACCAAACGAAAAAACATCAATGAGAAAAAAGTACCTTAAATATAAAACTGTTGACTTAGCTGGTCAAAATGGTTTTCAAAAGCTAGGGATTTGAATTGCCTATTTCTGGAACGATTATTAGGGAGAAGGCAAAGAGTTTTGCGATTGAATTGGGCGAAAATGATTTTTCCGCAAGCACTGGTTGGCTCGATAAATTCAAAAAAAGGTAAGTTCAGTGTGATAAGAAATTATTTTAAAAAACGTATGTTGATGAGATTTTTTTTTAAATAAGAGAGGGAATCGTTCAAAAAACACTTTCTGGAGAAAGTCCCACAATTAGTCAAGTAGACTGCGTAAACATATTGTTAAACATAGCATGGTGGTAAACATAGCAAGGAGCGGGTAACATGCACGATTGCTGCAAATATGAGTGGAAAAGAAAAGCTGAAAATTCTTTTGATCGGCAAAAGCAATAAGCTACGATGCTTACAAGGAATAAAATCTTTGCCTGTCAATTATCGAGCAAACAAAAAATCATGGATGGTGACTGAGTTTTTTGAAGACTGGTTAAGAGAATGGGATAAGTGTTTTTTAATCAAAATCGAAAAGTTCTAATGTTTGTTGACAATTGCAGCGCCCACAAATCTCCCAAAAATTTGAAGTCCATTAAGCTTGTTTTTTTCCACCAAACATGACAGCAGCCAATGGACCAGGGAGTGATACAGAATTTTAAGTGCTTTTACAGAAAAAGAGTCATCACTAAAATTCTAGCTTCGCTTGAAGAAGGTCATGTCAATCCAAAAATTAACTTACTGGAGTGCCTAAAAAAGTTTCAACATCGTGGAACTGCGATGTTAAAAGCTCGACGATACGAAATTCTTTTATTAAAGCTGGATTTGGCAAACATTCTCTTTGGGATGAAGAGGATGATTTATGTTTGGCAGAGGTTAGGGACAACGGAATCCACGTAGACTTTGGTGTTCCCATGCCTGAGTTCGCAGAAATGCAAATGATTTTTTTGCGATTACAAAATGGACAAGAAAAATGTAGTCTTCAAGAATACATTAAATTAGATGATGAAATTATAATCTGTCCAACATAGTCCGATTCTGAAATTTTGCATTCGGTATCGACTGTAATGGAAACCGTAAGTGACGATGAAGTCGATGCAGAACCAGGTGAAGACTTAATTGTGCAGCCAAGGCAAGCCAAAGTGCATTAAGCATTGGAGACAATACGTGATGCTCTCCTTACTGAGAACAACACGCCGTATCGTTTTTTTAATGTAATTCACGAAATTGAAGTTTTTTACAAAGCAAAATATAATGAAAAAAAAATTCAAAGTGTAATTACTGATTTTTTTTAATATTTTGGTGATGAAATATATACATATGTACATATATTTTTCTCTACTTCAATAATAATCTTAAAAATAAAATACAACATTAAATGTATAATTTTTGTTTTAATTTCTTTAAGTCGAAGTTTTTTAAGTCGAATTTTTTTTCTTTCATTTTGGGAGTTTGAGTTATGGAAGTTCCACTGTACATACATAGTTGTTATCAAAAAACATGATTCATGATCCATGTGGAACTCTTAACTCAATTTCACCATGTGGTGGATTGTAAATGTTTGAAACAGTATCCACGGCATTAGTAGCAGAAAAAATTACCGGGGTTGATGGTTATCCACTCTATCGTCGCCGAGCGACTGCAGATAATAGAAGATCAACAGTTCTAAAAGTTAATTCTTAACTGTTGGACTGTTCCCTATTCCCCAATCCTATAAAGGACTTTCAAGGCGCACATCAATGTTAAATCTTGCCATTCGGTCAAATCTATAAAATACATTTGCAGATATGTAACAAAAGGAAGTGTTATGGCTGTGATTGAAGTTGGCGCTGAGACGCTGTTGACGCATTTTTTCTTTTCCTATTCATGAAAGATATCTACTCACTGTAGTTTATTAGGCAGTCCACTTTGAAAATGCTCAAAAGTGTATTTTACAGCACAGAATGTATTACAACGAGCTATTCAACTGCCATCTACAACCTTGACCAGTTTTTTTGATATGTGTCAGAATGATGATTTTGCCCGAACATTGCTATACTCAGAAATGCCAAAATATTATACTTGGAATCAATCCTCAAAAAAATTTCGACGACGGAAACAAGGAAAACCAGTTCCAAATTACCCCAATGTACATATATTCCACTGATGCAATTAGTCGTATTTATTCAGTCCATCCAAGCAATGATGAATGTTTTTATTTGCGATTACTGTTAGTCAATGTCCGAGGCCCAACAGCATTCTAACATTTACGAACTGTTAATGGTAAATTATGTGGCTCTTACAGAGAAGCCTGTCAACATTTGCAACTGTTAGAAAATTATTCACATTGGGATCAAACTTTAAATGATGCTGTGATTTCTTCAAAACCTCATCAAATCTTCTTTTCCTTTTTCCGGCGTTGTTATGGTCAGAAGTGTAGGACCGTAACCTTCCCACTTAACTGCATTCCTACTGGTCCGCTTGTGGGGTCCGCCGGTTTGACCTCAGAAAGTAGCGGCAGGCTTCCCGGTTTGGTTGGGATTACTTCATCGCTGAGGCCAATCAAATGCTGGTGTTTTTGCATTTGTTTGCACCAATTGTTTTTCGACCTGGCTTTTTTTTTTTTTTTTTTTTTTTGTGACACGGGCATGCTCCAGATTTTTTTGGTTTGATCTTACTCTTACAACACCGGTGATCTTAAGTCGTGTCAACCCACTGATTTGCATGTACACTTGTGGGGTAGTTTAATGGTGGTATATGTGTCCCTAGGCTCACCTTGGTGTTTTCGAAATTGCCTAGATGTGATTTTTGTTTACCTTTGTTTTAGTCGCCTTTTACGACAAGCGAGAGGTATCGCTGCAGGGATATTCTTAACCCGTCCCTGCACGGAGGTTCAAAACCTCATCAAATACGAACATTATTTTCTATAGATATATCGACATGCTTCCCATCAAAACCAACCGATTTGTGGATCAAATACAAAGATGATATGTGTGACGATATTTTGCATCAAATGCGCAATAGAACAGGAAATCTGCATTTACAATTCACTGACGAAATTTACAACCTGGCATTGATAACAATTGAAACAAGGAATCGTCCAATGCACGACGCTTTTAATCAATAGTTGCAATGTGAAAAACTTTATGATCTCCATGTTTTAAGAGAATCAGTTCGAATAAATGTTCCTCTGTTGAATCAACAACAAAAGTATGTCTTTATTTAATTCACTTATGAAAGTTGTAAATGATGGAATTGTAGGAATCCAGGAAAGGCAGGATAGACTTTTTTGATTTCATTGATTTTAACAATAATTCGTTCACACTATGAAATTGCACTCGCACTTCATCTGGTATTGCCGCCACATTGTTAGAGGGCGGAAGAACAGCCCATTCAGCACTAAAATTACCATTGAATGTTGAAAGCAACGAAATTCCGACCTGCAATATTGTAAGTTGATAGTGTGGAATGAATGCACGATGGCACATAAAAAGTCTTTGGAGGCATTAGACAGAACAGTGAAAGATCTGCGAAACAATCAAAACTGATTTGGTGGAGCAAAGAGATTTTCGTCAAACATTACCAGTGATCCCACGGTTACCGCCAGCGGATGAACTCAATGCATGTTTAAAGTTCTCCGTTTTGTGGAAATACGTTAAGATACTAAATTTAATCAAGAATATGCGTGTTGAAGTGCAATTTGCATGATCTATCTAGAGAAATATTTTGTAAATAACTCATTGACGTTAGTCATGATAAAATCCCTGTAGATGCATTACAGGCTGCATTAAATTTCCTGTCAAATTTTGTCAGTTTACAGAAACAAAAGCAGAGTTCATACAAAAGGTGTTCCCAAACGACGCTCAAAATTACAGATATAATTTGTGGTTGAGCGAACGTGCTCGAAACAACAAGGGCCGACCAATATATCTGACCCAATGGATATATTGTTACGGCAGACTAACGCGCCAAACAAAAAAAAAAACAACACAAAAAGCAGCGTCGACACAAAATGCAGTGCAATTTCAATTCCCGTGAGACAAAGTAATTCTAAACGTTGCAATTCCAATTCCCGTGAGACAAAGTAATTCCAAACGTTGCAATTCCAATTCCTGTGAGACAATTTAGGTAACCTTAGATAGGTAATTTGCATAAATGAATAATAAAATAAAGTTAGTTCTGACCAGACTTCCACCGCGAAAACTTCATATGCTAAATATTACAAACTTCATATGTTAAATATTACAAACTTCATATGTTAAATATTATTAACTCCGCATGCTAAATATTACTTCATAATAAAATAGTTAAAATTATTTTAACAATTAAAGTCGTGTCGTTTTCCATTTTATTGGTTCGCTTGTTTTGTTTTCCACTTTGGTTCGCACTTCGCGTTGTCGAAGGAAAATCTGATGGTAATACCCAAACCACGAATCAGCCTGACTGTTATGAAGTGTTTCAAAAGAAAGAAAAACATTTACTTTTTTATTGATCGTTGTGCCCAGATAACAATATACATATTTATAGATATACATATGTTTTAAGATATATGTACATATGTATGTATATAATCCAGTGTCTTGGAAATGTTAAGAATTCGTAAAAATTTAGCACCCCAGAAACAAATTACTTAACTTTTACGAGGCTTTACTGTATAAAGGATTATGTTCTTTAGGATTCACCTGTAGGTTTGTTATTTTTTTTACTTGGGATGAAAACCCATTTTCCGAATCACATTTGTATTAACCCCGTCTCGTAAAGTAAAGGAGGAGAAAATGCACACAAATACACCTGTGAGAGATAAGAAATTCATTCTTTCCTAGAAATCGTTTTAGGATTACGGGTGTCAGCAATCACATGCAGAGAGACGAAATGGCGTAGGGTTGAAAAACTAAATTGGCCGCCCAAAGTTAAATACAAAACAGTAAATAAACCAACAAGTCAATACATGCACACACCTATAAAGTTCGAATTTCCCCCGTTTTTTCCCAATATGCGATGTCTAATCCCTTAGGAAAAATCTGAGCATGGTTTCTACGGTCCTTTCCTTAATGTATGTCGTCATTGCGTGCATGAAAAGCTTTCCTGATTGGCTTAAACCAAAGAATTAAAGACGACTGGGCGTAAGCGAAAAACGTGTAGTTAAAACAAGTGGTAACCAACTGTTTATTTGTATTTATTTGCAACTCCATCTACTTCACCCAAAAATTTCCTTATTCGTTGTGTTAGGCGAGTTTCAGGATGTCAGGTGTGAAGTAAAGTGTTTCCTAAGTGTGTATGCCAAGTGTGCCTGTAAAGTATTTGTATTGGAGGTATTTATGTGGAATAAATAAACCAACCTGACAACGAATGTACACATCTATGAAGTTCGAATTTTTCCCCGTTTTTTCCCAGTATTCCATTTCGAATTCCAATTACCATAGGAAAAATATGAGCATGTGTTCTACACTCGTTTTGTTAATGGATCTCCTCCCACCATGAATGAAAAGCTGTCGTGATTGCCTTAAGCCAAAGAATTGAAGACGACTGGGCATAACCGAAAAATGTGTAGATAAAACAAGTTTCAACAAAGCATTTATTTGTTATTTTTTTTTTATCAAATCTAAAAGGCCGAATTCACACCAATCACGACTCCTCCTTTTTTCCCCAACTCTCTTGCGGCTCCGCCTATCTGCCACACCATCTCCTTCACCAAAAAATCTCTGTATTCGGTGTGCTAGGTGAGTGTGCAGGATGTCAGGTGTGTATGTAACGTGTGTCCTAAGTGTGGATGCCAAAGGTCTGTGTTCTAGGTATTTATATGGAATGTGCATACGACGGAATTTGATGTTATCTCTTTCACAAGCAAATAAACCAGAGAGAAAGACATACATTAATTTGATTGGGACAGAAAGATCCTCGTGCAGGGACGGGTTAAGAATATCCCTGCAGCGATACCTATCGCTTGTCGTAAAAGGCGACTAAACAAATGTAAACAAAAATCACATCTAGGCAATTTAGAAAACACCAAGGTGAGCCTAGGGACACATATACCACCATTAAACTACCCCACAAGTGTACATGCAAATCAGTGGGTTGACACGACTGGAGATCACCGGTGTTGTAAGAGTAAGATCAATAAAAAAAAAAAAAATCTGGAGCATGCCCGTGTCAAAAAGGAGGGGAAGAAAGAAAACGGTCAAACCGTAGCATTATGGAAAAGAACGCTAAAAGGAAAAGCACTACCCCGCCAGGCACTACTAATGGTCGTGATCCTGGGACGAGCAGCAATGCTCGGGTCAGAGCTATAGGATTTCCGGGGGATAGCAAAGTAATGCATCGGCGTAAGCCACATTTAAGAGTCGCGAGTTGGAACGTTGGAAGCATGAGTGGGCGCAGCTATGAGCTTGAAGAAATGATGGTTAGAAGGCGAGTAGACATCCTGTGCGTACAAGAGACGAAATGACGAAACACCGGTAATCGGGCACGTTTCTTGGACGTTAAAACAAAAGCCTACAAGATGTTTTACTATGGATTGGAACAAGGAAAAAACGGAATCGCCATCATCCTTGCGGCAGAGTTACTTGGCAACGTCTTAACCATTTCAAAGTCCAGTGACCGTTTGATGGCTCTCAAATTGGTGATGCATGGTGAGGTGTGGAACATCGTAAGCGCATATGCCCCTCAAGTAGGATGCGAACAAAAAGAAGAAGATGCATTCTGGCTAGATTTCCACAACCTTGTCAAAATCATCCCAAAGGAAGAGCTTTTGTTTGTTGGGGGAGATTTAAACGGACATGTCGGGAAGACAAGCGAAGACTGTGAAGGCTACTACGGAGGGCTGGGATACGGCACCAGGAACTCTTCAGGTGAAGATATCCTAAACATGTGCAAGTCGTACGGTCTTATAGTGCTAAATACCATGTTCGTCAAACAAAGCCGGCACCTGATTACTTATAGCAGCGGCGGATATGAAACTCAAATAGACTATCATTTGGTATCCAGTTTCATGAAGCCACGAGCTAAAGATTGCAAAGTGATCCTGGGAGACGCGATCGCCCCTCAACATCGTCTCCTCCTGACTGAATTTTTTATGGATGCGAGAAAGAAGTCAAAGCAGCAAACGAAGGTGTCTGAGAGAATCAAGTGGTATAAGCTGGATAAAGGAAAAGGCGAAGCTTTTATTACCAACATGGAAAACTACCTCTCTTCCATTATCGATGAGGTCGGTAATGAGGAGTGCAGAGCACAAGACATGTGGGATTCCCTACAACAATCTGGCCTGGAGAAAGCCAAATCACTGCTCGGAACATCTAAAGGCCCCTGCCAACGCGCAAAAGAAACCTGGTGATGGACAGACGAAGCCAAAGCAGTGATACACGAAAAGAAAATGGCTTTCCAAGCTTGGTCAAAGTGCTCTTCTACTAATAGAGAGGAAAAAGCTCGCCGTGAAAAGGTATATAGATGTTGCAAAGGTATCGCGAAGAAAAAATGAGCAGAATTCAAAGCGAAAAGCATGGAAGGCCTCTATCAGGAGTTGGAAGAAATATCGTCTTCCGCGTCTGACAGGAACCAGGCTACCCAGGAGCTTCGACAAAACAATTTGAACAAAGGAGCAAATATCTTTAAGATAGCCGCCCAGAGAAGAAGAAATGCTCAGGAGATTCGTTTCCCAAAGTTTATTAACAATGCTGAAGGCCAACTCCTTGTGGAAGACGAAAAAATTCTCCACAGATGGCGACAGTATTGCGAGGAACTTCTGAACGAACAGTTTCCCCGAGTGTACTTTCCAAGAGCCGCCCCGAATCATGCCGAAATATCCGACATCACAGTCGAAGAAGTTCGGTACGCGGTTAAAAACTACAAGAAAAGAAAAGCTGTTGGGCCGGACGGGATACCCTCTGAGTTCTGGAAAAAGATGGGGACATCGGGTCTAGATGGCTCATGGTTCTTATCTCCAAACTTATGAGAGGCGACACTATGCCTAATCAATGGAGGGAAAGCTATTTTCTTCCATTGCACAAAGGAAAGGGTGATACGCGAAATTGGGATAACTACCGTTCTGTCAAGCAGATATCGCACACCATGAAGATCGTTGAACGGGTATTAGATAGCCGACTGCGGAAAATAATACGACTATCTGATGACCAGTGCGGGTTTGTCTCGGGTAAATCAACAACAGATGCAATCCAAAGTATAAGGATCATGACGGAAAAGCATCGTGATTCTTCAAAGGACTTGCATATGGTGTTGGTTGATTTCGAGAAGGCCTTTGACCGGCAACCAAGAGATCTTTTATGGGTAGCGCTAAGACAAAAAGGAGTTCCAGAAACCTACGTGCGAATGATTATGGACATGTACGAGAGAGCAACGACAAGAGTAAGATGCACCGCAGGAGTCACCGAAGAGTTCGCAATCAAAGTCGGTGTACACCAAGGGAGCGTCCTCAGCCCACTGCTTTTTATAGCACTCCTTGATTGCTTGCTTGAAGGAAAAGTGACGGACCCCAATGTGCACCAGCTATTCTTTGCTGACGACGGGGCCATTATAAGTGATGATCAGGCGTCCCTACAACGAGCACTTGATGTGTGGGTGGACTTTTTTGAGGGACACGGGTATCGTATTAGTTCAAAGAAGACAGAGTATCTGTGCTGCCCGTTCTCTGACCCTCATCAGCCTATTCCAGACATTTACTTGAATGGAAGAGTGCTTCCCAAGTATGAAAAGTTTAAATATCTGGGATCTATGATTAATAGAGAAGCAACTTGTGATGACGACATCAAACATCGCGTAAGCGTAGGGTGGATGAAGTGGCGGGAAAACTCCGCCATCTTCTGCTTGAAGGAAAAATGCCCCCTAAGCTGAAAGGAAGGCTCTACATTTCAGTTGTACGTCCGGCTCTCACATACGGTTCACAATGCTGGACAATGCACAAAAAGTATGACAGCAAATTAACGGCAACTGAGATGAAGATGCTTCGCATGACAGCAGGAGTAACAAAGCGTGACAGAATTAGAAGTTCAAAGATCCGATGAAGCCTCCACGTAAAAGAAACCATCACAAGAAATATAGAGCGCGACCGACTCAGTTGGTATTGCCATGTTCAAAGGAGAGATCCTTTGAACCCCGTCCAAAAGGCGTTATCAATCAACATTCCAATTCCAACACGCAAAAAAGGCAGGCCGAAAAACAATTGATGCAAACAAATGCAAAAACACCAGCATTTGATTGGCCTCAGCGATGAAGTAATCCCAAACCGCGAAGCCTGCCGCTACTTTCTGAGGTCAAACCGGCGGACCCCACAAGCGGACCAGTAGGAATGCAGTTAAGTGGGAAGGTTATGGTCCTATACTTCTGACCATAACAACGCCGGAGAAAAAAGGAAAAGAAGAAGGGACAGAAAGATTTACGTTTCTTGTCATTGCTTACCCCAATCAATGCAGCCCATAGCATATGGCAGTCAAACGAACTTGTACGCACACAACCATGTACATGTCAGGCACAGGAATGAGTTCCGTCTCGTGCGCCCGGTTTCTACAAGAAACCACCGATGAGTATAGCACCCTAAATGGCCGCCGACATTTGCCTACAAGCTATGGCCAAATGCACAACAAACAGGACTGTTCAATTTTTTTGTCCTCCTTTTTGCCCAACTCGCTTACGGCTCCTCCTATCGGCCACACCGGAAATAGCCATAGCAAGACCACCATCTTGAAGGACATCTTATAACCTTCAAATATTTCTGCAACAATACTTAGGACAACCAAAATGTTCAGTAGATATAATGATCGAATGTAAGAAAAAGCATGTACTAATGTACGCTGGAGAATAAGTCTAATGTCAATATCTCGAGAACCGTTAAGGTTGTCGACATAGCAATACCACCATCTTGAAGGGCATCTTATAGCCTTCAAATAGTGCTATATCAATACTTAAGACAACTGAAATGTTCAGCAGATATTTGATCGAATGTAAGAAAAAGCATGTACTAATGTACGCTGGAGAGTAACTTTAATGTTAATATCCCAAGGACCGTTAAGGTTATCGACATATCAAGACCACCATCTTGAAAGACATCTTATAGCCTTCAAAAATTGCAATAACAATACTAAGGACAACCAAAATGTTCTGTAGATATTTGATCGAATGTAAGAAAAAGCATATACTAATGTACGCTGGAGAATAAGTCTAATGTCAATATCTCGAGAACCGTTAAGGTTATCGACATAGCAATACCACCATCTTGAAGGACATCTTATAGCCTTCAAATATTGCTATATCAATACTTAAGACGACTGAAATGTTCAGCAGATATTTGATCGAATGTAAGAAAAAGCATGTACCAATGTACGCTGGAGAATAAGTCTAATGTCAATATCTCGAGAACCGTTAAGGTTATCGACATAGCAATACCACCATCTTGAAGGACATCTTATAGCCTTCAAATATTGCTATATCAATACTTAAGACGACTGAAATGTTGAAGATGAGATTTTTTTTTAAATAAGAGAGGGAATCGTTCAAAAAACACTTTCTGGAGAAAGTCCCACAATTAGTCAAGTAGACTGCGTAAACATATTGTTAAACATAGCATGGTGGTAAACATAGCAAGGAGCGGGTAACATGCACGATTGCTGCAAATATGAGTGGAAAAGAAAAGCTGAAAATTCTTTTGATCGGCAAAAGCAATAAGCTACGATGCTTACAAGGAATAAAATCTTTGCCTGTCAATTATCGAGCAAACAAAAAATCATGGATGGTGACTGAGTTTTTTGAAGACTGGTTAAGAGAATGGGATAAGGTGTTTTTTAATCAAAATCGAAAAGTTCTAATGTTTGTTGACAATTGCAGCGCCCACAAATCTCCCAAAAATTTGAAGTCCATTAAGCTTGTTTTTTTCCACCAAACATGACAGCAGCCAATGGACCAGGGAGTGATACAGAATTTTAAGTGCTTTTACAGAAAAAGAGTCATCACTAAAATTCTAGCTTCGCTTGAAGAAGGTCATGTCAATCCAAAAATTAACTTACTGGAGTGCCTAAAAAAGTTTCAACATCGTGGAACTGCGATGTTAAAAGCTCGACGATACGAAATTCTTTTATTAAAGCTGGATTTGGCAAACATTCTCTTTGGGATGAAGAGGATGATTTATGTTTGGCAGAGGTTAGGGACAACGGAATCCACGTAGACTTTGGTGTTCCCATGCCTGAGTTCGCAGAAATGCAAATGTTTTTTTTGCGATTACAAAATGGACAAGAAAAATGTAGTCTTCAAGAATACATTAAATTAGATGATGAAATTATAATCTGTCCAACATAGTCCGATTCTGAAATTTTGCATTCGGTATCGACTGTAATGGAAACCGTAAGTGACGATGAAGTCGATGCAGAACCAGGTGAAGACTTAATTGTGCAGCCAAGGCAAGCCAAAGTGCATTAAGCATTGGAGACAATACGTGATGCTCTCCTTACTGAGAACAACACGCCGTATCGTTTTTTTAATGTAATTCACGAAATTGAAGTTTTTTACAAAGCAAAATATAATGAAAAAAAAATTCAAAGTGTAATTACTGATTTTTTTTAATATTTTGGTGATGAAATATATACATATGTACATATATTTTTCTCTACTTCAATAATAATCTTAAAAATAAAATACAACATTAAATGTATAATTTTTGTTTTAATTTCTTTAAGTCGAAGTTTTTTAAGTCGAATTTTTTTTCTTTCATTTTGGGAGTTTGAGTTATGGAAGTTCCACTGTACATACATAGTTGTTATCAAAAAACATGATTCATGATCCATGTGGAACTCTTAACTCAATTTCACCATGTGGTGGATTGTAAATGTTTGAAACAGTATCCACGGCATTAGTAGCAGAAAAAATTACCGGGGTTGATGGTTATCCACTCTATCGTCGCCGAGCGACTGCAGATAATAGAAGATCAACAGTTCTAAAAGTTAATTCTTAACTGTTGGACTGTTCCCTATTCCCCAATCCTATAAAGGACTTTCAAGGCGCACATCAATGTTAAATCTTGCCATTCGGTCAAATCTATAAAATACATTTGCAGATATGTAACAAAAGGAAGTGTTATGGCTGTGATTGAAGTTGGCGCTGAGACGCTGTTGACGCATTTTTTCTTTTCCTATTCATGAAAGATATCTACTCACTGTAGTTTATTAGGCAGTCCACTTTGAAAATGCTCAAAAGTGTATTTTACAGCACAGAATGTATTACAACGAGCTATTCAACTGCCATCTACAACCTTGACCAGTTTTTTTGATATGTGTCAGAATGATGATTTTGCCCGAACATTGCTATACTCAGAAATGCCAAAATATTATACTTGGAATCAATCCTCAAAAAAATTTCGACGACGGAAACAAGGAAAACCAGTTCCAAATTACCCCAATGTACATATATTCCACTGATGCAATTAGTCGTATTTATTCAGTCCATCCAAGCAATGATGAATGTTTTTATTTGCGATTACTGTTAGTCAATGTCCGAGGCCCAACAGCATTCTAACATTTACGAACTGTTAATGGTAAATTATGTGGCTCTTACAGAGAAGCCTGTCAACATTTGCAACTGTTAGAAAATTATTCACATTGGGATCAAACTTTAAATGATGCTGTGATTTCTTCAAAACCTCATCAAATCTTCTTTTCCTTTTTCCGGCGTTGTTATGGTCAGAAGTGTAGGACCGTAACCTTCCCACTTAACTGCATTCCTACTGGTCCGCTTGTGGGGTCCGCCGGTTTGACCTCAGAAAGTAGCGGCAGGCTTCCCGGTTTGGTTGGGATTACTTCATCGCTGAGGCCAATCAAATGCTGGTGTTTTTGCATTTGTTTGCACCAATTGTTTTTCGACCTGGCTTTTTTTTTTTTTTTTTTTTTTTTGTGACACGGGCATGCTCCAGATTTTTTTGGTTTGATCTTACTCTTACAACACCGGTGATCTTAAGTCGTGTCAACCCACTGATTTGCATGTACACTTGTGGGGTAGTTTAATGGTGGTATATGTGTCCCTAGGCTCACCTTGGTGTTTTCGAAATTGCCTAGATGTGATTTTTGTTTACCTTTGTTTTAGTCGCCTTTTACGACAAGCGAGAGGTATCGCTGCAGGGATATTCTTAACCCGTCCCTGCACGGAGGTTCAAAACCTCATCAAATACGAACATTATTTTCTATAGATATATCGACATGCTTCCCATCAAAACCAACCGATTTGTGGATCAAATACAAAGATGATATGTGTGACGATATTTTGCATCAAATGCGCAATAGAACAGGAAATCTGCATTTACAATTCACTGACGAAATTTACAACCTGGCATTGATAACAATTGAAACAAGGAATCGTCCAATGCACGACGCTTTTAATCAATAGTTGCAATGTGAAAAACTTTATGATCTCCATGTTTTAAGAGAATCAGTTCGAATAAATGTTCCTCTGTTGAATCAACAACAAAAGTATGTCTTTATTTAATTCACTTATGAAAGTTGTAAATGATGGAATTGTAGGAATCCAGGAAAGGCAGGATAGACTTTTTTGATTTCATTGATTTTAACAATAATTCGTTCACACTATGAAATTGCACTCGCACTTCATCTGGTATTGCCGCCACATTGTTAGAGGGCGGAAGAACAGCCCATTCAGCACTAAAATTACCATTGAATGTTGAAAGCAACGAAATTCCGACCTGCAATATTGTAAGTTGATAGTGTGGAATGAATGCACGATGGCACATAAAAAGTCTTTGGAGGCATTAGACAGAACAGTGAAAGATCTGCGAAACAATCAAAACTGATTTGGTGGAGCAAAGAGATTTTCGTCAAACATTACCAGTGATCCCACGGTTACCGCCAGCGGATGAACTCAATGCATGTTTAAAGTTCTCCGTTTTGTGGAAATACGTTAAGATACTAAATTTAATCAAGAATATGCGTGTTGAAGTGCAATTTGCATGATCTATCTAGAGAAATATTTTGTAAATAACTCATTGACGTTAGTCATGATAAAATCCCTGTAGATGCATTACAGGCTGCATTAAATTTCCTGTCAAATTTTGTCAGTTTACAGAAACAAAAGCAGAGTTCATACAAAAGGTGTTCCCAAACGACGCTCAAAATTACAGATATAATTTGTGGTTGAGCGAACGTGCTCGAAACAACAAGGGCCGACCAATATATCTGACCCAATGGATATATTGTTACGGCAGACTAACGCGCCAAACAAAAAAAAAAACAACACAAAAAGCAGCGTCGACACAAAATGCAGTGCAATTTCAATTCCCGTGAGACAAAGTAATTCTAAACGTTGCAATTCCAATTCCCGTGAGACAAAGTAATTCCAAACGTTGCAATTCCAATTCCTGTGAGACAATTTAGGTAACCTTAGATAGGTAATTTGCATAAATGAATAATAAAATAAAGTTAGTTCTGACCAGACTTCCACCGCGAAAACTTCATATGCTAAATATTACAAACTTCATATGTTAAATATTACAAACTTCATATGTTAAATATTATTAACTCCGCATGCTAAATATTACTTCATAATAAAATAGTTAAAATTATTTTAACAATTAAAGTCGTGTCGTTTTCCATTTTATTGGTTCGCTTGTTTTGTTTTCCACTTTGGTTCGCACTTCGCGTTGTCGAAGGAAAATCTGATGGTAATACCCAAACCACGAATCAGCCTGACTGTTATGAAGTGTTTCAAAAGAAAGAAAAACATTTACTTTTTTATTGATCGTTGTGCCCAGATAACAATATACATATTTATAGATATACATATGTTTTAAGATATATGTACATATGTATGTATATAATCCAGTGTCTTGGAAATGTTAAGAATTCGTAAAAATTTAGCACCCCAGAAACAAATTACTTAACTTTTACGAGGCTTTACTGTATAAAGGATTATGTTCTTTAGGATTCACCTGTAGGTTTGTTATTTTTTTTACTTGGGATGAAAACCCATTTTCCGAATCACATTTGTATTAACCCCGTCTCGTAAAGTAAAGGAGGAGAAAATGCACACAAATACACCTGTGAGAGATAAGAAATTCATTCTTTCCTAGAAATCGTTTTAGGATTACGGGTGTCAGCAATCACATGCAGAGAGACGAAATGGCGTAGGGTTGAAAAACTAAATTGGCCGCCCAAAGTTAAATACAAAACAGTAAATAAACCAACAAGTCAATACATGCACACACCTATAAAGTTCGAATTTCCCCCGTTTTTTCCCAATATGCGATGTCTAATCCCTTAGGAAAAATCTGAGCATGGTTTCTACGGTCCTTTCCTTAATGTATGTCGTCATTGCGTGCATGAAAAGCTTTCCTGATTGGCTTAAACCAAAGAATTAAAGACGACTGGGCGTAAGCGAAAAACGTGTAGTTAAAACAAGTGGTAACCAACTGTTTATTTGTATTTATTTGCAACTCCATCTACTTCACCCAAAAATTTCCTTATTCGTTGTGTTAGGCGAGTTTCAGGATGTCAGGTGTGAAGTAAAGTGTTTCCTAAGTGTGTATGCCAAGTGTGCCTGTAAAGTATTTGTATTGGAGGTATTTATGTGGAATAAATAAACCAACCTGACAACGAATGTACACATCTATGAAGTTCGAATTTTTCCCCGTTTTTTCCCAGTATTCCATTTCGAATTCCAATTACCATAGGAAAAATATGAGCATGTGTTCTACACTCGTTTTGTTAATGGATCTCCTCCCACCATGAATGAAAAGCTGTCGTGATTGCCTTAAGCCAAAGAATTGAAGACGACTGGGCATAACCGAAAAATGTGTAGATAAAACAAGTTTCAACAAAGCATTTATTTGTTATTTTTTTTTTATCAAATCTAAAAGGCCGAATTCACACCAATCACGACTCCTCCTTTTTTCCCCAACTCTCTTGCGGCTCCGCCTATCTGCCACACCATCTCCTTCACCAAAAAATCTCTGTATTCGGTGTGCTAGGTGAGTGTGCAGGATGTCAGGTGTGTATGTAACGTGTGTCCTAAGTGTGGATGCCAAAGGTCTGTGTTCTAGGTATTTATATGGAATGTGCATACGACGGAATTTGATGTTATCTCTTTCACAAGCAAATAAACCAGAGAGAAAGACATACATTAATTTGATTGGGACAGAAAGATCCTCGTGCAGGGACGGGTTAAGAATATCCCTGCAGCGATACCTATCGCTTGTCGTAAAAGGCGACTAAACAAATGTAAACAAAAATCACATCTAGGCAATTTAGAAAACACCAAGGTGAGCCTAGGGACACATATACCACCATTAAACTACCCCACAAGTGTACATGCAAATCAGTGGGTTGACACGACTGGAGATCACCGGTGTTGTAAGAGTAAGATCAATAAAAAAAAAAAAAATCTGGAGCATGCCCGTGTCAAAAAGGAGGGGAAGAAAGAAAACGGTCAAACCGTAGCATTATGGAAAAGAACGCTAAAAGGAAAAGCACTACCCCGCCAGGCACTACTAATGGTCGTGATCCTGGGACGAGCAGCAATGCTCGGGTCAGAGCTATAGGATTTCCGGGGGATAGCAAAGTAATGCATCGGCGTAAGCCACATTTAAGAGTCGCGAGTTGGAACGTTGGAAGCATGAGTGGGCGCAGCTATGAGCTTGAAGAAATGATGGTTAGAAGGCGAGTAGACATCCTGTGCGTACAAGAGACGAAATGACGAAACACCGGTAATCGGGCACGTTTCTTGGACGTTAAAACAAAAGCCTACAAGATGTTTTACTATGGATTGGAACAAGGAAAAAACGGAATCGCCATCATCCTTGCGGCAGAGTTACTTGGCAACGTCTTAACCATTTCAAAGTCCAGTGACCGTTTGATGGCTCTCAAATTGGTGATGCATGGTGAGGTGTGGAACATCGTAAGCGCATATGCCCCTCAAGTAGGATGCGAACAAAAAGAAGAAGATGCATTCTGGCTAGATTTCCACAACCTTGTCAAAATCATCCCAAAGGAAGAGCTTTTGTTTGTTGGGGGAGATTTAAACGGACATGTCGGGAAGACAAGCGAAGACTGTGAAGGCTACTACGGAGGGCTGGGATACGGCACCAGGAACTCTTCAGGTGAAGATATCCTAAACATGTGCAAGTCGTACGGTCTTATAGTGCTAAATACCATGTTCGTCAAACAAAGCCGGCACCTGATTACTTATAGCAGCGGCGGATATGAAACTCAAATAGACTATCATTTGGTATCCAGTTTCATGAAGCCACGAGCTAAAGATTGCAAAGTGATCCTGGGAGACGCGATCGCCCCTCAACATCGTCTCCTCCTGACTGAATTTTTTATGGATGCGAGAAAGAAGTCAAAGCAGCAAACGAAGGTGTCTGAGAGAATCAAGTGGTATAAGCTGGATAAAGGAAAAGGCGAAGCTTTTATTACCAACATGGAAAACTACCTCTCTTCCATTATCGATGAGGTCGGTAATGAGGAGTGCAGAGCACAAGACATGTGGGATTCCCTACAACAATCTGGCCTGGAGAAAGCCAAATCACTGCTCGGAACATCTAAAGGCCCCTGCCAACGCGCAAAAGAAACCTGGTGATGGACAGACGAAGCCAAAGCAGTGATACACGAAAAGAAAATGGCTTTCCAAGCTTGGTCAAAGTGCTCTTCTACTAATAGAGAGGAAAAAGCTCGCCGTGAAAAGGTATATAGATGTTGCAAAGGTATCGCGAAGAAAAAATGAGCAGAATTCAAAGCGAAAAGCATGGAAGGCCTCTATCAGGAGTTGGAAGAAATATCGTCTTCCGCGTCTGACAGGAACCAGGCTACCCAGGAGCTTCGACAAAACAATTTGAACAAAGGAGCAAATATCTTTAAGATAGCCGCCCAGAGAAGAAGAAATGCTCAGGAGATTCGTTTCCCAAAGTTTATTAACAATGCTGAAGGCCAACTCCTTGTGGAAGACGAAAAAATTCTCCACAGATGGCGACAGTATTGCGAGGAACTTCTGAACGAACAGTTTCCCCGAGTGTACTTTCCAAGAGCCGCCCCGAATCATGCCGAAATATCCGACATCACAGTCGAAGAAGTTCGGTACGCGGTTAAAAACTACAAGAAAAGAAAAGCTGTTGGGCCGGACGGGATACCCTCTGAGTTCTGGAAAAAGATGGGGACATCGGGTCTAGATGGCTCATGGTTCTTATCTCCAAACTTATGAGAGGCGACACTATGCCTAATCAATGGAGGGAAAGCTATTTTCTTCCATTGCACAAAGGAAAGGGTGATACGCGAAATTGGGATAACTACCGTTCTGTCAAGCAGATATCGCACACCATGAAGATCGTTGAACGGGTATTAGATAGCCGACTGCGGAAAATAATACGACTATCTGATGACCAGTGCGGGTTTGTCTCGGGTAAATCAACAACAGATGCAATCCAAAGTATAAGGATCATGACGGAAAAGCATCGTGATTCTTCAAAGGACTTGCATATGGTGTTGGTTGATTTCGAGAAGGCCTTTGACCGGCAACCAAGAGATCTTTTATGGGTAGCGCTAAGACAAAAAGGAGTTCCAGAAACCTACGTGCGAATGATTATGGACATGTACGAGAGAGCAACGACAAGAGTAAGATGCACCGCAGGAGTCACCGAAGAGTTCGCAATCAAAGTCGGTGTACACCAAGGGAGCGTCCTCAGCCCACTGCTTTTTATAGCACTCCTTGATTGCTTGCTTGAAGGAAAAGTGACGGACCCCAATGTGCACCAGCTATTCTTTGCTGACGACGGGGCCATTATAAGTGATGATCAGGCGTCCCTACAACGAGCACTTGATGTGTGGGTGGACTTTTTTGAGGGACACGGGTATCGTATTAGTTCAAAGAAGACAGAGTATCTGTGCTGCCCGTTCTCTGACCCTCATCAGCCTATTCCAGACATTTACTTGAATGGAAGAGTGCTTCCCAAGTATGAAAAGTTTAAATATCTGGGATCTATGATTAATAGAGAAGCAACTTGTGATGACGACATCAAACATCGCGTAAGCGTAGGGTGGATGAAGTGGCGGGAAAACTCCGCCATCTTCTGCTTGAAGGAAAAATGCCCCCTAAGCTGAAAGGAAGGCTCTACATTTCAGTTGTACGTCCGGCTCTCACATACGGTTCACAATGCTGGACAATGCACAAAAAGTATGACAGCAAATTAACGGCAACTGAGATGAAGATGCTTCGCATGACAGCAGGAGTAACAAAGCGTGACAGAATTAGAAGTTCAAAGATCCGATGAAGCCTCCACGTAAAAGAAACCATCACAAGAAATATAGAGCGCGACCGACTCAGTTGGTATTGCCATGTTCAAAGGAGAGATCCTTTGAACCCCGTCCAAAAGGCGTTATCAATCAACATTCCAATTCCAACACGCAAAAAAGGCAGGCCGAAAAACAATTGATGCAAACAAATGCAAAAACACCAGCATTTGATTGGCCTCAGCGATGAAGTAATCCCAAACCGCGAAGCCTGCCGCTACTTTCTGAGGTCAAACCGGCGGACCCCACAAGCGGACCAGTAGGAATGCAGTTAAGTGGGAAGGTTATGGTCCTATACTTCTGACCATAACAACGCCGGAGAAAAAAGGAAAAGAAGAAGGGACAGAAAGATTTACGTTTCTTGTCATTGCTTACCCCAATCAATGCAGCCCATAGCATATGGCAGTCAAACGAACTTGTACGCACACAACCATGTACATGTCAGGCACAGGAATGAGTTCCGTCTCGTGCGCCCGGTTTCTACAAGAAACCACCGATGAGTATAGCACCCTAAATGGCCGCCGACATTTGCCTACAAGCTATGGCCAAATGCACAACAAACAGGACTGTTCAATTTTTTTGTCCTCCTTTTTGCCCAACTCGCTTACGGCTCCTCCTATCGGCCACACCGGAAATAGCCATAGCAAGACCACCATCTTGAAGGACATCTTATAACCTTCAAATATTTCTGCAACAATACTTAGGACAACCAAAATGTTCAGTAGATATAATGATCGAATGTAAGAAAAAGCATGTACTAATGTACGCTGGAGAATAAGTCTAATGTCAATATCTCGAGAACCGTTAAGGTTGTCGACATAGCAATACCACCATCTTGAAGGGCATCTTATAGCCTTCAAATAGTGCTATATCAATACTTAAGACAACTGAAATGTTCAGCAGATATTTGATCGAATGTAAGAAAAAGCATGTACTAATGTACGCTGGAGAGTAACTTTAATGTTAATATCCCAAGGACCGTTAAGGTTATCGACATATCAAGACCACCATCTTGAAAGACATCTTATAGCCTTCAAAAATTGCAATAACAATACTAAGGACAACCAAAATGTTCTGTAGATATTTGATCGAATGTAAGAAAAAGCATATACTAATGTACGCTGGAGAATAAGTCTAATGTCAATATCTCGAGAACCGTTAAGGTTATCGACATAGCAATACCACCATCTTGAAGGACATCTTATAGCCTTCAAATATTGCTATATCAATACTTAAGACGACTGAAATGTTCAGCAGATATTTGATCGAATGTAAGAAAAAGCATGTACCAATGTACGCTGGAGAATAAGTCTAATGTCAATATCTCGAGAACCGTTAAGGTTATCGACATAGCAATACCACCATCTTGAAGGACATCTTATAGCCTTCAAATATTGCTATATCAATACTTAAGACGACTGAAATGTTGAAGATGAGATTTTTTTTTAAATAAGAGAGGGAATCGTTCAAAAAACACTTTCTGGAGAAAGTCCCACAATTAGTCAAGTAGACTGCGTAAACATATTGTTAAACATAGCATGGTGGTAAACATAGCAAGGAGCGGGTAACATGCACGATTGCTGCAAATATGAGTGGAAAAGAAAAGCTGAAAATTCTTTTGATCGGCAAAAGCAATAAGCTACGATGCTTACAAGGAATAAAATCTTTGCCTGTCAATTATCGAGCAAACAAAAAATCATGGATGGTGACTGAGTTTTTTGAAGACTGGTTAAGAGAATGGGATAAGGTGTTTTTTAATCAAAATCGAAAAGTTCTAATGTTTGTTGACAATTGCAGCGCCCACAAATCTCCCAAAAATTTGAAGTCCATTAAGCTTGTTTTTTTCCACCAAACATGACAGCAGCCAATGGACCAGGGAGTGATACAGAATTTTAAGTGCTTTTACAGAAAAAGAGTCATCACTAAAATTCTAGCTTCGCTTGAAGAAGGTCATGTCAATCCAAAAATTAACTTACTGGAGTGCCTAAAAAAGTTTCAACATCGTGGAACTGCGATGTTAAAAGCTCGACGATACGAAATTCTTTTATTAAAGCTGGATTTGGCAAACATTCTCTTTGGGATGAAGAGGATGATTTATGTTTGGCAGAGGTTAGGGACAACGGAATCCACGTAGACTTTGGTGTTCCCATGCCTGAGTTCGCAGAAATGCAAATGTTTTTTTTGCGATTACAAAATGGACAAGAAAAATGTAGTCTTCAAGAATACATTAAATTAGATGATGAAATTATAATCTGTCCAACATAGTCCGATTCTGAAATTTTGCATTCGGTATCGACTGTAATGGAAACCGTAAGTGACGATGAAGTCGATGCAGAACCAGGTGAAGACTTAATTGTGCAGCCAAGGCAAGCCAAAGTGCATTAAGCATTGGAGACAATACGTGATGCTCTCCTTACTGAGAACAACACGCCGTATCGTTTTTTTAATGTAATTCACGAAATTGAAGTTTTTTACAAAGCAAAATATAATGAAAAAAAAATTCAAAGTGTAATTACTGATTTTTTTTAATATTTTGGTGATGAAATATATACATATGTACATATATTTTTCTCTACTTCAATAATAATCTTAAAAATAAAATACAACATTAAATGTATAATTTTTGTTTTAATTTCTTTAAGTCGAAGTTTTTTAAGTCGAATTTTTTTTCTTTCATTTTGGGAGTTTGAGTTATGGAAGTTCCACTGTACATACATAGTTGTTATCAAAAAACATGATTCATGATCCATGTGGAACTCTTAACTCAATTTCACCATGTGGTGGATTGTAAATGTTTGAAACAGTATCCACGGCATTAGTAGCAGAAAAAATTACCGGGGTTGATGGTTATCCACTCTATCGTCGCCGAGCGACTGCAGATAATAGAAGATCAACAGTTCTAAAAGTTAATTCTTAACTGTTGGACTGTTCCCTATTCCCCAATCCTATAAAGGACTTTCAAGGCGCACATCAATGTTAAATCTTGCCATTCGGTCAAATCTATAAAATACATTTGCAGATATGTAACAAAAGGAAGTGTTATGGCTGTGATTGAAGTTGGCGCTGAGACGCTGTTGACGCATTTTTTCTTTTCCTATTCATGAAAGATATCTACTCACTGTAGTTTATTAGGCAGTCCACTTTGAAAATGCTCAAAAGTGTATTTTACAGCACAGAATGTATTACAACGAGCTATTCAACTGCCATCTACAACCTTGACCAGTTTTTTTGATATGTGTCAGAATGATGATTTTGCCCGAACATTGCTATACTCAGAAATGCCAAAATATTATACTTGGAATCAATCCTCAAAAAAATTTCGACGACGGAAACAAGGAAAACCAGTTCCAAATTACCCCAATGTACATATATTCCACTGATGCAATTAGTCGTATTTATTCAGTCCATCCAAGCAATGATGAATGTTTTTATTTGCGATTACTGTTAGTCAATGTCCGAGGCCCAACAGCATTCTAACATTTACGAACTGTTAATGGTAAATTATGTGGCTCTTACAGAGAAGCCTGTCAACATTTGCAACTGTTAGAAAATTATTCACATTGGGATCAAACTTTAAATGATGCTGTGATTTCTTCAAAACCTCATCAAATCTTCTTTTCCTTTTTCCGGCGTTGTTATGGTCAGAAGTGTAGGACCGTAACCTTCCCACTTAACTGCATTCCTACTGGTCCGCTTGTGGGGTCCGCCGGTTTGACCTCAGAAAGTAGCGGCAGGCTTCCCGGTTTGGTTGGGATTACTTCATCGCTGAGGCCAATCAAATGCTGGTGTTTTTGCATTTGTTTGCACCAATTGTTTTTCGACCTGGCTTTTTTTTTTTTTTTTTTTTTTTTGTGACACGGGCATGCTCCAGATTTTTTTGGTTTGATCTTACTCTTACAACACCGGTGATCTTAAGTCGTGTCAACCCACTGATTTGCATGTACACTTGTGGGGTAGTTTAATGGTGGTATATGTGTCCCTAGGCTCACCTTGGTGTTTTCGAAATTGCCTAGATGTGATTTTTGTTTACCTTTGTTTTAGTCGCCTTTTACGACAAGCGAGAGGTATCGCTGCAGGGATATTCTTAACCCGTCCCTGCACGGAGGTTCAAAACCTCATCAAATACGAACATTATTTTCTATAGATATATCGACATGCTTCCCATCAAAACCAACCGATTTGTGGATCAAATACAAAGATGATATGTGTGACGATATTTTGCATCAAATGCGCAATAGAACAGGAAATCTGCATTTACAATTCACTGACGAAATTTACAACCTGGCATTGATAACAATTGAAACAAGGAATCGTCCAATGCACGACGCTTTTAATCAATAGTTGCAATGTGAAAAACTTTATGATCTCCATGTTTTAAGAGAATCAGTTCGAATAAATGTTCCTCTGTTGAATCAACAACAAAAGTATGTCTTTATTTAATTCACTTATGAAAGTTGTAAATGATGGAATTGTAGGAATCCAGGAAAGGCAGGATAGACTTTTTTGATTTCATTGATTTTAACAATAATTCGTTCACACTATGAAATTGCACTCGCACTTCATCTGGTATTGCCGCCACATTGTTAGAGGGCGGAAGAACAGCCCATTCAGCACTAAAATTACCATTGAATGTTGAAAGCAACGAAATTCCGACCTGCAATATTGTAAGTTGATAGTGTGGAATGAATGCACGATGGCACATAAAAAGTCTTTGGAGGCATTAGACAGAACAGTGAAAGATCTGCGAAACAATCAAAACTGATTTGGTGGAGCAAAGAGATTTTCGTCAAACATTACCAGTGATCCCACGGTTACCGCCAGCGGATGAACTCAATGCATGTTTAAAGTTCTCCGTTTTGTGGAAATACGTTAAGATACTAAATTTAATCAAGAATATGCGTGTTGAAGTGCAATTTGCATGATCTATCTAGAGAAATATTTTGTAAATAACTCATTGACGTTAGTCATGATAAAATCCCTGTAGATGCATTACAGGCTGCATTAAATTTCCTGTCAAATTTTGTCAGTTTACAGAAACAAAAGCAGAGTTCATACAAAAGGTGTTCCCAAACGACGCTCAAAATTACAGATATAATTTGTGGTTGAGCGAACGTGCTCGAAACAACAAGGGCCGACCAATATATCTGACCCAATGGATATATTGTTACGGCAGACTAACGCGCCAAACAAAAAAAAAACAACACAAAAAGCAGCGTCGACACAAAATGCAGTGCAATTTCAATTCCCGTGAGACAAAGTAATTCTAAACGTTGCAATTCCAATTCCCGTGAGACAAAGTAATTCCAAACGTTGCAATTCCAATTCCTGTGAGACAATTTAGGTAACCTTAGATAGGTAATTTGCATAAATGAATAATAAAATAAAGTTAGTTCTGACCAGACTTCCACCGCGAAAACTTCATATGCTAAATATTACAAACTTCATATGTTAAATATTACAAACTTCATATGTTAAATATTATTAACTCCGTATGCTAAATATTACTTCATAATAAAATAGTTAAAATTATTTTAACAATTAAAGTCGTGTCGTTTTCCATTTTATTGGTTCGCTTGTTTTGTTTTCCACTTTGGTTCGCACTTCGCGTTGTCGAAGGAAAATCTGATGGTAATACCCAAACCACGAATCAGCCTGACTGTTATGAAGTGTTTCAAAAGAAAGAAAAACATTTACTTTTTTATTGATCGTTGTGCCCAGATAACAATATACATATTTATAGATATACATATGTTTTAAGATATATGTACATATGTATGTATATAATCCAGTGTCTTGGAAATGTTAAGAATTCGTAAAAATTTAGCACCCCAGAAACAAATTACTTAACTTTTACGAGGCTTTACTGTATAAAGGATTATGTTCTTTAGGATTCACCTGTAGGTTTGTTATTTTTTTTACTTGGGATGAAAACCCATTTTCCGAATCACATTTGTATTAACCCCGTCTCGTAAAGTAAAGGAGGAGAAAATGCACACAAATACACCTGTGAGAGATAAGAAATTCATTCTTTCCTAGAAATCGTTTTAGGATTACGGGTGTCAGCAATCACATGCAGAGAGACGAAATGGCGTAGGGTTGAAAAACTAAATTGGCCGCCCAAAGTTAAATACAAAACAGTAAATAAACCAACAAGTCAATACATGCACACACCTATAAAGTTCGAATTTCCCCCGTTTTTTCCCAATATGCGATGTCTAATCCCTTAGGAAAAATCTGAGCATGGTTTCTACGGTCCTTTCCTTAATGTATGTCGTCATTGCGTGCATGAAAAGCTTTCCTGATTGGCTTAAACCAAAGAATTAAAGACGACTGGGCGTAAGCGAAAAACGTGTAGTTAAAACAAGTGGTAACCAACTGTTTATTTGTATTTATTTGCAACTCCATCTACTTCACCCAAAAATTTCCTTATTCGTTGTGTTAGGCGAGTTTCAGGATGTCAGGTGTGAAGTAAAGTGTTTCCTAAGTGTGTATGCCAAGTGTGCCTGTAAAGTATTTGTATTGGAGGTATTTATGTGGAATAAATAAACCAACCTGACAACGAATGTACACATCTATGAAGTTCGAATTTTTCCCCGTTTTTTCCCAGTATTCCATTTCGAATTCCAATTACCATAGGAAAAATATGAGCATGTGTTCTACACTCGTTTTGTTAATGGATCTCCTCCCACCATGAATGAAAAGCTGTCGTGATTGCCTTAAGCCAAAGAATTGAAGACGACTGGGCATAACCGAAAAATGTGTAGATAAAACAAGTTTCAACAAAGCATTTATTTGTTATTTTTTTTTTATCAAATCTAAAAGGCCGAATTCACACCAATCACGACTCCTCCTTTTTTCCCCAACTCTCTTGCGGCTCCGCCTATCTGCCACACCATCTCCTTCACCAAAAAATCTCTGTATTCGGTGTGCTAGGTGAGTGTGCAGGATGTCAGGTGTGTATGTAACGTGTGTCCTAAGTGTGGATGCCAAAGGTCTGTGTTCTAGGTATTTATATGGAATGTGCATACGACGGAATTTGATGTTATCTCTTTCACAAGCAAATAAACCAGAGAGAAAGACATACATTAATTTGATTGGGACAGAAAGATCCTCGTGCAGGGACGGGTTAAGAATATCCCTGCAGCGATACCTATCGCTTGTCGTAAAAGGCGACTAAACAAATGTAAACAAAAATCACATCTAGGCAATTTAGAAAACACCAAGGTGAGCCTAGGGACACATATACCACCATTAAACTACCCCACAAGTGTGCATGCAAATCAGTGGGTTGACACGACTGGAGATCACCGGTGTTGTAAGAGTAAGATCAATAAAAAAAAAAAAAATCTGGAGCATGCCCGTGTCAAAAAGGAGGGGAAGAAAGAAAACGGTCAAACCGTAGCATTATGGAAAAGAACGCTAAAAGGAAAAGCACTACCCCGCCAGGCACTACTAATGGTCGTGATCCTGGGACGAGCAGCAATGCTCGGGTCAGAGCTATAGGATTTCCGGGGGATAGCAAAGTAATGCATCGGCGTAAGCCACATTTAAGAGTCGCGAGTTGGAACGTTGGAAGCATGAGTGGGCGCAGCTATGAGCTTGAAGAAATGATGGTTAGAAGGCGAGTAGACATCCTGTGCGTACAAGAGACGAAATGACGAAACACCGGTAATCGGGCACGTTTCTTGGACGTTAAAACAAAAGCCTACAAGATGTTTTACTATGGATTGGAACAAGGAAAAAACGGAATCGCCATCATCCTTGCGGCAGAGTTACTTGGCAACGTCTTAACCATTTCAAAGTCCAGTGACCGTTTGATGGCTCTCAAATTGGTGATGCATGGTGAGGTGTGGAACATCGTAAGCGCATATGCCCCTCAAGTAGGATGCGAACAAAAAGAAGAAGATGCATTCTGGCTAGATTTCCACAACCTTGTCAAAATCATCCCAAAGGAAGAGCTTTTGTTTGTTGGGGGAGATTTAAACGGACATGTCGGGAAGACAAGCGAAGACTGTGAAGGCTACTACGGAGGGCTGGGATACGGCACCAGGAACTCTTCAGGTGAAGATATCCTAAACATGTGCAAGTCGTACGGTCTTATAGTGCTAAATACCATGTTCGTCAAACAAAGCCGGCACCTGATTACTTATAGCAGCGGCGGATATGAAACTCAAATAGACTATCATTTGGTATCCAGTTTCATGAAGCCACGAGCTAAAGATTGCAAAGTGATCCTGGGAGACGCGATCGCCCCTCAACATCGTCTCCTCCTGACTGAATTTTTTATGGATGCGAGAAAGAAGTCAAAGCAGCAAACGAAGGTGTCTGAGAGAATCAAGTGGTATAAGCTGGATAAAGGAAAAGGCGAAGCTTTTATTACCAACATGGAAAACTACCTCTCTTCCATTATCGATGAGGTCGGTAATGAGGAGTGCAGAGCACAAGACATGTGGGATTCCCTACAACAATCTGGCCTGGAGAAAGCCAAATCACTGCTCGGAACATCTAAAGGCCCCTGCCAACGCGCAAAAGAAACCTGGTGATGGACAGACGAAGCCAAAGCAGTGATACACGAAAAGAAAATGGCTTTCCAAGCTTGGTCAAAGTGCTCTTCTACTAATAGAGAGGAAAAAGCTCGCCGTGAAAAGGTATATAGATGTTGCAAAGGTATCGCGAAGAAAAAATGAGCAGAATTCAAAGCGAAAAGCATGGAAGGCCTCTATCAGGAGTTGGAAGAAATATCGTCTTCCGCGTCTGACAGGAACCAGGCTACCCAGGAGCTTCGACAAAACAATTTGAACAAAGGAGCAAATATCTTTAAGATAGCCGCCCAGAGAAGAAGAAATGCTCAGGAGATTCGTTTCCCAAAGTTTATTAACAATGCTGAAGGCCAACTCCTTGTGGAAGACGAAAAAATTCTCCACAGATGGCGACAGTATTGCGAGGAACTTCTGAACGAACAGTTTCCCCGAGTGTACTTTCCAAGAGCCGCCCCGAATCATGCCGAAATATCCGACATCACAGTCGAAGAAGTTCGGTACGCGGTTAAAAACTACAAGAAAAGAAAAGCTGTTGGGCCGGACGGGATACCCTCTGAGTTCTGGAAAAAGATGGGGACATCGGGTCTAGATGGCTCATGGTTCTTATCTCCAAACTTATGAGAGGCGACACTATGCCTAATCAATGGAGGGAAAGCTATTTTCTTCCATTGCACAAAGGAAAGGGTGATACGCGAAATTGGGATAACTACCGTTCTGTCAAGCAGATATCGCACACCATGAAGATCGTTGAACGGGTATTAGATAGCCGACTGCGGAAAATAATACGACTATCTGATGACCAGTGCGGGTTTGTCTCGGGTAAATCAACAACAGATGCAATCCAAAGTATAAGGATCATGACGGAAAAGCATCGTGATTCTTCAAAGGACTTGCATATGGTGTTGGTTGATTTCGAGAAGGCCTTTGACCGGCAACCAAGAGATCTTTTATGGGTAGCGCTAAGACAAAAAGGAGTTCCAGAAACCTACGTGCGAATGATTATGGACATGTACGAGAGAGCAACGACAAGAGTAAGATGCACCGCAGGAGTCACCGAAGAGTTCGCAATCAAAGTCGGTGTACACCAAGGGAGCGTCCTCAGCCCACTGCTTTTTATAGCACTCCTTGATTGCTTGCTTGAAGGAAAAGTGACGGACCCCAATGTGCACCAGCTATTCTTTGCTGACGACGGGGCCATTATAAGTGATGATCAGGCGTCCCTACAACGAGCACTTGATGTGTGGGTGGACTTTTTTGAGGGACACGGGTATCGTATTAGTTCAAAGAAGACAGAGTATCTGTGCTGCCCGTTCTCTGACCCTCATCAGCCTATTCCAGACATTTACTTGAATGGAAGAGTGCTTCCCAAGTATGAAAAGTTTAAATATCTGGGATCTATGATTAATAGAGAAGCAACTTGTGATGACGACATCAAACATCGCGTAAGCGTAGGGTGGATGAAGTGGCGGGAAAACTCCGCCATCTTCTGCTTGAAGGAAAAATGCCCCCTAAGCTGAAAGGAAGGCTCTACATTTCAGTTGTACGTCCGGCTCTCACATACGGTTCACAATGCTGGACAATGCACAAAAAGTATGACAGCAAATTAACGGCAACTGAGATGAAGATGCTTCGCATGACAGCAGGAGTAACAAAGCGTGACAGAATTAGAAGTTCAAAGATCCGATGAAGCCTCCACGTAAAAGAAACCATCACAAGAAATATAGAGCGCGACCGACTCAGTTGGTATTGCCATGTTCAAAGGAGAGATCCTTTGAACCCCGTCCAAAAGGCGTTATCAATCAACATTCCAATTCCAACACGCAAAAAAGGCAGGCCGAAAAACAATTGATGCAAACAAATGCAAAAACACCAGCATTTGATTGGCCTCAGCGATGAAGTAATCCCAAACCGCGAAGCCTGCCGCTACTTTCTGAGGTCAAACCGGCGGACCCCACAAGCGGACCAGTAGGAATGCAGTTAAGTGGGAAGGTTATGGTCCTATACTTCTGACCATAACAACGCCGGAGAAAAAAGGAAAAGAAGAAGGGACAGAAAGATTTACGTTTCTTGTCATTGCTTACCCCAATCAATGCAGCCCATAGCATATGGCAGTCAAACGAACTTGTACGCACACAACCATGTACATGTCAGGCACAGGAATGAGTTCCGTCTCGTGCGCCCGGTTTCTACAAGAAACCACCGATGAGTATAGCACCCTAAATGGCCGCCGACATTTGCCTACAAGCTATGGCCAAATGCACAACAAACAGGACTGTTCAATTTTTTTGTCCTCCTTTTTGCCCAACTCGCTTACGGCTCCTCCTATCGGCCACACCGGAAATAGCCATAGCAAGACCACCATCTTGAAGGACATCTTATAACCTTCAAATATTTCTGCAACAATACTTAGGACAACCAAAATGTTCAGTAGATATAATGATCGAATGTAAGAAAAAGCATGTACTAATGTACGCTGGAGAATAAGTCTAATGTCAATATCTCGAGAACCGTTAAGGTTGTCGACATAGCAATACCACCATCTTGAAGGGCATCTTATAGCCTTCAAATAGTGCTATATCAATACTTAAGACAACTGAAATGTTCAGCAGATATTTGATCGAATGTAAGAAAAAGCATGTACTAATGTACGCTGGAGAGTAACTTTAATGTTAATATCCCAAGGACCGTTAAGGTTATCGACATATCAAGACCACCATCTTGAAAGACATCTTATAGCCTTCAAAAATTGCAATAACAATACTAAGGACAACCAAAATGTTCTGTAGATATTTGATCGAATGTAAGAAAAAGCATATACTAATGTACGCTGGAGAATAAGTCTAATGTCAATATCTCGAGAACCGTTAAGGTTATCGACATAGCAATACCACCATCTTGAAGGACATCTTATAGCCTTCAAATATTGCTATATCAATACTTAAGACGACTGAAATGTTCAGCAGATATTTGATCGAATGTAAGAAAAAGCATGTACCAATGTACGCTGGAGAATAAGTCTAATGTCAATATCTCGAGAACCGTTAAGGTTATCGACATAGCAATACCACCATCTTGAAGGACATCTTATAGCCTTCAAATATTGCTATATCAATACTTAAGACGACTGAAATGTTGAAGATGAGATTTTTTTTTAAATAAGAGAGGGAATCGTTCAAAAAACACTTTCTGGAGAAAGTCCCACAATTAGTCAAGTAGACTGCGTAAACATATTGTTAAACATAGCATGGTGGTAAACATAGCAAGGAGCGGGTAACATGCACGATTGCTGCAAATATGAGTGGAAAAGAAAAGCTGAAAATTCTTTTGATCGGCAAAAGCAATAAGCTACGATGCTTACAAGGAATAAAATCTTTGCCTGTCAATTATCGAGCAAACAAAAAATCATGGATGGTGACTGAGTTTTTTGAAGACTGGTTAAGAGAATGGGATAAGGTGTTTTTTAATCAAAATCGAAAAGTTCTAATGTTTGTTGACAATTGCAGCGCCCACAAATCTCCCAAAAATTTGAAGTCCATTAAGCTTGTTTTTTTCCACCAAACATGACAGCAGCCAATGGACCAGGGAGTGATACAGAATTTTAAGTGCTTTTACAGAAAAAGAGTCATCACTAAAATTCTAGCTTCGCTTGAAGAAGGTCATGTCAATCCAAAAATTAACTTACTGGAGTGCCTAAAAAAGTTTCAACATCGTGGAACTGCGATGTTAAAAGCTCGACGATACGAAATTCTTTTATTAAAGCTGGATTTGGCAAACATTCTCTTTGGGATGAAGAGGATGATTTATGTTTGGCAGAGGTTAGGGACAACGGAATCCACGTAGACTTTGGTGTTCCCATGCCTGAGTTCGCAGAAATGCAAATGTTTTTTTTGCGATTACAAAATGGACAAGAAAAATGTAGTCTTCAAGAATACATTAAATTAGATGATGAAATTATAATCTGTCCAACATAGTCCGATTCTGAAATTTTGCATTCGGTATCGACTGTAATGGAAACCGTAAGTGACGATGAAGTCGATGCAGAACCAGGTGAAGACTTAATTGTGCAGCCAAGGCAAGCCAAAGTGCATTAAGCATTGGAGACAATACGTGATGCTCTCCTTACTGAGAACAACACGCCGTATCGTTTTTTTAATGTAATTCACGAAATTGAAGTTTTTTACAAAGCAAAATATAATGAAAAAAAAATTCAAAGTGTAATTACTGATTTTTTTTAATATTTTGGTGATGAAATATATACATATGTACATATATTTTTCTCTACTTCAATAATAATCTTAAAAATAAAATACAACATTAAATGTATAATTTTTGTTTTAATTTCTTTAAGTCGAAGTTTTTTAAGTCGAATTTTTTTTCTTTCATTTTGGGAGTTTGAGTTATGGAAGTTCCACTGTACATACATAGTTGTTATCAAAAAACATGATTCATGATCCATGTGGAACTCTTAACTCAATTTCACCATGTGGTGGATTGTAAATGTTTGAAACAGTATCCACGGCATTAGTAGCAGAAAAAATTACCGGGGTTGATGGTTATCCACTCTATCGTCGCCGAGCGACTGCAGATAATAGAAGATCAACAGTTCTAAAAGTTAATTCTTAACTGTTGGACTGTTCCCTATTCCCCAATCCTATAAAGGACTTTCAAGGCGCACATCAATGTTAAATCTTGCCATTCGGTCAAATCTATAAAATACATTTGCAGATATGTAACAAAAGGAAGTGTTATGGCTGTGATTGAAGTTGGCGCTGAGACGCTGTTGACGCATTTTTTCTTTTCCTATTCATGAAAGATATCTACTCACTGTAGTTTATTAGGCAGTCCACTTTGAAAATGCTCAAAAGTGTATTTTACAGCACAGAATGTATTACAACGAGCTATTCAACTGCCATCTACAACCTTGACCAGTTTTTTTGATATGTGTCAGAATGATGATTTTGCCCGAACATTGCTATACTCAGAAATGCCAAAATATTATACTTGGAATCAATCCTCAAAAAAATTTCGACGACGGAAACAAGGAAAACCAGTTCCAAATTACCCCAATGTACATATATTCCACTGATGCAATTAGTCGTATTTATTCAGTCCATCCAAGCAATGATGAATGTTTTTATTTGCGATTACTGTTAGTCAATGTCCGAGGCCCAACAGCATTCTAACATTTACGAACTGTTAATGGTAAATTATGTGGCTCTTACAGAGAAGCCTGTCAACATTTGCAACTGTTAGAAAATTATTCACATTGGGATCAAACTTTAAATGATGCTGTGATTTCTTCAAAACCTCATCAAATCTTCTTTTCCTTTTTCCGGCGTTGTTATGGTCAGAAGTGTAGGACCGTAACCTTCCCACTTAACTGCATTCCTACTGGTCCGCTTGTGGGGTCCGCCGGTTTGACCTCAGAAAGTAGCGGCAGGCTTCCCGGTTTGGTTGGGATTACTTCATCGCTGAGGCCAATCAAATGCTGGTGTTTTTGCATTTGTTTGCACCAATTGTTTTTCGACCTGGCTTTTTTTTTTTTTTTTTTTTTTTTGTGACACGGGCATGCTCCAGATTTTTTTGGTTTGATCTTACTCTTACAACACCGGTGATCTTAAGTCGTGTCAACCCACTGATTTGCATGTACACTTGTGGGGTAGTTTAATGGTGGTATATGTGTCCCTAGGCTCACCTTGGTGTTTTCGAAATTGCCTAGATGTGATTTTTGTTTACCTTTGTTTTAGTCGCCTTTTACGACAAGCGAGAGGTATCGCTGCAGGGATATTCTTAACCCGTCCCTGCACGGAGGTTCAAAACCTCATCAAATACGAACATTATTTTCTATAGATATATCGACATGCTTCCCATCAAAACCAACCGATTTGTGGATCAAATACAAAGATGATATGTGTGACGATATTTTGCATCAAATGCGCAATAGAACAGGAAATCTGCATTTACAATTCACTGACGAAATTTACAACCTGGCATTGATAACAATTGAAACAAGGAATCGTCCAATGCACGACGCTTTTAATCAATAGTTGCAATGTGAAAAACTTTATGATCTCCATGTTTTAAGAGAATCAGTTCGAATAAATGTTCCTCTGTTGAATCAACAACAAAAGTATGTCTTTATTTAATTCACTTATGAAAGTTGTAAATGATGGAATTGTAGGAATCCAGGAAAGGCAGGATAGACTTTTTTGATTTCATTGATTTTAACAATAATTCGTTCACACTATGAAATTGCACTCGCACTTCATCTGGTATTGCCGCCACATTGTTAGAGGGCGGAAGAACAGCCCATTCAGCACTAAAATTACCATTGAATGTTGAAAGCAACGAAATTCCGACCTGCAATATTGTAAGTTGATAGTGTGGAATGAATGCACGATGGCACATAAAAAGTCTTTGGAGGCATTAGACAGAACAGTGAAAGATCTGCGAAACAATCAAAACTGATTTGGTGGAGCAAAGAGATTTTCGTCAAACATTACCAGTGATCCCACGGTTACCGCCAGCGGATGAACTCAATGCATGTTTAAAGTTCTCCGTTTTGTGGAAATACGTTAAGATACTAAATTTAATCAAGAATATGCGTGTTGAAGTGCAATTTGCATGATCTATCTAGAGAAATATTTTGTAAATAACTCATTGACGTTAGTCATGATAAAATCCCTGTAGATGCATTACAGGCTGCATTAAATTTCCTGTCAAATTTTGTCAGTTTACAGAAACAAAAGCAGAGTTCATACAAAAGGTGTTCCCAAACGACGCTCAAAATTACAGATATAATTTGTGGTTGAGCGAACGTGCTCGAAACAACAAGGGCCGACCAATATATCTGACCCAATGGATATATTGTTACGGCAGACTAACGCGCCAAACAAAAAAAAAACAACACAAAAAGCAGCGTCGACACAAAATGCAGTGCAATTTCAATTCCCGTGAGACAAAGTAATTCTAAACGTTGCAATTCCAATTCCCGTGAGACAAAGTAATTCCAAACGTTGCAATTCCAATTCCTGTGAGACAATTTAGGTAACCTTAGATAGGTAATTTGCATAAATGAATAATAAAATAAAGTTAGTTCTGACCAGACTTCCACCGCGAAAACTTCATATGCTAAATATTACAAACTTCATATGTTAAATATTACAAACTTCATATGTTAAATATTATTAACTCCGTATGCTAAATATTACTTCATAATAAAATAGTTAAAATTATTTTAACAATTAAAGTCGTGTCGTTTTCCATTTTATTGGTTCGCTTGTTTTGTTTTCCACTTTGGTTCGCACTTCGCGTTGTCGAAGGAAAATCTGATGGTAATACCCAAACCACGAATCAGCCTGACTGTTATGAAGTGTTTCAAAAGAAAGAAAAACATTTACTTTTTTATTGATCGTTGTGCCCAGATAACAATATACATATTTATAGATATACATATGTTTTAAGATATATGTACATATGTATGTATATAATCCAGTGTCTTGGAAATGTTAAGAATTCGTAAAAATTTAGCACCCCAGAAACAAATTACTTAACTTT
Organism: Merodon equestris; assembly: GCA_958301585.1. Classification (NCBI taxonomy): domain Eukaryota; kingdom Metazoa; phylum Arthropoda; class Insecta; order Diptera; family Syrphidae; genus Merodon; species Merodon equestris. The sequence goes on along the minus strand of OY284417.1, from coordinate 123,326,020 downwards.
TACGAGGCTTTACTGTATAAAGGATTATGTTCTTTAGGATTCACCTGTAGGTTTGTTATTTTTTTTACTTGGGATGAAAACCCATTTTCCGAATCACATTTGTATTAACCCCGTCTCGTAAAGTAAAGGAGGAGAAAATGCACACAAATACACCTGTGAGAGATAAGAAATTCATTCTTTCCTAGAAATCGTTTTAGGATTACGGGTGTCAGCAATCACATGCAGAGAGACGAAATGGCGTAGGGTTGAAAAACTAAATTGGCCGCCCAAAGTTAAATACAAAACAGTAAATAAACCAACAAGTCAATACATGCACACACCTATAAAGTTCGAATTTCCCCCGTTTTTTCCCAATATGCGATGTCTAATCCCTTAGGAAAAATCTGAGCATGGTTTCTACGGTCCTTTCCTTAATGTATGTCGTCATTGCGTGCATGAAAAGCTTTCCTGATTGGCTTAAACCAAAGAATTAAAGACGACTGGGCGTAAGCGAAAAACGTGTAGTTAAAACAAGTGGTAACCAACTGTTTATTTGTATTTATTTGCAACTCCATCTACTTCACCCAAAAATTTCCTTATTCGTTGTGTTAGGCGAGTTTCAGGATGTCAGGTGTGAAGTAAAGTGTTTCCTAAGTGTGTATGCCAAGTGTGCCTGTAAAGTATTTGTATTGGAGGTATTTATGTGGAATAAATAAACCAACCTGACAACGAATGTACACATCTATGAAGTTCGAATTTTTCCCCGTTTTTTCCCAGTATTCCATTTCGAATTCCAATTACCATAGGAAAAATATGAGCATGTGTTCTACACTCGTTTTGTTAATGGATCTCCTCCCACCATGAATGAAAAGCTGTCGTGATTGCCTTAAGCCAAAGAATTGAAGACGACTGGGCATAACCGAAAAATGTGTAGATAAAACAAGTTTCAACAAAGCATTTATTTGTTATTTTTTTTTTATCAAATCTAAAAGGCCGAATTCACACCAATCACGACTCCTCCTTTTTTCCCCAACTCTCTTGCGGCTCCGCCTATCTGCCACACCATCTCCTTCACCAAAAAATCTCTGTATTCGGTGTGCTAGGTGAGTGTGCAGGATGTCAGGTGTGTATGTAACGTGTGTCCTAAGTGTGGATGCCAAAGGTCTGTGTTCTAGGTATTTATATGGAATGTGCATACGACGGAATTTGATGTTATCTCTTTCACAAGCAAATAAACCAGAGAGAAAGACATACATTAATTTGATTGGGACAGAAAGATCCTCGTGCAGGGACGGGTTAAGAATATCCCTGCAGCGATACCTATCGCTTGTCGTAAAAGGCGACTAAACAAATGTAAACAAAAATCACATCTAGGCAATTTAGAAAACACCAAGGTGAGCCTAGGGACACATATACCACCATTAAACTACCCCACAAGTGTGCATGCAAATCAGTGGGTTGACACGACTGGAGATCACCGGTGTTGTAAGAGTAAGATCAATAAAAAAAAAAAAAATCTGGAGCATGCCCGTGTCAAAAAGGAGGGGAAGAAAGAAAACGGTCAAACCGTAGCATTATGGAAAAGAACGCTAAAAGGAAAAGCACTACCCCGCCAGGCACTACTAATGGTCGTGATCCTGGGACGAGCAGCAATGCTCGGGTCAGAGCTATAGGATTTCCGGGGGATAGCAAAGTAATGCATCGGCGTAAGCCACATTTAAGAGTCGCGAGTTGGAACGTTGGAAGCATGAGTGGGCGCAGCTATGAGCTTGAAGAAATGATGGTTAGAAGGCGAGTAGACATCCTGTGCGTACAAGAGACGAAATGACGAAACACCGGTAATCGGGCACGTTTCTTGGACGTTAAAACAAAAGCCTACAAGATGTTTTACTATGGATTGGAACAAGGAAAAAACGGAATCGCCATCATCCTTGCGGCAGAGTTACTTGGCAACGTCTTAACCATTTCAAAGTCCAGTGACCGTTTGATGGCTCTCAAATTGGTGATGCATGGTGAGGTGTGGAACATCGTAAGCGCATATGCCCCTCAAGTAGGATGCGAACAAAAAGAAGAAGATGCATTCTGGCTAGATTTCCACAACCTTGTCAAAATCATCCCAAAGGAAGAGCTTTTGTTTGTTGGGGGAGATTTAAACGGACATGTCGGGAAGACAAGCGAAGACTGTGAAGGCTACTACGGAGGGCTGGGATACGGCACCAGGAACTCTTCAGGTGAAGATATCCTAAACATGTGCAAGTCGTACGGTCTTATAGTGCTAAATACCATGTTCGTCAAACAAAGCCGGCACCTGATTACTTATAGCAGCGGCGGATATGAAACTCAAATAGACTATCATTTGGTATCCAGTTTCATGAAGCCACGAGCTAAAGATTGCAAAGTGATCCTGGGAGACGCGATCGCCCCTCAACATCGTCTCCTCCTGACTGATTTTTTTATGGATGCGAGAAAGAAGTCAAAGCAGCAAACGAAGGTGTCTGAGAGAATCAAGTGGTATAAGCTGGATAAAGGAAAAGGCGAAGCTTTTATTACCAACATGGAAAACTACCTCTCTTCCATTATCGATGAGGTCGGTAATGAGGAGTGCAGAGCACAAGACATGTGGGATTCCCTACAACAATCTGGCCTGGAGAAAGCCAAATCACTGCTCGGAACATCTAAAGGCCCCTGCCAACGCGCAAAAGAAACCTGGTGATGGACAGACGAAGCCAAAGCAGTGATACACGAAAAGAAAATGGCTTTCCAAGCTTGGTCAAAGTGCTCTTCTACTAATAGAGAGGAAAAAGCTCGCCGTGAAAAGGTATATAGATGTTGCAAAGGTATCGCGAAGAAAAAATGAGCAGAATTCAAAGCGAAAAGCATGGAAGGCCTCTATCAGGAGTTGGAAGAAATATCGTCTTCCGCGTCTGACAGGAACCAGGCTACCCAGGAGCTTCGACAAAACAATTTGAACAAAGGAGCAAATATCTTTAAGATAGCCGCCCAGAGAAGAAGAAATGCTCAGGAGATTCGTTTCCCAAAGTTTATTAACAATGCTGAAGGCCAACTCCTTGTGGAAGACGAAAAAATTCTCCACAGATGGCGACAGTATTGCGAGGAACTTCTGAACGAACAGTTTCCCCGAGTGTACTTTCCAAGAGCCGCCCCGAATCATGCCGAAATATCCGACATCACAGTCGAAGAAGTTCGGTACGCGGTTAAAAACTACAAGAAAAGAAAAGCTGTTGGGCCGGACGGGATACCCTCTGAGTTCTGGAAAAAGATGGGGACATCGGGTCTAGATGGCTCATGGTTCTTATCTCCAAACTTATGAGAGGCGACACTATGCCTAATCAATGGAGGGAAAGCTATTTTCTTCCATTGCACAAAGGAAAGGGTGATACGCGAAATTGGGATAACTACCGTTCTGTCAAGCAGATATCGCACACCATGAAGATCGTTGAACGGGTATTAGATAGCCGACTGCGGAAAATAATACGACTATCTGATGACCAGTGCGGGTTTGTCTCGGGTAAATCAACAACAGATGCAATCCAAAGTATAAGGATCATGACGGAAAAGCATCGTGATTCTTCAAAGGACTTGCATATGGTGTTGGTTGATTTCGAGAAGGCCTTTGACCGGCAACCAAGAGATCTTTTATGGGTAGCGCTAAGACAAAAAGGAGTTCCAGAAACCTACGTGCGAATGATTATGGACATGTACGAGAGAGCAACGACAAGAGTAAGATGCACCGCAGGAGTCACCGAAGAGTTCGCAATCAAAGTCGGTGTACACCAAGGGAGCGTCCTCAGCCCACTGCTTTTTATAGCACTCCTTGATTGCTTGCTTGAAGGAAAAGTGACGGACCCCAATGTGCACCAGCTATTCTTTGCTGACGACGGGGCCATTATAAGTGATGATCAGGCGTCCCTACAACGAGCACTTGATGTGTGGGTGGACTTTTTTGAGGGACACGGGTATCGTATTAGTTCAAAGAAGACAGAGTATCTGTGCTGCCCGTTCTCTGACCCTCATCAGCCTATTCCAGACATTTACTTGAATGGAAGAGTGCTTCCCAAGTATGAAAAGTTTAAATATCTGGGATCTATGATTAATAGAGAAGCAACTTGTGATGACGACATCAAACATCGCGTAAGCGTAGGGTGGATGAAGTGGCGGGAAAACTCCGCCATCTTCTGCTTGAAGGAAAAATGCCCCCTAAGCTGAAAGGAAGGCTCTACATTTCAGTTGTACGTCCGGCTCTCACATACGGTTCACAATGCTGGACAATGCACAAAAAGTATGACAGCAAATTAACGGCAACTGAGATGAAGATGCTTCGCATGACAGCAGGAGTAACAAAGCGTGACAGAATTAGAAGTTCAAAGATCCGATGAAGCCTCCACGTAAAAGAAACCATCACAAGAAATATAGAGCGCGACCGACTCAGTTGGTATTGCCATGTTCAAAGGAGAGATCCTTTGAACCCCGTCCAAAAGGCGTTATCAATCAACATTCCAATTCCAACACGCAAAAAAGGCAGGCCGAAAAACAATTGATGCAAACAAATGCAAAAACACCAGCATTTGATTGGCCTCAGCGATGAAGTAATCCCAAACCGCGAAGCCTGCCGCTACTTTCTGAGGTCAAACCGGCGGACCCCACAAGCGGACCAGTAGGAATGCAGTTAAGTGGGAAGGTTATGGTCCTATACTTCTGACCATAACAACGCCGGAGAAAAAAGGAAAAGAAGAAGGGACAGAAAGATTTACGTTTCTTGTCATTGCTTACCCCAATCAATGCAGCCCATAGCATATGGCAGTCAAACGAACTTGTACGCACACAACCATGTACATGTCAGGCACAGGAATGAGTTCCGTCTCGTGCGCCCGGTTTCTACAAGAAACCACCGATGAGTATAGCACCCTAAATGGCCGCCGACATTTGCCTACAAGCTATGGCCAAATGCACAACAAACAGGACTGTTCAATTTTTTTGTCCTCCTTTTTGCCCAACTCGCTTACGGCTCCTCCTATCGGCCACACCGGAAATAGCCATAGCAAGACCACCATCTTGAAGGACATCTTATAACCTTCAAATATTTCTGCAACAATACTTAGGACAACCAAAATGTTCAGTAGATATAATGATCGAATGTAAGAAAAAGCATGTACTAATGTACGCTGGAGAATAAGTCTAATGTCAATATCTCGAGAACCGTTAAGGTTGTCGACATAGCAATACCATCATCTTGAAGGGCATCTTATAGCCTTCAAATAGTGCTATATCAATACTTAAGACGACTGAAATGTTCAGCAGATATTTGATCGAATGTAAGAAAAAGCATGTACGCTGAGGAATAATTCCAATGTCAATATCTCGAGAACCGTTAAGGTTGTCGACATAGCAATACCACCATCTTGAAGGACATCTTATAGCCTTCAAATAGTGCTATATCAATACTTAAGACGACTGAAATGTTCAGCAGATATTTGATCGAATGTATGAAAAAGCATGCACTAATGTACGCTGGAGAGTAACTTTAATGTTAATATCCCAAGGACCGTTAAGGTTATCGACATATCAAGACCACCATCTTGAAGGACATCTTATAACCTTCAAATATTGCTATAACAATACTAAGGACAACCAAAATGTTCAGCAGATATTTGATCGAATGTAAGAAAAAGCATGTACTAATGTACGCTGAGGAATAATTCCAATGTCAATATCTCGAGAACCGTTAAGGTTGTCGACATAGCAATACCACCATCTTGAAGGACATCTTATAGCCTTCAAATAGTGCTATATCAATACTTAAGACGACTGAAATGTTCAGCAGATATTTGATCGAATGTATGAAAAAGCATGTACTAATGTACGCTGGAGAGCAACTTTAATGTTAATATCCCAAGGACCGTTAAGGTTATCGACATATCAAGACCACCATCTTGAAGGACATCTTATAGCCTTCAAATATTGCTATATCAATACTTAAGACGACTGAAATGTTCAGCAGATATTTGATCGAATGTAAGAAAAAGCATGTACTAATGTACGCTGAGGAATAATTCCAATGTCAATATCTCGAGAACCGTTAAGGTTGTCGACATAGCAATACCACCATCTTGAAGGACATCTTATAGCCTTCAAATAGTGCTATATCAATACTTAAGACGACTGAAATGTTCAGCAGATATTTGATCGAATGTATGAAAAAGCATGCACTAATGTACGCTGGAGAGCAACTTTAATGTTAATATCCCAAGGACCGTTAAGGTTATCGACATATCAAGACCAATATCTTGAAGGACATCTTATAGCCTTCAAATATTGCTATAACAATACTAAGGACAACCAAAATGTTCAGTAGATATTTGATCGAATGCAAGAAAAAGCATGTACTAATGTACGCTGGAGAGCAACTTTAATGTTAATATCCCAAGGACCGTTAAGGTTATCGACATATCAAGACCACCATCTTGAAGGACATCTTATAGCCTTCAAATATTGCTATATCAATACTTAAGACGACTGAAATGTTCAGCAGATATTTGATCGAATGTAAGAAAAAGCATGTACTAATGTACGCTGAGGAATAATTTCAATGTCAATATCTCGAGAACCGTTAAGGTTGTCGACATAGCAATACCACCATCATGAAGGACATCTTATAGCCTTCAAATATTGCTATATTAATACTTAAGACGACTGAAATGTTCAGCAGATATTTGATCGAACGTAAGAAAAAGAATGTACTAATGTACGCTGGAGAATAACTCTAATGTCAATATCCCAAGGACCGTTAAGGTTATCGACATATCAAGACCACCATATTGAAGGACATCTTATAACCTTCAAATATTGCTATAACAATACTTACTAAGGACAACCAAAATGTTCAGTAGATATTTGATCGAATGTAAGAAAAAGCATGTGCTAATGTACGCTGGAGAATAACTTTAATGTCAATATCTCAAGGACCGTTAAGGATATCGACATAGCAATACCACCATCTTGAAGGACATCTTATAACCTTCAAATATTGCCACAAAAATACTAAGCACAACCGAAATATTCAGCAGATATTTGATAGAATGTAAGAAAAAGCATGTACTAATGTACGCTGGAGAATAACTCTAATGTCAATATCTCGCGAACTGTTAAGGTTATCGAGATAGCAAGACCACCATCTTGAAGAACATCTTATAACCTTTAAATATTGCTATAAAAATACTAAGGACAACCGAAATGTTCAGCAGATATTTGATCGAATGTAAGAAAAGGCATGTACTAATGTACGCTGGAGAATAACTTTAATGTCAATATCTCAAGGACCGTTAAGGATATCGACATAGCAATACCACCATCTTGAAGGACATCTTATAACCTTCAAATATTGCCACAAAAATACTAAGGACAACCGAAATATTCAGCAGATATTTGATAGAATGTAAGAAAAAGCATGTACTAATGTACGCTGGAGAATAACTTTAATGTCAATATCTCGAGAACTGTTAAGGTTATCGAGATAGCAAGACCACCATCTTGAAGGACATCTTATAACCTTCAAATATTGCTATAACAATACTAAGGACAACAGAAATATTCAGCAGATATTTGATAAAATGTAAGAAAAAGCATGTACTAATGTACGCTGGAGAGTAACTTTAATGTCAATATCTCGAGAACCGTTAAGGTTATCGAGATAGCAAGACCACCATCTTGAAGGACATCTTATAACCTTCAAATATTGCTATAACAATACTAAGGACAACCAAAATGTTCAGTAGATATTTGATCGAATGTAAGAAAAAGCATGTACTAATGTACGCTGGAGAATAACTCTAATGTCAATATCTCGCGAACTGTTAAGGTTATCGAGATAGCAATACCACCATCTTGAAGGACATCTTATAACCTTCAAATATTGCTATAACAATACCAAGGACAACCAAAATGTTCAGTAGATATTTGATAGAATGTAAGAAAAAGCATGTGCTTATGTACGCTGGAGAATAACTTTAATGTCAATATCTCAAGGACCGTTAAGGATATCGACATAGCAATACCACCATCTTGAAGGACATCTTATAACCTTCGAATATTGTCATAACAATGCTATGGACAACTAAACTGTTCAGCAGATATTTGATAGAAATGGAGAATCTTGAAGGACATCTTATAGCCTTCAAATATTGCTATAACAATACCAAGGACAACCAAAATGTTCAGTAGATATTTGATCGAATGTAAGAAAAAGCATGTACTGATGTACGCTGGAGAATAACTTTAATGTCAATATCTCGACAACCGTTATGGTTATCGAGATAGCAAGACCACCATCTTGAAGAACATCTTATAACCTTCAAATATTGCTATAAAAATACTAAGGACAACCGAAATATTCAGCAGATATTTGATAAAATGTAAGAAAAAGCATGTACTAATGTACGCTGGAGAGTAACTTTAATGTCAATATCTCAAGGACCGTTAAGGATATCGACATAGCAATACCACGATCTTGAAGAACATCTTATAGCCTTTAAATGTTGCTATATCAATACTTAAGACGACTGAAATGTTCAGCAGATATTTGATCGAATGTAAGAAAAGGCATGTACTAATGTACGCTGGAGAGTAACTTTAATGTTAATATCCCAAGGACCGTTAAGGTTATCGACATATCAAGACCACCATATTGAAGGACATCTTATAACCTTCAAATATTGCTATAACAATACTTACTAAGGACAACCAAAATGTTCAGTAGATATTTGATCGAATGTAAGAAAAAGCATGTGCTAATGTACGCTGGAGAATAACTTTAATGTCAATATCTCAAGGACCGTTAAGGATATCGACATAGCAATACCACCATCTTGAAGGACATCTTATAACCTTCAAATATTGCCACAAAAATACTAAGCACAACCGAAATATTCAGCAGATATTTGATAGAATGTAAGAAAAAGCATGTACTAATGTACGCTGGAGAATAACTCTAATGTCAATATCTCGCGAACTGTTAAGGTTATCGAGATAGCAAGACCACCATCTTGAAGAACATCTTATAACCTTTAAATATTGCTATAAAAATACTAAGGACAACCGAAATGTTCAGCAGATATTTGATCGAATGTAAGAAAAGGCATGTACTAATGTACGCTGGAGAATAACTTTAATGTCAATATCTCAAGGACCGTTAAGGATATCGACATAGCAATACCACCATCTTGAAGGACATCTTATAACCTTCAAATATTGCCACAAAAATACTAAGGACAACCGAAATATTCAGCAGATATTTGATAGAATGTAAGAAAAAGCATGTACTAATGTACGCTGGAGAATAACTTTAATGTCAATATCTCGAGAACTGTTAAGGTTATCGAGATAGCAAGACCACCATCTTGAAGGACATCTTATAACCTTCAAATATTGCTATAACAATACCAAGGACAACAGAAATATTCAGCAGATATTTGATAAAATGTAAGAAAAAGCATGTACTAATGTACGCTGGAGAGTAACTTTAATGTCAATATCTCGAGAACCGTTAAGGTTATCGAGATAGCAAGACCACCATCTTGAAGGACATCTTATAACCTTCAAATATTGCTATAACAATACTAAGGACAACCAAAATGTTCAGTAGATATTTGATCGAATGTAAGAAAAAGCATGTACTAATGTACGCTGGAGAATAACTCTAATGTCAATATCTCGCGAACTGTTAAGGTTATCGAGATAGCAATACCACCATCTTGAAGGACATCTTATAACCTTCAAATATTGCTATAACAATACCAAGGACAACCAAAATGTTCAGTAGATATTTGATAGAATGTAAGAAAAAGCATGTGCTTATGTACGCTGGAGAATAACTTTAATGTCAATATCTCAAGGACCGTTAAGGATATCGACATAGCAATACCACCATCTTGAAGGACATCTTATAACCTTCGAATATTGTCATAACAATGCTATGGACAACTAAACTGTTCAGCAGATATTTGATAGAAATGGAGAATCTTGAAGGACATCTTATAGCCTTCAAATATTGCTATAACAATACCAAGGACAACCAAAATGTTCAGTAGATATTTGATCGAATGTAAGAAAAAGCATGTACTGATGTACGCTGGAGAATAACTTTAATGTCAATATCTCGACAACCGTTATGGTTATCGAGATAGCAAGACCACCATCTTGAAGAACATCTTATAACCTTCAAATATTGCTATAAAAATACTAAGGACAACCGAAATATTCAGCAGATATTTGATAAAATGTAAGAAAAAGCATGTACTAATGTACGCTGGAGAGTAACTTTAATGTCAATATCTCAAGGACCGTTAAGGATATCGACATAGCAATACCACGATCTTGAAGAACATCTTATAGCCTTTAAATGTTGCTATATCAATACTTAAGACGACTGAAATGTTCAGCAGATATTTGATCGAATGTAAGAAAAGGCATGTACTAATGTACGCTGGAGAATAACTCTAATGTCAATATCTCGAGAACCGTTAAGGTTATCGAGATAGCAAGACCACGATCTTGAAGAACGTCGCATAGCCTTTAAATGTTGCTATATAAATACTTAAGACGACTGAAATGTTCAGCAGATATTTGATCGAATGTAAGAAAAGGCATGTACTAATGTACGCTGGAGAATAACTCTAATGTCAATATCTCGAGAACCGTTATGGTTATCGAGATAGCAAGACCACCATCTTGAAGAACATCTTATAACCTTCAAATATTGCTATAAAAATACTAAGGACAACCGAAATATTCAGCAGATATTTGATAAAATGTAAGAAAAAGCATGTACTAATGTACGCTGGAGAGTAACTTTAATGTCAATATCTCAAGGACCGTTAAGGATATCGACATAGCAATACCACGATCTTGAAGAACATCTTATAGCCTTTAAATGTTGCTATATCAATACTTAAGACGACTGAAATGTTCAGCAGATATTTGATCGAATGTAAGAAAAGGCATGTACTAATGTACGCTGGAGAATAACTCTAATGTCAATATCTCGAGAACCGTTAAGGTTATCGAGATAGCAAGACCACGATCTTGAAGAACGTCGCATAGCCTTTAAATATTGCTATATTAATACTTAAGACGACTGAAATGTTCAGCAGATATTTGATCGAACGTAAGAAAAAGAATGTACTAATGTACCCTGGAGAATAACTCTAATGTCAATATCTCGAGAACCGTTAAGGTTATCGAGATAGCAAGATCACCATCTTGAAGAACAACTTATAACCTTCAAATATTGCTAAAACAATACTAAGGACAACCAGAATGTTCAGAAGATATTTGATCGAATGTAAGAAAAACATGTAATAATGTACGCTGGAGAATAACTCTAATGTCAATATCTCGAGAACCGTTAAGGTTATCGAGATAGCAAGACCACCATCTTGAAGGACATCTTATAGCCTTCAAATATTGCTATATCAATACTTAAGACGACTGAAATGTTCAGCAGATATTTGATCGAATGTAAGAAAAAGCATGTACTAATGTACGCTGAGGAATAATTCCAATGTCAATATCTCGAGAACCGTTAAGGTTGTCGACATAGCAATACCACCATCTTGAAGGACATCTTATAGCCTTCAAATAGTGCTATATCAATACTTAAGACGACTGAAATGTTCAGCAGATATTTGATCGAATGTATGAAAAAGCATGCACTAATGTACGCTGGAGAGTAACTTTAATGTTAATATCCCAAGGACCGTTAAGGTTATCGACATATCAAGACCACCATCTTGAAGGACATCTTATAACCTTCAAATATTGCTTAGGGTAACTTGCGCCCTAACATCCAAACGGCAGCAAGCAATTAAGCCGACACACGCCTCCTAGGCGTAGTGATAGACTGCGGTTGTTTTAGTGGGTATGAGCTGTTAGGAGAAATCCAAACAGTTGAGTCCCACATAACCCGAAGCGCCAACATCTTCAGCTTCGGGTATGCGTAAATGCATTTTTTCCGCAGGTCAAAAAAAAAAAAAAAAAAAAAAAAAAAAAAATTATCGACATATCAAGACCACCATCTTGAAGGACATCTTATAACCTTCAAATATTGCCATAACAATACTAAGGACAACCAAAATGTTCAGTAGATATTTGATCGAATGTAAGAAAAACATGTAACAATGTACGCTGGAGAATAACTCTAATGTCAATATCTCGAGAACCGTTAAGGTTATCGAGATAGCAAGACCACCATCTTGAAGAACATCTTATAACCTTCAAATATTGCTATAACAATACTAAGGACAACCGAAATTATCAGCAGATATTTGATAGAATGCAAGAAAAAGCATGTACTAATGTACGCTGGAGAGCAACTTTAATGTTAATATCCCAAGGACCGTTAAGGATATCGACATAGCAATACCACCATCTTGAAGGACATCTTATAACCTTCAAATATTGCCACAAAAATACTAAGGACAACCGAAATATTCAGCAGATATTTGATAGAATGTAAGAAAAAGCATGTACTAATGTACGCTGGAGAATAACTCTAATGTCAATATCTCGCGAACTGTTAAGGTTACCGAGATAGCAAGACCACCATCTTGAAGAACATCTTATAACCTTTAAATATTGCTATAAAAATACTAAGGACAACCGAAATGTTCAGCAGATATTTGATCGAATGTAAGAAAAGGCATGTACTAATGTACGCTGGAGAGTAACTTTAATGTTAATATCCCAAGGACCATTAAGGTTGTCGACATAGCAATACCACAATCTTGAAGGACATCTTATAGCCTTCAAATAGTGCTATATCAATACTTAAGACGACTGAAATGTTCAGCAGATATTTGATCGAATGTATGAAAAAGCATGCACTAATGTACGCTGGAGAGTAACTTTAATGTTAATATCCCAAGGACCGTTAAGGATATCGACATAGCAATACCACCATCTTGAAGGACATCTTATAACCTTCAAATATTGCCACAAAAATACTAAGGACAACCGAAATATTCAGCAGATATTTGATAGAATGTAAGAAAAAGCATGTACTAATGTACGCTGGAGAATAACTCTAATGTCAATATCTCGCGAACTGTTAAGGTTATCGAGATAGCAAGACCACCATCTTGAAGAACATCTTATAACCTTTAAATATTGCTATAAAAATACTAAGGACAACCGAAATGTTCAGGAGATATTTGATCGAATGTAAGAAAAGGCATGTACTAATGTACGCTGGAGAGTAACTTTAATGTTAATATCCCAAGGACCGTTAAGGTTATCGACATATCAAGACCACCATATTGAAGGACATCTTATAACCTTCAAATATTGTCATAACAATGCTATGGACAACCAAACTGTTCAGCAGATATTTGATAGAAATGGAGAAAAAGCATACACTAAAGTATGCGGGAGCATAATTCAAATGTCAATACCTCGAGAATGGTTAAGGTTGTGGACATAGCAAGACCACCATCGTGAAGGACATCTTATATGCTACAAAGATTGCTATATCAATACTTAAGACGACTGAAATGTTCAGCAGATATTTGATCGAATGTAAGAAAAGGCATGTACTAATGTACGCTGGAGAGTAACTTTAATGTTAATATCCCAAGGACCGTTAAGGTTATCGACATATCAAGACCACCATATTGAAGGACATCTTATAACCTTCAAATATTGCTATAACAATACTTACTAAGGACAACCAAAATGTTCAGTAGATATTTGATCGAATGTAAGAAAAAGCATGTGCTAATGTACGCTGGAGAATAACTTTAATGTCAATATCTCAAGGACCGTTAAGGATATCGACATAGCAATACCACCATCTTGAAGGACATCTTATAACCTTCAAATATTGCCACAAAAATACTAAGGACAACCGAAATATTCAGCAGATATTTGATAGAATGTAAGAAAAAGCATGTACTAATGTACGCTGGAGAATAACTCTAATGTCAATATCTCGCGAACTGTTAAGGTTATCGAGATAGCAAGACCACCATCTTGAAGAACATCTTATAACCTTTAAATATTGCTATAAAAATACTAAGGACAACCGAAATGTTCAGCAGATATTTGATCGAATGTAAGAAAAGGCATGTACTAATGTACGCTGGAGAATAACTTTAATGTCAATATCTCAAGGACCGTTAAGGATATCGACATAGCAATACCACCATCTTGAAGGACATCTTATAACCTTCAAATATTGCCACAAAAATACTAAGGACAACCGAAATATTCAGCAGATATTTGATAGAATGTAAGAAAAAGCATGTACTAATGTACGCTGGAGAATAACTTTAATGTCAATATCTCGAGAACTGTTAAGGTTATCGAGATAGCAAGACCACCATCTTGAAGGACATCTTATAACCTTCAAATATTGCTATAACAATACTAAGGACAACAGAAATATTCAGCAGATATTTGATAAAATGTAAGAAAAAGCATGTACTAATGTACGCTGGAGAGTAACTTTAATGTCAATATCTCGAGAACCGTTAAGGTTATCGAGATAGCAAGACCACCATCTTGAAGGACATCTTATAACCTTCAAATATTGCTATAACAATACTAAGGACAACCAAAATGTTCAGTAGATATTTGATCGAATGTAAGAAAAAGCATGTACTAATGTACGCTGGAGAATAACTCTAATGTCAATATCTCGCGAACTGTTAAGGTTATCGAGATAGCAATACCACCATCTTGAAGGACATCTTATAACCTTCAAATATTGCTATAACAATACTAAGGACAACCAAAATGTTCAGTAGATATTTGATCGAATGTAAGAAAAAGCATGTACTAATGTACGCTGGAGAGTAACTTTAATGTCAATATCTCAAGGACCGTTAAGGATATCGACATAGCAATACCACCATCTTGAAGGACATCTTATAACCTTCAAATATTGTCATAACAATGCTATGGACAACTAAACTGTTCAGCAGATATTTGATAGAAATGGAGAATCTTGAAGGACATCTTATAGCCTTCAAATATTGCTATAACAATACCCAGGACAACCAAAATGTTCAGTAGATATTTGATCGAATGTAAGAAAAAGCATGTACTGATGTACGCTGGAGAATAACTCTAATGTCAATATCTCGACAACCGTTATGATTATCGAGATAGCAAGACCACCATCTTGAAGAACATCTTATAACCTTCAAATATTGCTATAACAATACCAAGGCCAACCAAAATGTTCAGTAGATATTTGATCGAATGTAAGAAAAAGCATGTACTGATGTACGCTGGAGAATAACTCTAATGTCGATATCTCGACAACCGTTATGGTTATCGAGATAGCAAGACCACCATCTTGAAGAACATCTTATAACCTTCAAATATTGTTATAACAATACTAAGGAGAACCAAAAAGTTCAGTACATATTTGATCGAATGTAAGAAAAAGCATGTACTAATGTACGCTGGAGAATAACTCTAATGTCAATATCTCGCGAACTGTTAAGGTTATCGAGATAGCAATACCACCATCTTGAAGGACATCTTATAACCTTCAAATATTGGTATAACAATACCAAGGACAACCAAAATGTTCAGTAGATATTTGATAGAATGTAAGAAAAAGCATGTGCTAATGTACGCTGGAGAATAACTTTAATGTCAATATCTCAAGGACCGTTAAGGATATCGACATAGCAATACCACCATCTTGAAGGACATCTTATAACCTTCGAATATTGTCATAACAATGCTATGGACAACTAAACTGTTCAGCAGATATTTGATAGAAATGGAGAATCTTGAAGGACATCTTATAGCCTTCAAATATTGCTATAACAATCCCAAGGACAACCAAAATGTTCAGTAGATATTTGATCGAATGTAAGAAAAAGCATGTACTGATGTACGCTGGAGAATAACTCTAATGTCAATACCTCGAGAACTGTTAAGGTTATCGAGATAGCAAGACCAACATCTTGAAGGACATCTTATAACATTCAAATATTGCTATAACAATACTAAGGACAACCAAAATGTTTAGTAGATATTTGATCGAATGTAAGAAAAAGCATGTACTAATGTACGCTGGAGAATAACTCTAATGTCAATATCTCGCGAACTGTTAAGGTTATCGAGATAGCAATACCACCATCTTGAAGGACATCTTATAACCTTCAAATGTTGGTATAACAATACCAAGGACAACCAAAATGTTCAGTAGATATTTGATAGAATGTAAGAAAAAGCATGTGCTAATGTACGCTGGAGAATAACTTTAATGTCCATATCTCAAGGACCGTTAAGGATATCGACATAGCAATACCACCATCTTGAAGGACATCTTATAACCTTCGAATATTGTCATAACAATGCTATGGACAACTAAACTGTTCAGCAGATATTTGATAGAAATGGAGAATCTTGAAGGACATCTTATAGCCTTCAAATATTGCTATAACAATACCAAGGACAACCAAAATGTTCAGTAGATATTTGATCGAATGTAAGAAAAAGCATGTACTGATGTACGCTGGAGAATAACTCTAATGTCAATACCTCGAGAACTGTTAAGGTTATCGAGATAGCAAGACCACCATCTTGAAGGACATCTTATAACATTCAAATATTGCTATAACAATACTAAGGACAACCAAAATGTTTAGTAGATATTTGATCGAATGTGAGAAAAAGCATGTACTAATGTACGCTGGAGAATAACTCTAATGTCAATATCTCGCGAACTGTTAAGGTTATCGAGATAGCAAGACCACCATCTTGAAGAACATCTTATAACCTTCAAATATTGCTATAAAAATACTAAGGACAACCGAAATATTCAGCAGATATTTGATAAAATGTAAGAAAAAGCATGTACTAATGTACGCTGGAGAGTAACTTTAATGTCAATATCTCGAGAACCGTTAAGGTTATCGAGATAGCAAGACCACCATCTTGAAGAACATCTTACAACCTTCAAATATTGCTATAACAATACTAAGGACAACCAAAATGTTCAGTAGATATTTGATCGAATGTAAGAAAAAGCATGTACTAATGTACGCTGGAGAATAACTCTAATGTCAATATCTCGCGAACTGTTAAGGTTATCGAGATAGCAAGACCACCATCTTGAAGAACATCTTATAACCTTCAAATATTGCTATAAAAATACTAAGGACAACCGAAATATTCAGCAGATATTTGATAAAATGTAAGAAAAAGCATGTACTAATGTACGCTGGAGAGTAAGTTTAATGTCAATATCTCAAGGACCGTTAAGGATATCGACATAGCAATACCACCATCATGAAGGACATCTTATAACCTTCGAATATTGTCATAACATAGCTATGGACAACTAAACTGTTCAGCAGATATTTGATAGAAATGGAGAATCTTGAAGGACATCTTATAGCCTTCAAATATTGCTATAACAATACCAAGGACAACCAAAATGTTCAGTAGATATTTGATCGAATGTAAGAAAAAGCATGTACTGATGTACGCTGGAGAATAACTCTAATGTCAATATCTCGACAACCGTTATGGTTATCGAGATAGCAAGACCACCATCTTGAAGAACATCTTATAACCTTCAAATATTGCTATAACAATACTAAGGACAACCAAATGTTCAGTAGATATTTGATCGAATGTAAGAAAAAGCATGTACTAATGTACGCTGGAGAGTAACTTTAATGTCAATATCTCGACAACCGTTATGGTTATCGAGATAGCAAGACCACCATCTTGAAGAACATCTTATAACCTTCAAATATTGCTATAACAATACTAAGGACAACCAAATGTTCAGTAGATATTTGATCGAATGTAAGAAAAAGCATGTACTAATGTACGCTGGAGAGTAACTTTAATGTCAATATCTCGACAACCGTTATGGTTATCGAGATAGCAAGACCACCATCTTGAAGAACATCTTATAACCTTCAAATATTGCTATAAAAATACTAAGGACAACCGAAATATTCAGCAGATATTTGATAGAATGTAAGAAAAAGCATGTACTAATGTACGCTGGAGAATAACTCTAATGTCAATATCTCGCGAACTGTTAAGGTTATCGAGATAGCAAGACCACCATCTTGAAGAACATCTTATAACCTTTAAATATTGCTATAAAAATACTAAGGACAACCGAAATGTTCAGCAGATATTTGATCGAATGTAAGAAAAGGCATGTACTAATGTACGCTGGAGAGTAACTTTAATGTTAATATCCCAAGGACCGTTAAGGTTATCGACATATCAAGACCACCATATTGAAGGACATCTTATAACCTTCAAATATTGCTATAACAATACTTACTAAGGACAACCAAAATGTTCAGTAGATATTTGATCGAATGTAAGAAAAAGCATGTGCTAATGTACGCTGGAGAATAACTTTAATGTCAATATCTCAAGGACCGTTAAGGATATCGACATAGCAATACCACCATCTTGAAGGACATCTTATAACCTTCAAATATTGCCACAAAAATACTAAGCACAACCGAAATATTCAGCAGATATTTGATAGAATGTAAGAAAAAGCATGTACTAATGTACGCTGGAGAATAACTCTAATGTCAATATCTCGCGAACTGTTAAGGTTATCGAGATAGCAAGACCACCATCTTGAAGAACATCTTATAACCTTTAAATATTGCTATAAAAATACTAAGGACAACCGAAATGTTCAGCAGATATTTGATCGAATGTAAGAAAAGGCATGTACTAATGTACGCTGGAGAATAACTTTAATGTCAATATCTCAAGGACCGTTAAGGATATCGACATAGCAATACCACCATCTTGAAGGACATCTTATAACCTTCAAATATTGCCACAAAAATACTAAGGACAACCGAAATATTCAGCAGATATTTGATAAAATGTAAGAAAAAGCATGTACTAATGTACGCTGGAGAGTAACTTTAATGTCAATATCTCGAGAACCGTTAAGGTTATCGAGATAGCAAGACCACCATCTTGAAGGACATCTTATAACCTTCAAATATTGCTATAACAATACTAAGGACAACCAAAATGTTCAGTAGATATTTGATCGAATGTAAGAAAAAGCATGTACTAATGTACGCTGGAGAATAACTCTAATGTCAATATCTCGCGAACTGTTAAGGTTATCGAGATAGCAATACCACCATCTTGAAGGACATCTTATAACCTTCAAATATTGCTATAACAATACTAAGGACAACCAAAATGTTCAGTAGATATTTGATCGAATGTAAGAAAAAGCATGTACTAATGTACGCTGGAGAATAACTCTAATGTCAATATCTCGCGAACTGTTAAGGTTATCGAGATAGCAATACCACCATCTTGAAGGACATCTTATAACCTTCAAATATTGCTATAACAATACTAAGGACAACCAAAATGTTCAGTAGATATTTGATCGAATGTAAGAAAAGGCATGTACTAATGTACGCTGGAGAATAACTTTAATGTCAATATCTCAAGGACCGTTAAGGATATCGACATAGCAATACCACCATCTTGAAGGACATCTTATAACCTTCAAATATTGTCATAACAATGCTATGGACAACTAAACTGTTCAGCAGATATTTGATAGAAATGGAGAATCTTGAAGGACATCTTATAGCCTTCAAATATTGCTATAACAATACCAAGGACAACCAAAATGTTCAGTAGATATTTGATCGAATGTAAGAAAAAGCATGTACTGATGTACGCTGGAGAATAACTCTAATGTCAATATCTCGACAACCGTTATGATTATCAAGATAGCAAGACCACCATCTTGAAGAACATCTTATAACCTTCAAATATTGCTATAACAATACCAAGGCCAACCAAAATGTTCAGTAGATATTTGATCGAATGTAAGAAAAAGCATGTACTGATGTACGCTGGAGAATAACTCTAATGTCAATATCTCGACAACCGTTATGGTTATCGAGATAGCAAGACCACCATCTTGAAGAACATCTTATAACCTTCAAATATTGCTATAACAATACTAAGGACAACCAAATGTTCAGTAGATATTTGATCGAATGTAAGAAAAAGCATGTACTAATGTACGCTGGAGAGTAACTTTAATGTCAATATCTCGACAACCGTTATGGTTATCGAGATAGCAAGACCACCATCTTGAAGAACATCTTATAACCTTCAAATATTGCTATAACAATACTAAGGACAACCAAATGTTCAGTAGATATTTGATCGAATGTAAGAAAAAGCATGTACTAATGTACGCTGGAGAGTAACTTTAATGTCAATATCTCGACAACCGTTATGGTTATCGAGATAGCAAGACCACCATCTTGAAGAACATCTTATAACCTTCAAATATTGCTATAAAAATACTAAGGACAACCGAAATATTCAGCAGATATTTGATAAAATGTAAGAAAAAGCATGTACTAATGTACGCTGGAGAGTAACTTTAATGTCAATATCTCGAGAACCGTTAAGGATATCGACATAGCAATACCACCATCTTGAAGGACATCTTATAACCTTCGAATATTGTCATAACAATGCTATGGACAACTAAACTGTTCAGCAGATATTTGATAGAAATATAGAATCTTGAAGAACATCTTATAGCCTTCAAATATTGCTATAACAATCCCAAGGACAACCAAAATGTCCAGTAGATATTTGATCGAATGTAAGAAAAAGCATGTACTGATGTACGCTGGAGAATAACTCTAATGTCAATATCTCGCGAACTGTTAAGGTTATCGAGATAGCAAGACCACCATCTTGAAGGACATCTTATAACATTCAAATATTGCTATAACAATACTAAGGACAACCAAAATGTTTAGTAGATATTTGATCGAATGTAAGAAAAAGCATGTACTAATGTACGCTGGAGAATAACTCTAATGTCAATATCTCGCGAACTGTTAAGGTTATCGAGATAGCAAGACCACCATCTTGAAGAACATCTTATAACCTTCAAATATTGCTATAAAAATACTAAGGACAACCGAAATATTCAGCAGATATTTGATAAAATGTGAGAAAAAGCATGTACTAATGTACGCTGGAGAGTAACTTTAATGTCAATATCTCGAGAACCGTTAAGGTTATCGAGATAGCAAGACCACTATCTTGAAGGACATCTTTTAACCTTCAAATATTGTTATAACAATACTAAGGAGAACCAAAAAGTTCAGTACATATTTGATCGAATGTAAGAAAAAGCATGTACTAATGTACGCTGGAGAATAACTCTAGTGTCAATATCTCGCGAACTGTTAAGGTTATCGAGATAGCAATACCACCATCTTGAAGGACATCTTATAACCTTCAAATATTGGTATAATAATACCAAGGACAACCAAAAAGTTCAGTAGATATTTGATAGAATGTAAGAAAAAGCATGTGCTAATGTACGCTGGAGAATAACTTTAATGTCAATATCTCAAGGACCGTTAAGGATATCGACATAGCAATACCACCATCTTGAAGGACATCTTATAACCTTCGAATATTGTCATAACAATGCTATGGACAACTAAACTGTTCAGCAGATATTTGATAGAAATGGAGAATCTTGAAGGACATCTTATAGCCTTCAAATATTGCTATAACAATCCCAAGGACAACCAAAATGTTCAGTAGATATTTGATCGAATGTAAGAAAAAGCATGTACTGATGTACGCTGGAGAATAACTCTAATGTCAATACCTCGAGAACTGTTAAGGTTATCGAGATAGCAAGACCAACATCTTGAAGGACATCTTATAACATTCAAATATTGCTATAACAATACTAAGGACAACCAAAATGTTTAGTAGATATTTGATCGAATGTAAGAAAAAGCATGTACTAATGTACGCTGGAGAATAACTCTAATGTCAATATCTCGCGAACTGTTAAGGTTATCGAGATAGCAATACCACCATCTTGAAGGACATCTTATAACCTTCAAATATTGGTATAACAATACCAAGGACAACCAAAATGTTCAGTAGATATTTGATAGAATGTAAGAAAAAGCATGTGCTAATGTACGCTGGAGAATAACTTTAATGTCAATATCTCAAGGACCGTTAAGGATATCGACATAGCAATACCACCATCTTGAAGGACATCTTATAACCTTCGAATATTGTCATAACAATGCTATGGACAACTAAACTGTTCAGCAGATATTTGATAGAAATGGAGAATCTTGAAGGACATCTTATAGCCTTCAAATATTGCTATAACAATACCAAGGACAACCAAAATGTTCAGTAGATATTTGATCGAATGTAAGAAAAAGCATGTACTGATGTACGCTGGAGAATAACTCTAATGTCAATACCTCGAGAACTGTTAAGGTTATCGAGATAGCAAGACCACCATCTTGAAGGACATCTTATAACATTCAAATATTTCTATAACAATACTAAGGACAACCAAAATGTTTAGTAGATATTTGATCGAATGTGAGAAAAAGCATGTACTAATGTACGCTGGAGAATAACTCTAATGTCAATATCTCGCGAACTGTTAAGGTTATCGAGATAGCAAGACCACCATCTTGAAGAACATCTTATAACCTTCAAATATTGCTATAAAAATACTAAGGACAACCGAAATATTCAGCAGATATTTGATAAAATGTAAGAAAAAGCATGTACTAATGTACGCTGGAGAGTAACTTTAATGTCAATATCTCGAGAACCGTTAAGGTTATCGAGATAGCAAGACCACCATCTTGAAGAACATCTTACAACCTTCAAATATTGCTATAACAATACTAAGGACAACCAAAATGTTCAGTAGATATTTGATCGAATGTAAGAAAAAGCATGTACTAATGTACGCTGGAGAATAACTCTAATGTCAATATCTCGCGAACTGTTAAGGTTATCGAGATAGCAAGACCACCATCTTGAAGAACATCTTATAACCTTCAAATATTGCTATAAAAATACTAAGGACAACCGAAATATTCAGCAGATATTTGATAAAATGTAAGAAAAAGCATGTACTAATGTACGCTGGAGAGTAAGTTTAATGTCAATATCTCAAGGACCGTTAAGGATATCGACATAGCAATACCACCATCATGAAGGACATCTTATAACCTTCGAATATTGTCATAACATAGCTATGGACAACTAAACTGTTCAGCAGATATTTGATAGAAATGGAGAATCTTGAAGGACATCTTATAGCCTTCAAATATTGCTATAACAATACCAAGGACAACCAAAATGTTCAGTAGATATTTGATCGAATGTAAGAAAAAGCATGTACTGATGTACGCTGGAGAATAACTCTAATGTCAATATCTCGACAACCGTTATGGTTATCGAGATAGCAAGACCACCATCTTGAAGAACATCTTATAACCTTCAAATATTGCTATAACAATACTAAGGACAACCAAATGTTCAGTAGATATTTGATCGAATGTAAGAAAAAGCATGTACTAATGTACGCTGGAGAGTAACTTTAATGTCAATATCTCGACAACCGTTATGGTTATCGAGATAGCAAGACCACCATCTTGAAAAACATCTTATAACCTTCAAATATTGCTATAACAATACTAAGGACAACCAAATGTTCAGTAGATATTTGATCGAATGTAAGAAAAAGCATGTACTAATGTACGCTGGAGAGTAACTTTAATGTCAATATCTCGACAACCGTTATGGTTATCGAGATAGCAAGACCACCATCTTGAAGAACATCTTATAACCTTCAAATATTGCTATAAAAATACTAAGGACAACCGAAATATTCAGCAGATATTTGATAAAATGTAAGAAAAAGCATGTACTAATGTACGCTGGAGAATAACTCTAATGTCAATAGCTCGAGAACTGTTAAGGTTATCGAGATAGCAAGACCACCGTCTTGAAGAACATCTTATAACCTTCAAATATTGCTATAAAAATACTAAGGACAACCGAAATATTCAACAGATATTTGATCGAATGTAAGAAAAAGCATGTGCTAATGTACGCTGGAGAATAACTTTAATGTCAATATCTCAAGGACCGTTAAGGATATCGAGATAGCAAGACCACCATCTTGAAGGACATCTTATAACCTTCAAATATTGCTATAACAATACTAAGGACAACCAAAATGTTCAGTAGATATTTGATCGAATGTAAGAAAAAGCATGTACTAATGTACGCTGGAGAATAACTCTAATGTCAATATCTCGAGAACTGTTAAGGTTATCGAGATAGCAAGACCACCGTCTTGAAGAACATCTTATAACCTTCAAATATTGCTATAAAAATACTAAGGACAACCGAAATATTCAGCAGATATTTGATAGAATGTAAGAAAAAGCATGTGCTAATGTACGCTGGAGAATAACTCTAATGTCAATATCTCGAGAACCGTTAAGGTTATCGAAATAGCAAGACCACCATCTTGAAGAACATCTTATAACCTTCAAATATTGCTATAAAAATACTA
The DNA here is from genome assembly GCA_958301585.1 of Merodon equestris. NCBI lineage: Eukaryota > Metazoa > Arthropoda > Insecta > Diptera > Syrphidae > Merodon > Merodon equestris. The sequence continues at coordinate 123,301,581 of OY284417.1, read as the reverse complement.
AGGACAACCGAAATATTCAGCAGATATTTGATAGAATGTAAGAAAAAGCATGTACTAATGTACGCTGTAGAATAACTCTAATGTCAATATCTCAAGGACCGTTAACGATATCGACATAGCATTACCACCATCTTGAACGACATCTTATAACCTTCGAATATTATCATAACAATGCTATGGACAACCAAACTGTTCAGCAGATATTTGATAGAAATGGAGAATCTTGAAGGACATCTTATAGCCTTCAAATATTGCTATAACAATACCAAGGACAACCAAAATGTTCAGTAGATATTTGATCGACTGTAAGAAAAAGCATGTACTAATGAACGCTGGAGAATAACTCTAATGTCAATATCTCGCGAACTGTTAAGGTTATCGAGATAGCAAGACCACCATCTTGAAGGACATCTTATAACCTTCAAATATTGCTATAACAATACTAAGGACAACCAAAATGTTCAGTAGATATTTGATCGAATGTAAGAAAAAGCATGTACTAATGTACGCTGGAGAATAACTCTAATGTCAATATCTCGCGAACTGTTAAGGTTATCGAGATAGCAAGACCACCATCTTGAAGAACATCTTATAACCTTCAAATATTGCTATAAAAATACTAAGGACAACCGAAATATTCAGCAGATATTTGATAAAATGTAAGAAAAAGCATGTACTAATGTACGCTGGAGAATAACTCTAATGTCAATAGCTCGAGAACTGTTAAGGTTATCGAGATAGCAAGACCACCGTCTTGAAGAACATCTTATAACCTTCAAATATTGCTATAAAAATACTAAGGACAACCGAAATATTCAGCAGATATTTGATAGAATGTAAGAAAAAGCATGTGCTAATGTACGCTGGAGAATAACTTTAATGTCAATATCGCAAGGACCGTTAAGGATATCGACATAGCAATACCACCATCTTGAAGGACATCTTATAGCCTTTAAATGTTGCTATATCAATACTTAAGACGACTGAAATGTTTAGCAGATATTTGATCGAATGTAAGAAAAGGCATGTACTAATGTACGCTGGAGATTAACTTTAATGTCAATATCTTAAGGACCGTTAAGGATATCGACATAGCAAGACCACGATCTTGAAGAACATCTTATAACCTTTAAATATATATATATATATATATATATAGCTATAACAATACTAAGGACAACTAAAATGTTCAGTAGATATTTGATCGAATGTAAGAAAAAGCATGTGCTAATGTACGCTGGAGAATAACTCTAATGTCAATATCTCGAGAACCGTTAAGGTTATCGAGATATCAAGACCACGATCTTGAAGAACATCTCATAACCTTCAAATATTGCTATAAAAATACTAAGGACAACCGAAATATTCAGCAGATATTTGATAGAATGTAAGAAAAAGCATGTGCTAATGTACGCTGGAGAATAACTTTAATGTCAATATCTCAAGGACCGTTAAGGATATTGACATAGCAATACCACCATCTTGAAGGACATCTTATAACCTTCAAATATTGTCATAACAATGCTATGGACAACCAAACTGTTCAGCAGATATTTGATAGAATGTAAGAAAAAGCATGTACTAATGTACGCTGGAGAATAACTCTAATGTCAATATCTCGCGAACTGTTAAGGTTATCGAGATATCAAGACCACGATCTTGAAGAACATCTCATAACCTTCAAATATTGCTATAACAATACTAAGGACAACCAAAATGTTCAGTAGATATTTGATCGAATGTAAGAAAAAGCATGTACTAATGTACGCTGGAGAATAACTCTAATGTCAATATCTCGCGAACTGTTAAGGTTATCGAGATAGCAAGACCACCATCTTGAAGAACATCTTATAACCTTCAAATATTGCTATAAAAATACTAAGGACAACCGAAATATTCAGCAGATATTTGATAAAATGTAAGAAAAAGCATGTACTAATGTACGCTGGAGAGTAACTTTAATGTCAATATCTCGAGAACCGTTAAGGTTATCGAGATAGCAAGACCACCATCTTGAAGAACATCTTATAACCTTCAAATATTGCTATAAAAATACTAAGGACAACCGAAATATTCAGCAGATATTTGATAGAATGTAAGAAAAAGCATGTGCTAATGTACGCTGGAGAATAACTTTAATGTCAATATCGCAAGGACCGTTAAGGATGTCGACATAGCAATACCACCATCTTGAAGGACATCTTATAACCTTCGAATATTGCTATGGACAACCAAACTGTTCAGCAGATATTTGATAGAAATGGAGAATCTTGAAGGACATCTTATAGCCTTCAAATATTGCTATAACAATACCAAGGACAACCAAAATGTTCAGTAGATATTTGATCGAATGTAAGAAAAAGCATGTACTAATGTACGCTGGAGAATAACTCTAATGTCAATATCTCGACAACCGTTATGGTTATCGAGATAGCAAGACCACCATCTTGAAGAACATCTTATAATCTTCAAATATTGCTATAACAATATTAAGGACAACCAAAATGTTCAGTAGATATTTGATCGAATGTAAGAAAAAGCATGTACTAATGTACGCTGGAGAGTAACTTTAATGTCAATATCTCGACAACCGTTATGGTTATCGAGGTAGCAAGACCACCATCTTGAAGAACATCTTATAACCTTCAAATATTGCTATAACAATACTAAGGACAACCAAAATGTTCAGTAGATATTTGATCGAATGTAAGAAAAAGCATGTACTAATGTACGCTGGAGAATAACTCTAATGTCAATATCTCGCGAACTGTTAAGGTTATCGAGATAGCAAGACCACCATCTTGAAGAACATCTTATAACCTTCAAATATTGCTATAACAATACTAAGGACAACCAAAATGTTCAGTAGATATTTGATCGAATGTAAGAAAAAGCATGTACTAATGTACGCTGGAGAGTAACTTTAATGTCAATATCTCGACAACCGTTATGGTTATCTTGAAGAACATCTTATAGCCTTTAAATGTTGCTATATCAATACTTAAGACGACTGAAATGTTCAGCAGATATTTGATCGAATGTAAGAAAAGGCATGTACTAATGTACGCTGGAGAATAACTCTAATGTCAATATCTCGAGAACCGTTAAGGTTATCGAGATAGCAAGACCACCATCTTGAAGGACATCTTATAACCTCCAAATATTGCTATAACAATACTAAGGACAACCAAAATGTTCAGTAGATATTTGATCGAATGTAAGAAAAAGCATGTACTAATGTACGCTGGAGAATAACTTTAATGTCAATATCTCGAGAACTGTTAAGGTTATCGAGATAGCAAGACCACCATCTTGAAGGACATCTTATAACCTTCAAATATTGCTATAACAATACTAAGGACAACAGAAATATTCAGCAGATATTTGATAAAATGTAAGAAAAAGCATGTACTAATGTACGCTGGAGAGTAACTTTAATGTCAATATCTCGAGAACCGTTAAGGTTATCGAGATAGCAAGACCACCATCTTGAAGGACATCTTATAACCTTCAAATATTGCTATAACAATACTAAGGACAACCAAAATGTTCAGTAGATATTTGATCGAATGTAAGAAAAAGCATGTACTAATGTACGCTGGAGAATAACTCTAATGTCAATATCTCGCGAACTGTTAAGGTTATCGAGATAGCAAGACCACCATCTTGAAGAACATCTTATAACCTTCAAATATTGCTATAAAAATACTAAGGACAACCGAAATATTCAGCAGATATTTGATAAAATGTAAGAAAAAGCATGTACTAATGTACGCTGGAGAGTAACTTTAATGTCAATATCTCGAGAACCGTTAAGGTTATCGAGATAGCAAGACCACCATCTTGAAGAACATCTTACAACCTTCAAATATTGCTATAACAATACTAAGGACAACCAAAATGTTCAGTAGATATTTGATCGAATGTAAGAAAAAGCATGTACTAATGTACGCTGGAGAATAACTCTAATGTCAATATCTCGCGAACTGTTAAGGTTATCGAGATAGCAAGACCACCATCTTGAAGAACATCTTATAACCTTCAAATATTGCTATAAAAATACTAAGGACAACCGAAATATTCAGCAGATATTTGATAAAATGTAAGAAAAAGCATGTACTAATGTACGCTGGAGAGTAAGTTTAATGTCAATATCTCAAGGACCGTTAAGGATATCGACATAGCAATACCACCATCATGAAGGACATCTTATAACCTTCGAATATTGTCATAACATAGCTATGGACAACTAAACTGTTCAGCAGATATTTGATAGAAATGGAGAATCTTGAAGGACATCTTATAGCCTTCAAATATTGCTATAACAATACCAAGGACAACCAAAATGTTCAGTAGATATTTGATCGAATGTAAGAAAAAGCATGTACTGATGTACGCTGGAGAATAACTCTAATGTCAATATCTCGACAACCGTTATGGTTATCGAGATAGCAAGACCACCATCTTGAAGAACATCTTATAACCTTCAAATATTGCTATAACAATACTAAGGACAACCAAATGTTCATTAGATATTTGATCGAATGTAAGAAAAAGCATGTACTAATGTACGCTGGAGAGTAACTTTAATGTCAATATCTCGACAACCGTTATGGTTATCGAGATAGCAAGACCACCATCTTGAAGAACATCTTATAACCTTCAAATATTGCTATAACAATACTAAGGACAACCAAATGTTCAGTAGATATTTGATCGAATGTAAGAAAAAGCATGTACTAATGTACGCTGGAGAGTAACTTTAATGTCAATATCTCGACAACCGTTATGGTTATCGAGATAGCAAGACCACCATCTTGAAGAACATCTTATAACCTTCAAATATTGCTATAAAAATACTAAGGACAACCGAAATATTCAGCAGATATTTGATAAAATGTAAGAAAAAGCATGTACTAATGTACGCTGGAGAATAACTCTAATGTCAATAGCTCGAGAACTGTTAAGGTTATCGAGATAGCAAGACCACCGTCTTGAAGAACATCTTATAACCTTCAAATATTGCTATAAAAATACTAAGGACAACCGAAATATTCAACAGATATTTGATCGAATGTAAGAAAAAGCATGTGCTAATGTACGCTGTAGAATAACTTTAATGTCAATATCTCAAGGACCGTTAAGGATATCGAGATAGCAAGACCACCATCTTGAAGGACATCTTATAACCTTCAAATATTGCTATAACAATACTAAGGACAACCAAAATGTTCAGTAGATATTTGATCGAATGTAAGAAAAAGCATGTACTAATGTACGCTGGAGAATAACTCTAATGTCAATATCTCGAGAACTGTTAAGGTTATCGAGATAGCAAGACCACCGTCTTGAAGAACATCTTATAACCTTCAAATATTGCTATAAAAATACTAAGGACAACCGAAATATTCAGCAGATATTTGATAGAATGTAAGAAAAAGCATGTGCTAATGTACGCTGGAGAATAACTCTAATGTCAATATCTCGAGAACCGTTAAGGTTATCGAAATAGCAAGACCACCATCTTGAAGAACATCTTATAACCTTCAAATATTGCTATAAAAATACTAAGGACAACCGAAATATTCAGCAGATATTTGATAGAATGTAAGAAAAAGCATGTACTAATGTACGCTGTAGAATAACTCTAATGTCAATATCTCAAGGACCGTTAACGATATCGACATAGCATTACCACCATCTTGAACGACATCTTATAACCTTCGAATATTATCATAACAATGCTATGGACAACCAAACTGTTCAGCAGATATTTGATAGAAATGGAGAATCTTGAAGGACATCTTATAGCCTTCAAATATTGCTATAACAATACCAAGGACAACCAAAATGTTCAGTAGATATTTGATCGACTGTAAGAAAAAGCATGTACTAATGAACGCTGGAGAATAACTCTAATGTCAATATCTCGCGAACTGTTAAGGTTATCGAGATAGCAAGACCACCATCTTGAAGGACATCTTATAACCTTCAAATATTGCTATAACAATACTAAGGACAACCAAAATGTTCAGTAGATATTTGATCGAATGTAAGAAAAAGCATGTACTAATGTACGCTGGAGAATAACTCTAATGTCAATATCTCGCGAACTGTTAAGGTTATCGAGATAGCAAGACCACCATCTTGAAGAACATCTTATAACCTTCAAATATTGCTATAAAAATACTAAGGACAACCGAAATATTCAGCAGATATTTGATAAAATGTAAGAAAAAGCATGTACTAATGTACGCTGGAGAATAACTCTAATGTCAATAGCTCGAGAACTGTTATGGTTATCGAGATAGCAAGACCACCGTCTTGAAGAACATCTTATAACCTTCAAATATTGCTATAAAAATACTAAGGACAACCGAAATATTCAGCAGATATTTGATAAAATGTAAGAAAAAGCATGTACTAATGTACGCTGGAGAGTAAGTTTAATGTCAATATCTCAAGGACCGTTAAGGATATCGACATAGCAATACCACCATCATGAAGGACATCTTATAACCTTCGAATATTGTCATAACATAGCTATGGACAACTAAACTGTTCAGCAGATATTTGATAGAAATGGAGAATCTTGAAGGACATCTTATAGCCTTCAAATATTGCTATAACAATACCAAGGACAACCAAAATGTTCAGTAGATATTTGATCGAATGTAAGAAAAAGCATGTACTGATGTACGCTGGAGAATAACTCTAATGTCAATATCTCGACAACCGTTATGGTTATCGAGATAGCAAGACCACCATCTTGAAGAACATCTTATAACCTTCAAATATTGCTATAACAATACTAAGGACAACCAAATGTTCATTAGATATTTGATCGAATGTAAGAAAAAGCATGTACTAATGTACGCTGGAGAGTAACTTTAATGTCAATATCTCGACAACCGTTATGGTTATCGAGATAGCAAGACCACCATCTTGAAGAACATCTTATAACCTTCAAATATTGCTATAACAATACTAAGGACAACCAAATGTTCAGTAGATATTTGATCGAATGTAAGAAAAAGCATGTACTAATGTACGCTGGAGAGTAACTTTAATGTCAATATCTCGACAACCGTTATGGTTATCGAGATAGCAAGACCACCATCTTGAAGAACATCTTATAACCTTCAAATATTGCTATAAAAATACTAAGGACAACCGAAATATTCAGCAGATATTTGATAAAATGTAAGAAAAAGCATGTACTAATGTACGCTGGAGAATAACTCTAATGTCAATAGCTCGAGAACTGTTAAGGTTATCGAGATAGCAAGACCACCGTCTTGAAGAACATCTTATAACCTTCAAATATTGCTATAAAAATACTAAGGACAACCGAAATATTCAACAGATATTTGATCGAATGTAAGAAAAAGCATGTGCTAATGTACGCTGTAGAATAACTTTAATGTCAATATCTCAAGGACCGTTAAGGATATCGAGATAGCAAGACCACCATCTTGAAGGACATCTTATAACCTTCAAATATTGCTATAACAATACTAAGGACAACCAAAATGTTCAGTAGATATTTGATCGAATGTAAGAAAAAGCATGTACTAATGTACGCTGGAGAATAACTCTAATGTCAATATCTCGAGAACTGTTAAGGTTATCGAGATAGCAAGACCACCGTCTTGAAGAACATCTTATAACCTTCAAATATTGCTATAAAAATACTAAGGACAACCGAAATATTCAGCAGATATTTGATAGAATGTAAGAAAAAGCATGTGCTAATGTACGCTGGAGAATAACTCTAATGTCAATATCTCGAGAACCGTTAAGGTTATCGAAATAGCAAGACCACCATCTTGAAGAACATCTTATAACCTTCAAATATTGCTATAAAAATACTAAGGACAACCGAAATATTCAGCAGATATTTGATAGAATGTAAGAAAAAGCATGTACTAATGTACGCTGTAGAATAACTCTAATGTCAATATCTCAAGGACCGTTAACGATATCGACATAGCATTACCACCATCTTGAACGACATCTTATAACCTTCGAATATTATCATAACAATGCTATGGACAACCAAACTGTTCAGCAGATATTTGATAGAAATGGAGAATCTTGAAGGACATCTTATAGCCTTCAAATATTGCTATAACAATACCAAGGACAACCAAAATGTTCAGTAGATATTTGATCGACTGTAAGAAAAAGCATGTACTAATGAACGCTGGAGAATAACTCTAATGTCAATATCTCGCGAACTGTTAAGGTTATCGAGATAGCAAGACCACCATCTTGAAGGACATCTTATAACCTTCAAATATTGCTATAACAATACTAAGGACAACCAAAATGTTCAGTAGATATTTGATCGAATGTAAGAAAAAGCATGTACTAATGTACGCTGGAGAATAACTCTAATGTCAATATCTCGCGAACTGTTAAGGTTATCGAGATAGCAAGACCACCATCTTGAAGAACATCTTATAACCTTCAAATATTGCTATAAAAATACTAAGGACAACCGAAATATTCAGCAGATATTTGATAAAATGTAAGAAAAAGCATGTACTAATGTACGCTGGAGAATAACTCTAATGTCAATAGCTCGAGAACTGTTATGGTTATCGAGATAGCAAGACCACCGTCTTGAAGAACATCTTATAACCTTCAAATATTGCTATAAAAATACTAAGGACAACCGAAATATTCAGCAGATATTTGATAGAATGTAAGAAAAAGCATGTGCTAATGTACGCTGGAGAATAACTTTAATGTCAATATCGCAAGGACCGTTAAGGATATCGACATAGCAATACCACCATCTTGAAGGACATCTTATAGCCTTTAAATGTTGCTATATCAATACTTAAGACGACTGAAATGTTCAGCAGATATTTGATCGAATGTAAGAAAAAGCATGTGCTAATGTACGCTGGAGAATAACTTTAATGTCAATATCTTAAGGACCGTTAAGGATATCGACATAGCAAGACCACGATCTTGAAGAACATCTTATAACCTTTAAATATATATATATATATATATATAGCTATAACAATACTAAGGACAACTAAAATGTTCAGTAGATATTTGATCGAATGTAAGAAAAAGCATGTGCTAATGTACGCTGGAGAATAACTCTAATGTCAATATCTCGAGAACCGTTAAGGTTATCGAGATATCAAGACCACGATCTTGAAGAACATCTCATAACCTTCAAATATTGCTATAAAAATACTAAGGACAACCGAAATATTCAGCAGATATTTGATAGAATGTAAGAAAAAGCATGTGCTAATGTACGCTGGAGAATAACTTTAATGTCAATATCTCAAGGACCGTTAAGGATATTGACATAGCAATACCACCATCTTGAAGGACATCTTATAACCTTCAAATATTGTCATAACAATGCTATGGACAACCAAACTGTTCAGCAGATATTTGATAGAATGTAAGAAAAAGCATGTACTAATGTACGCTGGAGAATAACTCTAATGTCAATATCTCGCGAACTGTTAAGGTTATCGAGATATCAAGACCACGATCTTGAAGAACATCTCATAACCTTCAAATATTGCTATAACAATACTAAGGACAACCAAAATGTTCAGTAGATATTTGATCGAATGTAAGAAAAAGCATGTACTAATGTACGCTGGAGAATAACTCTAATGTCAATATCTCGCGAACTGTTAAGGTTATCGAGATAGCAAGACCACCATCTTGAAGAACATCTTATAACCTTCAAATATTGCTATAAAAATACTAAGGACAACCGAAATATTCAGCAGATATTTGATAAAATGTAAGAAAAAGCATGTACTAATGTACGCTGGAGAGTAACTTTAATGTCAATATCTCGAGAACCGTTAAGGTTATCGAGATAGCAAGACCACCATCTTGAAGAACATCTTATAACCTTCAAATATTGCTATAAAAATACTAAGGACAACCGAAATATTCAGCAGATATTTGATAGAATGTAAGAAAAAGCATGTGCTAATGTACGCTGGAGAATAACTTTAATGTCAATATCGCAAGGACCGCTAAGGATATCGACATAGCAATACCACCATCTTGAAGGACATCTTATAACCTTCGAATATTGTCATAACAATGCTATGGACAACCAAACTGTTCAGCAGATATTTGATAGAAATGGAGAATCTTGAAAGACATCTTATAGCCTTCAAATATTGCTATAACAATACCAAGGACAACCAAAATGTTCAGTAGATATTTGATCGAATGTAAGAAAAAGCATGTACTAATGTACGCTGGAGAATAACTCTGATGTCAATATCTCGACAACCGTTATGGTTATCGAGATAGCAAGACCACCATCTTGAAGAACATCTTATAATCTTCAAATATTGCTATAACAATACTAAGGACAACCAAAATGTTCAGTAGATATTTGATCGAATGTAAGAAAAAGCATGTACTAATGTACGCTGGAGAATAACTCTAATGTCAATATCTCGCGAACTGTTAAGGTTATCGAGATAGCAAGACCACCATCTTGAAGAACATCTTATAACCTTCAAATATTGCTATAAAAATACTAAGGACAACCGAAATATTCAGCAGATATTTGATAGAATGTAAGAAAAAGCATGTGCTAATGTACGCTGGAGAATAACTTTAATGTCAATATCGCAAGGACCGTTAAGGATGTCGACATAGCAATACCACCATCTTGAAGGACATCTTATAACCTTCGAATATTGTCATAACAATGCTATGGACAACCAAACTGTTCAGCAGATATTTGATAGAAATGGAGAATCTTGAAGGACATCTTATAGCCTTCAAATATTGCTATAACAATACCAAGGACAACCAAAATGTTCAGTAGATATTTGATCGAATGTAAGAAAAAGCATGTACTAATGTACGCTGGAGAATAACTCTAATGTCAATATCTCGACAACCGTTATGGTTATCGAGATAGCAAGACCACCATCTTGAAGAACATCTTATAATCTTCAAATATTGCTATAACAATACTAAGGACAACCAAAATGTTCAGTAGTTATTTGATCGAATGTAAGAAAAAGCATGTACTAATGTACGCTGGAGAGTAACTTTAATGTCAATATCTCGACAACCGTTATGGTTATCGAGATAGCAAGACCACCATCTTGAAGAACATCTTATAACCTTCAAATATTGCTATAACAATACTAAGGACAACCAAAATGTTCAGTAGATATTTGATCGAATGTAAGAAAAAGCATGTATTATGTACGCTGGAGAATAACTCTAATGTCAATATCTCGCGAACTGTTAAGGTTATCGAGATAGCAAGACCACCATCTTGAAGAACATCTTATAACCTTCAAATATTGCTATAACAATACTAAGGACAACCAAAATGTTCAGTAGATATTTGATCGAATGTAAGAAAAAGCATGTACTAATGTACGCTGGAGAGTAACTTTAATGTCAATATCTCGACAACCGTTATGGTTATCTTGAAGAACATCTTATAGCCTTTAAATGTTGCTATATCAATACTTAAGACGACTGAAATGTTCAGCAGATATTTGATCGAATGTAAGAAAAGGCATGTACTAATGTACGCTGGAGAATAACTCTAATGTCAATATCTCGAGAACCGTTAAGGTTATCGAGATAGCAAGACCACCATCTTGAAGGACATCTTATAACCTCCAAATATTGCTATAACAATACTAAGGACAACCAAAATGTTCAGTAGATATTTGATCGAATGTAAGAAAAAGCATGTACTAAGGTACGCTGGAGAGTAACTTTAATGTCAATATCTCGAGAACCGTTAAGGTTATCGAGATAGCAATACCACCATCTTGAAGGACATCTTATAACCTTCGAATATTGTCATAACAATGCTATGGACAACTAAACTGTTCAGCAGATATTTGATAGAAATGGAGAATCTTGAAGGACATCTTATAGCCTTCAAATATTGCTATAACAATACCAAGGACAACCAAAATGTTCAGTAGATATTTGATCGAATGTAAGAAAAAGCATGTACTGATGTACGCTGGAGAATAACTCTAATGTCAATACCTCGAGAACTGTTAAGGTTATCGAGATAGCAAGACCACCATCTTGAAGGACATCTTATAACATTCAAATATTGCTATAACAATACTAAGGACAACCAAAATGTTTAGTAGATATTTGATCGAATGTAAGAAAAAGCATGTACTAATGTACGCTGGAGAATAACTCTAATGTCAATATCTCGCGAACTGTTAAGGTTATCGAGATAGCAAGACCACCATCTTGAAGAACATCTTATAACCTTCAAATATTGCTATAAAAATACTAAGGACAACCGAAATATTCAGCAGATATTTGATAAAATGTAAGAAAAAGCATGTACTAATGTACGCTGGAGAGTAACTTTAATGTCAATATCTCGAGAACCGTTAAGGTTATCGAGATAGCAAGACCACCATCTTGAAGAACATCTTACAACCTTCAAATATTGCTATAACAATACTAAGGACAACCAAAATGTTCAGTAGATATTTGATCGAATGTAAGAAAAAGCATGTACTAATGTACGCTGGAGAATAACTCTAATGTCAATATCTCGCGAACTGTTAAGGTTATCGAGATAGCAAGACCACCATCTTGAAGAACATCTTATAACCTTCAAATATTGCTGTAAAAATACTAAGGACAACCGAAATATTCAGCAGATATTTGATAAAATGTAAGAAAAAGCATGTACTAATGTACGCTGGAGAGTAAGTTTAATGTCAATATCTCAAGGACCGTTAAGGATATCGACATAGCAATACCACCATCATGAAGGACATCTTATAACCTTCGAATATTGTCATAACATAGCTATGGACAACTAAACTGTTCAGCAGATATTTGATAGAAATGGAGAATCTTGAAGGACATCTTATAGCCTTCAAATATTGCTATAACAATACCAAGGACAACCAAAATGTTCAGTAGATATTTGATCGAATGTAAGAAAAAGCATGTACTGATGTACGCTGGAGAATAACTCTAATGTCAATATCTCGACAACCGTTATGGTTATCGAGATAGCAAGACCACCATCTTGAAGAACATCTTATAACCTTCAAATATTGCTATAACAATACTAAGGACAACCAAATGTTCATTAGATATTTGATCGAATGTAAGAAAAAGCATGTACTAATGTACGCTGGAGAGTAACTTTAATGTCAATATCTCGACAACCGTTATGGTTATCGAGATAGCAAGACCACCATCTTGAAGAACATCTTATAACCTTCAAATATTGCTATAACAATACTAAGGACAACCAAATGTTCAGTAGATATTTGATCGAATGTAAGAAAAAGCATGTACTAATGTACGCTGGAGAGTAACTTTAATGTCAATATCTCGACAACCGTTATGGTTATCGAGATAGCAAGACCACCATCTTGAAGAACATCTTATAACCTTCAAATATTGCTATAAAAATACTAAGGACAACCGAAATATTCAGCAGATATTTGATAAAATGTAAGAAAAAGCATGTACTAATGTACGCTGGAGAGTAACTTTAATGTCAATATCTCAAGGACCGTTAAGGATATCGACATAGCAATACCACGATCTTGAAGAACATCTTATAGCCTTTAAATGTTGCTATATCAATACTTAAGACGACTGAAATGTTCAGCAGATATTTGATCGAATGTAAGAAAAGGCATGTACTAATGTACGCTGGAGAATAACTCTAATGTCAATATCTCGAGAACCGTTAAGGTTATCGAGATAGCAAGACCACGATCTTGAAGAACGTCGCATAGCCTTTAAATATTGCTATATTAATACTTAAGACGACTGAAATGTTCAGCAGATATTTGATCGAACGTAAGAAAAAGAATGTACTAATGTACGCTGGAGAATAACTCTAATGTCAATATCTCGAGAACCGTTAAGGTTATCGAGATAGCAAGATCACCATCTTGAAGAACAACTTATAACCTTCAAATATTGCTATAACAATACTAAGGACAACCAGAATGTTCAGAAGATATTTGATCGAATGTAAGAAAAACATGTAATAATGTACGCTGGAGAATAACTCTAATGTCAATATCTCGAGAACCGTTAAGGTTATCGAGATAGCAAGACCACCATCTTGAAGGACATCTTATAGCCTTCAAATATTGCTATATCAATACTTAAGACGACTGAAATGTTCAGCAGATATTTGATCGAATGTAAGAAAAAGCATGTACTAATGTACGCTGAGGAATAATTCCAATGTCAATATCTCGAGAACCGTTAAGGTTGTCGACATAGCAATACCACCATCTTGAAGGACATCTTATAGCCTTCAAATAGTGCTATATCAATACTTAAGACGACTGAAATGTTCAGCAGATATTTGATCGAATGTATGAAAAAGCATGCACTAATGTACGCTGGAGAGTAACTTTAATGTTAATATCCCAAGGACCGTTAAGGTTATCGACATATCAAGACCACCATCTTGAAGGACATCTTATAACCTTCAAATATTGCTTAGGGTAACTTGCGCCCTAACATCCAAACGGCAGCAAGCAATTAAGCCGACACACGCCTCCTAGGCGTAGTGATAGACTGCGGTTGTTTTAGTGGGTATGAGCTGTTAGGAGAAATCCAAACAGTTGAGTCCCACATAACCCGAAGCGCCAACATCTTCAGCTTCGGGTATGCGTAAATGCATTTTTTCCGCAGGTCAAAAAAAAAAAAAAAAAAAAAAAAAAAAAATTATCGACATATCAAGACCACCATCTTGAAGGACATCTTATAACCTTCAAATATTGCCATAACAATACTAAGGACAACCAAAATGTTCAGTAGATATTTGATCGAATGTAAGAAAAACATGTAACAATGTACGCTGGAGAATAACTCTAATGTCAATATCTCGAGAACCGTTAAGGTTATCGAGATAGCAAGACCACCATCTTGAAGAACATCTTATAACCTTCAAATATTGCTATAACAATACTAAGGACAACCGAAATTATCAGCAGATATTTGATAGAATGCAAGAAAAAGCATGTACTAATGTACGCTGGAGAGCAACTTTAATGTTAATATCCCAAGGACCGTTAAGGATATCGACATAGCAATACCACCATCTTGAAGGACATCTTATAACCTTCAAATATTGCCACAAAAATACTAAGGACAACCGAAATATTCAGCAGATATTTGATAGAATGTAAGAAAAAGCATGTACTAATGTACGCTGGAGAATAACTCTAATGTCAATATCTCGCGAACTGTTAAGGTTACCGAGATAGCAAGACCACCATCTTGAAGAACATCTTATAACCTTTAAATATTGCTATAAAAATACTAAGGACAACCGAAATGTTCAGCAGATATTTGATCGAATGTAAGAAAAGGCATGTACTAATGTACGCTGGAGAGTAACTTTAATGTTAATATCCCAAGGACCGTTAAGGTTGTCGACATAGCAATACCACAATCTTGAAGGACATCTTATAGCCTTCAAATAGTGCTATATCAATACTTAAGACGACTGAAATGTTCAGCAGATATTTGATCGAATGTATGAAAAAGCATGCACTAATGTACGCTGGAGAGTAACTTTAATGTTAATATCCCAAGGACCGTTAAGGATATCGACATAGCAATACCACCATCTTGAAGGACATCTTATAACCTTCAAATATTGCCACAAAAATACTAAGGACAACCGAAATATTCAGCAGATATTTGATAGAATGTAAGAAAAAGCATGTACTAATGTACGCTGGAGAATAACTCTAATGTCAATATCTCGCGAACTGTTAAGGTTATCGAGATAGCAAGACCACCATCTTGAAGAACATCTTATAACCTTTAAATATTGCTATAAAAATACTAAGGACAACCGAAATGTTCAGGAGATATTTGATCGAATGTAAGAAAAGGCATGTACTAATGTACGCTGGAGAGTAACTTTAATGTTAATATCCCAAGGACCGTTAAGGTTATCGACATATCAAGACCACCATATTGAAGGACATCTTATAACCTTCAAATATTGTCATAACAATGCTATGGACAACCAAACTGTTCAGCAGATATTTGATAGAAATGGAGAAAAAGCATACACTAAAGTATGCGGGAGCATAATTCAAATGTCAATACCTCGAGAATGGTTAAGGTTGTGGACTTAGCAAGACCACCATCGTGAAGGACATCTTATATGCTACAAAGATTGCTATATCAATACTTAAGACGACTGAAATGTTCAGCAGATATTTGATCGAATGTAAGAAAAGGCATGTACTAATGTACGCTGGAGAGTAACTTTAATATTAATATCCCAAGGACCGTTAAGGTTATCGACATATCAAGACCACCATATTGAAGGACATCTTATAACCTTCAAATATTGCTATAACAATACTTACTAAGGACAACCAAAATGTTCAGTAGATATTTGATCGAATGTAAGAAAAAGCATGTGCTAATGTACGCTGGAGAATAACTTTAATGTCAATATCTCAAGGACCGTTAAGGATATCGACATAGCAATACCACCATCTTGAAGGACATCTTATAACCTTCAAATATTGCCACAAAAATACTAAGCACAACCGAAATATTCAGCAGATATTTGATAGAATGTAAGAAAAAGCATGTACTAATGTACGCTGGAGAATAACTCTAATGTCAATATCTCGCGAACTGTTAAGGTTATCGAGATAGCAAGACCACCATCTTGAAGAACATCTTATAACCTTTAAATATTGCTATAAAAATACTAAGGACAACCGAAATGTTCAGCAGATATTTGATCGAATGTAAGAAAAGGCATGTACTAATGTACGCTGGAGAATAACTTTAATGTCAATATCTCAAGGACCGTTAAGGATATCGACATAGCAATACCACCATCTTGAAGGACATCTTATAACCTTCAAATATTGCCACAAAAATACTAAGGACAACCGAAATATTCAGCAGATATTTGATAGAATGTAAGAAAAAGCATGTACTAATGTACGCTGGAGAATAACTTTAATGTCAATATCTCGAGAACTGTTAAGGTTATCGAGATAGCAAGACCACCATCTTGAAGGACATCTTATAACCTTCAAATATTGCTATAACAATACTAAGGACAACAGAAATATTCAGCAGATATTTGATAAAATGTAAGAAAAAGCATGTACTAATGTACGCTGGAGAGTAACTTTAATGTCAATATCTCGACAACCGTTATGGTTATCGAGATAGCAAGACCACCATCTTGAAGAACATCTTATAACCTTCAAATATTGCTATAACAATACTAAGGACAACCAAATGTTCAGTAGATATTTGATCGAATGTAAGAAAAAGCATGTACTAATGTACGCTGGAGAGTAACTTTAATGTCAATATCTCGACAACCGTTATGGTTATCGAGATAGCAAGACCACCATCTTGAAGAACATCTTATAACCTTCAAATATTGCTATAACAATACTAAGGACAACCAAATGTTCAGTAGATATTTGATCGAATGTAAGAAAAAGCATGTACTAATGTACGCTGGAGAGTAACTTTAATGTCAATATCTCGACAACCGTTATGGTTATCGAGATAGCAAGACCACCATCTTGAAGAACATCTTATAACCTTCAAATATTGCTATAAAAATACTAAGGACAACCGAAATATTCAGCAGATATTTGATAAAATGTAAGAAAAAGCATGTACTAATGTACGCTGGAGAGTAACTTTAATGTCAATATCTCGAGAACCGTTAAGGATATCGACATAGCAATACCACCATCTTGAAGGACATCTTATAACCTTCGAATATTGCCACAAAAATACTAAGGACAACCGAAATATTCAGCAGATATTTGATAGAATGTAAGAAAAAGCATGTACTAATGTACGCTGGAGAATAACTTTAATGTCAATATCTCAAGGACCGTTAAGGATATCGACATAGCAATACCACCATCTTGAAGGACATCTTATAGCCTTCAAATATTGCTATAACAATACCAAGGCCAACCAAAATGTTCAGTAGATATTTGATCGAATGTAAGAAAAAGCATGTACTGATGTACGCTGGAGAATAACTCTAATGTCAATATCTCGACAACCGTTATGGTTATCGAGATAGCAAGACCACCATCTTGAAGAACATCTTATAACCTTCAAATATTGCTATAACAATACTAAGGACAACCAAATGTTCAGTAGATATTTGATCGAATGTAAGAAAAAGCATGTACTAATGTACGCTGGAGAGTAACTTTAATGTCAATATCTCGACAACCGTTATGGTTATCGAGATAGCAAGACCACCATCTTGAAGAACATCTTATAACCTTCAAATATTGCTATAACAATACTAAGGACAACCAAATGTTCAGTAGATATTTGATCGAATGTAAGAAAAAGCATGTACTAATGTACGCTGGAGAGTAACTTTAATGTCAATATCTCGACAACCGTTATGGTTATCGAGATAGCAAGACCACCATCTTGAAGAACATCTTATAACCTTCAAATATTGCTATAAAAATACTAAGGACAACCGAAATATTCAGCAGATATTTGATAAAATGTAAGAAAAAGCATGTACTAATGTACGCTGGAGAGTAACTTTAATGTCAATATCTCGAGAACCGTTAAGGATATCGACATAGCAATACCACCATCTTGAAGGACATCTTATAACCTTCGAATATTGTCATAACAATGCTATGGACAACTAAACTGTTCAGCAGATATTTGATAGAAATATAGAATCTTGAAGAACATCTTATAGCCTTCAAATATTGCTATAACAATCCCAAGGACAACCAAAATGTCCAGTAGATATTTGATCGAATGTAAGAAAAAGCATGTACTGATGTACGCTGGAGAATAACTCTAATGTCAATATCTCGCGAACTGTTAAGGTTATCGAGATAGCAAGACCACCATCTTGAAGGACATCTTATAACATTCAAATATTGCTATAACAATACTAAGGACAACCAAAATGTTTAGTAGATATTTGATCGAATGTAAGAAAAAGCATGTACTAATGTACGCTGGAGAATAACTCTAATGTCAATATCTCGCGAACTGTTAAGGTTATCGAGATAGCAAGACCACCATCTTGAAGAACATCTTATAACCTTCAAATATTGCTATAAAAATACTAAGGACAACCGAAATATTCAGCAGATATTTGATAAAATGTAAGAAAAAGCATGTACTAATGTACGCTGGAGAGTAACTTTAATGTCAATATCTCGAGAACCGTTAAGGTTATCGAGATAGCAAGACCACTATCTTGAAGGACATCTTGTAACCTTCAAATATTGTTATAACAATACTAAGGAGAACCAAAAAGTTCAGTACATATTTGATCGAATGTAAGAAAAAGCATGTACTAATGTACGCTGGAGAATAACTCTAATGTCAATATCTCGCGAACTGTTAAGGTTATCGAGATAGCAATACCACCATCTTGAAGGACATCTTATAACCTTCAAATATTGGTATAACAATACCAAGGACAACCAAAATGTTCAGTAGATATTTGATAGAATGTAAGAAAAAGCATGTGCTAATGTACGCTGGAGAATAACTTTAATGTCAATATCTCAAGGACCGTTAAGGATATCGACATAGCAATACCACCATCTTGAAGGACATCTTATAACCTTCGAATATTGTCATAACAATGCTATGGACAACTAAACTGTTCAGCAGATATTTGATAGAAATGGAGAATCTTGAAGGACATCTTATAGCCTTCAAATATTGCTATAACAATCCCAAGGACAACCAAAATGTTCAGTAGATATTTGATCGAATGTAAGAAAAAGCATGTACTGATGTACGCTGGAGAATAACTCTAATGTCAATACCTCGAGAACTGTTAAGGTTATCGAGATAGCAAGACCAACATCTTGAAGGACATCTTATAACATTCAAATATTGCTATAACAATACTAAGGACAACCAAAATGTTTAGTAGATATTTGATCGAATGTAAGAAAAAGCATGTACTAATGTACGCTGGAGAATAACTCTAATGTCAATATCTCGCGAACTGTTAAGGTTATCGAGATAGCAATACCACCATCTTGAAGGACATCTTATAACCTTCAAATGTTGGTATAACAATACCAAGGACAACCAAAATGTTCAGTAGATATTTGATAGAATGTAAGAAAAAGCATGTGCTAATGTACGCTGGAGAATAACTTTAATGTCCATATCTCAAGGACCGTTAAGGATATCGACATAGCAATACCACCATCTTGAAGGACATCTTATAACCTTCGAATATTGTCATAACAATGCTATGGACAACTAAACTGTTCAGCAGATATTTGATAGAAATGGAGAATCTTGAAGGACATCTTATAGCCTTCAAATATTGCTATAACAATACCAAGGACAACCAAAATGTTCAGTAGATATTTGATCGAATGTAAGAAAAAGCATGTACTGATGTACGCTGGAGAATAACTCTAATGTCAATACCTCGAGAACTGTTAAGGTTATCGAGATAGCAAGACCACCATCTTGAAGGACATCTTATAACATTCAAATATTGCTATAACAATACTAAGGACAACCAAAATGTTTAGTAGATATTTGATCGAATGTGAGAAAAAGCATGTACTAATGTACGCTGGAGAATAACTCTAATGTCAATATCTCGCGAACTGTTAAGGTTATCGAGATAGCAAGACCACCATCTTGAAGAACATCTTATAACCTTCAAATATTGCTATAAAAATACTATGGACAACCGAAATATTCAGCAGATATTTGATAAAATGTAAGAAAAAGCATGTACTAATGTACGCTGGAGAGTAACTTTAATGTCAATATCTCGAGAACCGTTAAGGTTATCGAGATAGCAAGACCACCATCTTGAAGAACATCTTACAACCTTCAAATATTGCTATAACAATACTAAGGACAACCAAAATGTTCAGTAGATATTTGATCGAATGTAAGAAAAAGCATGTACTAATGTACGCTGGAGAATAACTCTAATGTCAATATCTCGCGAACTGTTAAGGTTATCGAGATAGCAAGACCACCATCTTGAAGAACATCTTATAACCTTCAAATATTGCTATAAAAATACTAAGGACAACCGAAATATTCAGCAGATATTTGATAAAATGTAAGAAAAAGCATGTACTAATGTACGCTGGAGAGTAAGTTTAATGTCAATATCTCAAGGACCGTTAAGGATATCGACATAGCAATACCACCATCATGAAGGACATCTTATAACCTTCGAATATTGTCATAACATAGCTATGGACAACTAAACTGTTCAGCAGATATTTGATAGAAATGGAGAATCTTGAAGGACATCTTATAGCCTTCAAATATTGCTATAACAATACCAAGGACAACCAAAATGTTCAGTAGATATTTGATCGAATGTAAGAAAAAGCATGTACTGATGTACGCTGGAGAATAACTCTAATGTCAATATCTCGACAACCGTTATGGTTATCGAGATAGCAAGACCACCATCTTGAAGAACATCTTATAACCTTCAAATATTGCTATAACAATACTAAGGACAACCAAATGTTCAGTAGATATTTGATCGAATGTAAGAAAAAGCATGTACTAATGTACGCTGGAGAGTAACTTTAATGTCAATATCTCGACAACCGTTATGGTTATCGAGATAGCAAGACCACCATCTTGAAGAACATCTTATAACCTTCAAATATTGCTATAACAATACTAAGGACAACCAAATGTTCAGTAGATATTTGATCGAATGTAAGAAAAAGCATGTACTAATGTACGCTGGAGAGTAACTTTAATGTCAATATCTCGACAACCGTTATGGTTATCGAGATAGCAAGACCACCATCTTGAAGAACATCTTATAACCTTCAAATATTGCTATAAAAATACTAAGGACAACCGAAATATTCAGCAGATATTTGATAGAATGTAAGAAAAAGCATGTACTAATGTACGCTGGAGAATAACTCTAATGTCAATATCTCGCGAACTGTTAAGGTTATCGAGATAGCAAGACCACCATCTTGAAGAACATCTTATAACCTTTAAATATTGCTATAAAAATACTAAGGACAACCGAAATGTTCAGCAGATATTTGATCGAATGTAAGAAAAGGCATGTACTAATGTACGCTGGAGAGTAACTTTAATGTTAATATCCCAAGGACCGTTAAGGTTATCGACATATCAAGACCACCATATTGAAGGACATCTTATAACCTTCAAATATTGCTATAACAATACTTACTAAGGACAACCAAAATGTTCAGTAGATATTTGATCGAATGTAAGAAAAAGCATGTGCTAATGTACGCTGGAGAATAACTTTAATGTCAATATCTCAAGGACCGTTAAGGATATCGACATAGCAATACCACCATCTTGAAGGACATCTTATAACCTTCAAATATTGCCACAAAAATACAACCGAAATATTCAGCAGATATTTGATAGAATGTAAGAAATATTTGATAAAATGTAAGAAAAAGCATGTACTAATGTACGCTGGAGAGTAACTTTAATGTCAATATCTCGAGAACCGTTAAGGTTATCGAGATAGCAAGACCACCATCTTGAAGGACATCTTATAACCTTCAAATATTGCTATAACAATACTAAGGACAACCAAAATGTTCAGTAGATATTTGATCGAATGTAAGAAAAAGCATGTACTAATGTACGCTGGAGAATAACTCTAATGTCAATATCTCGCGAACTGTTAAGGTTATCGAGATAGCAATACCACCATCTTGAAGGACATCTTATAACCTTCAAATATTGCTATAACAATACTAAGGACAACCAAAATGTTCAGTAGATATTTGATCGAATGTAAGAAAAAGCATGTACTAATGTACGCTGGAGAATAACTCTAATGTCAATATCTCGCGAACTGTTAAGGTTATCGAGATAGCAATACCACCATCTTGAAGGACATCTTATAACCTTCAAATATTGCTATAACAATACTAAGGACAACCAAAATGTTCAGTAGATATTTGATCGAATGTAAGAAAAGGCATGTACTAATGTACGCTGGAGAATAACTTTAATGTCAATATCTCAAGGACCGTTAAGGATATCGACATAGCAATACCACCATCTTGAAGGACATCTTATAACCTTCAAATATTGTCATAACAATGCTATGGACAACTAAACTGTTCAGCAGATATTTGATAGAAATGGAGAATCTTGAAGGACATCTTATAGCCTTCAAATATTGCTATAACAATACCAAGGACAACCAAAATGTTCAGTAGATATTTGATCGAATGTAAGAAAAAGCATGTACTGATGTACGCTGGAGAATAACTCTAATGTCAATATCTCGACAACCGTTATGATTATCGAGATAGCAAGACCACCATCTTGAAGAACATCTTATAACCTTCAAATATTGCTATAACAATACCAAGGCCAACCAAAATGTTCAGTAGATATTTGATCGAATGTAAGAAAAAGCATGTACTGATGTACGCTGGAGAATAACTCTAATGTCAATATCTCGACAACCGTTATGGTTATCGAGATAGCAAGACCACCATCTTGAAGAACATCTTATAACCTTCAAATATTGCTATAACAATACTAAGGACAACCAAATGTTCAGTAGATATTTGATCGAATGTAAGAAAAAGCATGTACTAATGTACGCTGGAGAGTAACTTTAATGTCAATATCTCGACAACCGTTATGGTTATCGAGATAGCAAGACCACCATCTTGAAGAACATCTTATAACCTTCAAATATTGCTATAACAATACTAAGGACAACCAAATGTTCAGTAGATATTTGATCGAATGTAAGAAAAAGCATGTACTAATGTACGCTGGAGAGTAACTTTAATGTCAATATCTCGACAACCGTTATGGTTATCGAGATAGCAAGACCACCATCTTGAAGAACATCTTATAACCTTCAAATATTGCTATAAAAATACTAAGGACAACCGAAATATTCAGCAGATATTTGATAAAATGTAAGAAAAAGCATGTACTAATGTACGCTGGAGAGTAACTTTAATGTCAATATCTCGAGAACCGTTAAGGATATCGACATAGCAATACCACCATCTTGAAGGACATCTTATAACCTTCGAATATTGTCATAACAATGCTATGGACAACTAAACTGTTCAGCAGATATTTGATAGAAATATAGAATCTTGAAGAACATCTTATAGCCTTCAAATATTGCTATAACAATCCCAAGGACAACCAAAATGTCCAGTAGATATTTGATCGAATGTAAGAAAAAGCATGTACTGATGTACGCTGGAGAATAACTCTAATGTCAATATCTCGCGAACTGTTAAGGTTATCGAGATAGCAAGACCACCATCTTGAAGGACATCTTATAACATTCA
This sequence comes from Merodon equestris, assembly GCA_958301585.1. Lineage (NCBI taxonomy): Eukaryota > Metazoa > Arthropoda > Insecta > Diptera > Syrphidae > Merodon > Merodon equestris. The sequence continues at coordinate 123,277,213 of OY284417.1, read as the reverse complement.
AATATTGCTATAACAATACTAAGGACAACCAAAATGTTTAGTAGATATTTGATCGAATGTAAGAAAAAGCATGTACTAATGTACGCTGGAGAATAACTCTAATGTCAATATCTCGCGAACTGTTAAGGTTATCGAGATAGCAAGACCACCATCTTGAAGAACATCTTATAACCTTCAAATATTGCTATAAAAATACTAAGGACAACCGAAATATTCAGCAGATATTTGATAAAATGTGAGAAAAAGCATGTACTAATGTACGCTGGAGAGTAACTTTAATGTCAATATCTCGAGAACCGTTAAGGTTATCGAGATAGCAAGACCACTATCTTGAAGGACATCTTTTAACCTTCAAATATTGTTATAACAATACTAAGGAGAACCAAAAAGTTCAGTACATATTTGATCGAATGTAAGAAAAAGCATGTACTAATGTACGCTGGAGAATAACTCTAATGTCAATATCTCGCGAACTGTTAAGGTTATCGAGATAGCAATACCACCATCTTGAAGGACATCTTATAACCTTCAAATATTGGTATAATAATACCAAGGACAACCAAAATGTTCAGTAGATATTTGATAGAATGTAAGAAAAAGCATGTGCTAATGTACGCTGGAGAATAACTTTAATGTCAATATCTCAAGGACCGTTAAGGATATCGACATAGCAATACCACCATCTTGAAGGACATCTTATAACCTTCGAATATTGTCATAACAATGCTATGGACAACTAAACTGTTCAGCAGATATTTGATAGAAATGGAGAATCTTGAAGGACATCTTATAGCCTTCAAATATTGCTATAACAATCCCAAGGACAACCAAAATGTTCAGTAGATATTTGATCGAATGTAAGAAAAAGCATGTACTGATGTACGCTGGAGAATAACTCTAATGTCAATACCTCGAGAACTGTTAAGGTTATCGAGATAGCAAGACCAACATCTTGAAGGACATCTTATAACATTCAAATATTGCTATAACAATACTAAGGACAACCAAAATGTTTAGTAGATATTTGATCGAATGTAAGAAAAAGCATGTACTAATGTACGCTGGAGAATAACTCTAATGTCAATATCTCGCGAACTGTTAAGGTTATCGAGATAGCAATACCACCATCTTGAAGGACATCTTATAACCTTCAAATATTGGTATAACAATACCAAGGACAACCAAAATGTTCAGTAGATATTTGATAGAATGTAAGAAAAAGCATGTGCTAATGTACGCTGGAGAATAACTTTAATGTCAATATCTCAAGGACCGTTAAGGATATCGACATAGCAATACCACCATCTTGAAGGACATCTTATAACCTTCGAATATTGTCATAACAATGCTATGGACAACTAAACTGTTCAGCAGATATTTGATAGAAATGGAGAATCTTGAAGGACATCTTATAGCCTTCAAATATTGCTATAACAATACCAAGGACAACCAAAATGTTCAGTAGATATTTGATCGAATGTAAGAAAAAGCATGTACTGATGTACGCTGGAGAATAACTCTAATGTCAATACCTCGAGAACTGTTAAGGTTATCGAGATAGCAAGACCACCATCTTGAAGGACATCTTATAACATTCAAATATTGCTATAACAATACTAAGGACAACCAAAATGTTTAGTAGATATTTGATCGAATGTGAGAAAAAGCATGTACTAATGTACGCTGGAGAATAACTCTAATGTCAATATCTCGCGAACTGTTAAGGTTATCGAGATAGCAAGACCACCATCTTGAAGAACATCTTATAACCTTCAAATATTGCTATAAAAATACTAAGGACAACCGAAATATTCAGCAGATATTTGATAAAATGTAAGAAAAAGCATGTACTAATGTACGCTGGAGAGTAACTTTAATGTCAATATCTCGAGAACCGTTAAGGTTATCGAGATAGCAAGACCACCATCTTGAAGAACATCTTACAACCTTCAAATATTGCTATAACAATACTAAGGACAACCAAAATGTTCAGTAGATATTTGATCGAATGTAAGAAAAAGCATGTACTAATGTACGCTGGAGAATAACTCTAATGTCAATATCTCGCGAACTGTTAAGGTTATCGAGATAGCAAGACCACCATCTTGAAGAACATCTTATAACCTTCAAATATTGCTATAAAAATACTAAGGACAACCGAAATATTCAGCAGATATTTGATAAAATGTAAGAAAAAGCATGTACTAATGTACGCTGGAGAGTAAGTTTAATGTCAATATCTCAAGGACCGTTAAGGATATCGACATAGCAATACCACCATCATGAAGGACATCTTATAACCTTCGAATATTGTCATAACATAGCTATGGACAACTAAACTGTTCAGCAGATATTTGATAGAAATGGAGAATCTTGAAGGACATCTTATAGCCTTCAAATATTGCTATAACAATACCAAGGACAACCAAAATGTTCAGTAGATATTTGATCGAATGTAAGAAAAAGCATGTACTGATGTACGCTGGAGAATAACTCTAATGTCAATATCTCGACAACCGTTATGGTTATCGAGATAGCAAGACCACCATCTTGAAGAACATCTTATAACCTTCAAATATTGCTATAACAATACTAAGGACAACCAAATGTTCAGTAGATATTTGATCGAATGTAAGAAAAAGCATGTACTAATGTACGCTGGAGAGTAACTTTAATGTCAATATCTCGACAACCGTTATGGTTATCGAGATAGCAAGACCACCATCTTGAAAAACATCTTATAACCTTCAAATATTGCTATAACAATACTAAGGACAACCAAATGTTCAGTAGATATTTGATCGAATGTAAGAAAAAGCATGTACTAATGTACGCTGGAGAGTAACTTTAATGTCAATATCTCGACAACCGTTATGGTTATCGAGATAGCAAGACCACCATCTTGAAGAACATCTTATAACCTTCAAATATTGCTATAAAAATACTAAGGACAACCGAAATATTCAGCAGATATTTGATAAAATGTAAGAAAAAGCATGTACTAATGTACGCTGGAGAATAACTCTAATGTCAATAGCTCGAGAACTGTTAAGGTTATCGAGATAGCAAGACCACCGTCTTGAAGAACATCTTATAACCTTCAAATATTGCTATAAAAATACTAAGGACAACCGAAATATTCAGCAGATATTTGATAGAATGTAAGAAAAAGCATGTGCTAATGTACGCTGGAGAATAACTTTAATGTCAATATCGCAAGGACCGTTAAGGATATCGACATAGCAATACCACCATCTTGAAGGACATCTTATAGCCTTTAAATGTTGCTATATCAATACTTAAGACGACTGAAATGTTTAGCAGATATTTGATCGAATGTAAGAAAAGGCATGTACTAATGTACGCTGGAGATTAACTTTAATGTCAATATCTCGAGAACCGTTAAGGTTATCGAGATAGCAAGACCACGATCTTGAAGAACATCGTATAGCCTTTAAATGTTGTTATATCAATACTTAAGACGACTGAAATGTTCAGCAGATATTTGATCGAATGTAAGAAAAGGCATGTACTAATGTACGCTGGAGAATAACTCTAATGTCAATATCTCGAGAACCGTTAAGGTTATCGAGATAGCAAGACCACCATCTTGAAGGACATCTTATAACCTTCAAATATTGCTATAACAATACTAAGGACAACCAAAATGTTCAGTAGATATTTGATCGAATGTAAGAAAAAGCATGTACTAATGTACGCTGGAGAATAACTCTAATGTCAATATCTCGCGAACTGTTAAGGTTATCGAGATAGCAAGACCACCATCTTGAAGAACATCTTATAACCTTCAAATATTGCTATAAAAATACTAAGGACAACCGAAATGTTCAGCAGATATTTGATAAAATGTAAGAAAAAGCATGTACTAATGTACGCTGGAGAGTAACTTTAATGTCAATATCTCGAGAGCCATTAAGGTTATCGAGATAGCAAGACCACCATCTTGAAGAACATCTTATAACCTTCAAATATTGCTATAAAAATACTGAGGACAACCGAAATATTCATCAGATATTTGATAGAATGTAAGAAAAGGCATGTGCTAATGTACGCTGGAGAATAACTTTAATGTCAATATCGCAAGGACCGTTAAGGATATCGACATAGCAATACCACCATCTTGAAGGACATCTTATAGCCTTTAAATGTTGCTATATCAATACTTAAGACGACTGAAATGTTCAGCAGATATTTGATCGAATGTAAGAAAAAGCATGTGCTAATGTACGCTGGAGAATAACTTTAATGTCAATATCTTAAGGACCGTTAAGGATATCGACATAGCAAGACCACGATCTTGAAGAACATCTTATAACCTTTAAATATATATATATATATATATATAGCTATAACAATACTAAGGACAACTAAAATGTTCAGTAGATATTTGATCGAATGTAAGAAAAAGCATGTGCTAATGTACGCTGGAGAATAACTCTAATGTCAATATCTCGAGAACCGTTAAGGTTATCGAGATATCAAGACCACGATCTTGAAGAACATCTCATAACCTTCAAATATTGCTATAAAAATACTAAGGACAACCGAAATATTCAGCAGATATTTGATAGAATGTAAGAAAAAGCATGTGCTAATGTACGCTGGAGAATAACTTTAATGTCAATATCTCAAGGACCGTTAAGGATATTGACATAGCAATACCACCATCTTGAAGGACATCTTATAACCTTCAAATATTGTCATAACAATGCTATGGACAACCAAACTGTTCAGCAGATATTTGATAGAATGTAAGAAAAAGCATGTACTAATGTACGCTGGAGAATAACTCTAATGTCAATATCTCGCGAACTGTTAAGGTTATCGAGATATCAAGACCACGATCTTGAAGAACATCTCATAACCTTCAAATATTGCTATAACAATACTAAGGACAACCAAAATGTTCAGTAGATATTTGATCGAATGTAAGAAAAAGCATGTACTAATGTACGCTGGAGAATAACTCTAATGTCAATATCTCGCGAACTGTTAAGGTTATCGAGATAGCAAGACCACCATCTTGAAGAACATCTTATAACCTTCAAATATTGCTATAAAAATACTAAGGACAACGGAAATATTCAGCAGATATTTGATAAAATGTAAGAAAAAGCATGTACTAATGTACGCTGGAGAGTAACTTTAATGTCAATATCTCGAGAACCGTTAAGGTTATCGAGATAGCAAGACCACCATCTTGAAGAACATCTTATAACCTTCAAATATTGCTATAAAAATACTAAGGACAACCGAAATATTCAGCAGATATTTGATAGAATGTAAGAAAAAGCATGTGCTAATGTACGCTGGAGAATAACTTTAATGTCAATATCGCAAGGACCGCTAAGGATATCGACATAGCAATACCACCATCTTGAAGGACATCTTATAACCTTCGAATATTGTCATAACAATGCTATGGACAACCAAACTGTTCAGCAGATATTTGATAGAAATGGAGAATCTTGAAGGACATCTTATAGCCTTCAAATATTGCTATAACAATACCAAGGACAACCAAAATGTTCAGTAGATATTTGATCGAATGTAAGAAAAAGCATGTACTAATGTACGCTGGAGAATAACTCTGATGTCAATATCTCGACAACCGTTATGGTTATCGAGATAGCAAGACCACCATCTTGAAGAACATCTTATAATCTTCAAATATTGCTATAACAATACTAAGGACAACCAAAATGTTCAGTAGATATTTGATCGAATGTAAGAAAAAGCATGTACTAATGTACGCTGGAGAATAACTCTAATGTCAATATCTCGCGAACTGTTAAGGTTATCGAGATAGCAAGACCACCATCTTGAAGAACATCTTATAACCTTCAAATATTGCTATAAAAATACTAAGGACAACCGAAATATTCAGCAGATATTTGATAGAATGTAAGAAAAAGCATGTGCTAATGTACGCTGGAGAATAACTTTAATGTCAATATCGCAAGGACCGTTAAGGATGTCGACATAGCAATACCACCATCTTGAAGGACATCTTATAACCTTCGAATATTGTCATAACAATGCTATGGACAACCAAACTGTTCAGCAGATATTTGATAGAAATGGAGAATCTTGAAGGACATCTTATAGCCTTCAAATATTGCTATAACAATACCAAGGACAACCAAAATGTTCAGTAGATATTTGATCGAATGTAAGAAAAAGCATGTACTAATGTACGCTGGAGAATAACTCTAATGTCAATATCTCGACAACCGTTATGGTTATCGAGATAGCAAGACCACCATCTTGAAGAACATCTTATAATCTTCAAATATTGCTATAACAATACTAAGGACAACCAAAATGTTCAGTAGTTATTTGATCGAATGTAAGAAAAAGCATGTACTAATGTACGCTGGAGAGTAACTTTAATGTCAATATCTCGACAACCGTTATGGTTATCGAGATAGCAAGACCACCATCTTGAAGAACATCTTATAACCTTCAAATATTGCTATAACAATACTAAGGACAACCAAAATGTTCAGTAGATATTTGATCGAATGTAAGAAAAAGCATGTATTATGTACGCTGGAGAATAACTCTAATGTCAATATCTCGCGAACTGTTAAGGTTATCGAGATAGCAAGACCACCATCTTGAAGAACATCTTATAACCTTCAAATATTGCTATAACAATACTAAGGACAACCAAAATGTTCAGTAGATATTTGATCGAATGTAAGAAAAAGCATGTACTAATGTACGCTGGAGAGTAACTTTAATGTCAATATCTCGACAACCGTTATGGTTATCTTGAAGAACATCTTATAGCCTTTAAATGTTGCTATATCAATACTTAAGACGACTGAAATGTTCAGCAGATATTTGATCGAATGTAAGAAAAGGCATGTACTAATGTACGCTGGAGAATAACTCTAATGTCAATATCTCGAGAACCGTTAAGGTTATCGAGATAGCAAGACCACCATCTTGAAGGACATCTTATAACCTCCAAATATTGCTATAACAATACTAAGGACAACCAAAATGTTCAGTAGATATTTGATCGAATGTAAGAAAAAGCATGTACTAAGGTACGCTGGAGAGTAACTTTAATGTCAATATCTCGAGAACCGTTAAGGTTATCGAGATAGCAATACCACCATCTTGAAGGACATCTTATAACCTTCGAATATTGTCATAACAATGCTATGGACAACTAAACTGTTCAGCAGATATTTGATAGAAATGGAGAATCTTGAAGGACATCTTATAGCCTTCAAATATTGCTATAACAATACCAAGGACAACCAAAATGTTCAGTAGATATTTGATCGAATGTAAGAAAAAGCATGTACTGATGTACGCTGGAGAATAACTCTAATGTCAATACCTCGAGAACTGTTAAGGTTATCGAGATAGCAAGACCACCATCTTGAAGGACATCTTATAACATTCAAATATTGCTATAACAATACTAAGGACAACCAAAATGTTTAGTAGATATTTGATCGAATGTAAGAAAAAGCATGTACTAATGTACGCTGGAGAATAACTCTAATGTCAATATCTCGCGAACTGTTAAGGTTATCGAGATAGCAAGACCACCATCTTGAAGAACATCTTATAACCTTCAAATATTGCTATAAAAATACTAAGGACAACCGAAATATTCAGCAGATATTTGATAAAATGTAAGAAAAAGCATGTACTAATGTACGCTGGAGAGTAACTTTAATGTCAATATCTCGAGAACCGTTAAGGTTATCGAGATAGCAAGACCACCATCTTGAAGAACATCTTACAACCTTCAAATATTGCTATAACAATACTAAGGACAACCAAAATGTTCAGTAGATATTTGATCGAATGTAAGAAAAAGCATGTACTAATGTACGCTGGAGAATAACTCTAATGTCAATATCTCGCGAACTGTTAAGGTTATCGAGATAGCAAGACCACCATCTTGAAGAACATCTTATAACCTTCAAATATTGCTATAAAAATACTAAGGACAACCGAAATATTCAGCAGATATTTGATAAAATGTAAGAAAAAGCATGTACTAATGTACGCTGGAGAGTAAGTTTAATGTCAATATCTCAAGGACCGTTAAGGATATCGACATAGCAATACCACCATCATGAAGGACATCTTATAACCTTCGAATATTGTCATAACATAGCTATGGACAACTAAACTGTTCAGCAGATATTTGATAGAAATGGAGAATCTTGAAGGACATCTTATAGCCTTCAAATATTGCTATAACAATACCAAGGACAACCAAAATGTTCAGTAGATATTTGATCGAATGTAAGAAAAAGCATGTACTGATGTACGCTGGAGAATAACTCTAATGTCAATATCTCGACAACCGTTATGGTTATCGAGATAGCAAGACCACCATCTTGAAGAACATCTTATAACCTTCAAATATTGCTATAACAATACTAAGGACAACCAAATGTTCATTAGATATTTGATCGAATGTAAGAAAAAGCATGTACTAATGTACGCTGGAGAGTAACTTTAATGTCAATATCTCGACAACCGTTATGGTTATCGAGATAGCAAGACCACCATCTTGAAGAACATCTTATAACCTTCAAATATTGCTATAACAATACTAAGGACAACCAAATGTTCAGTAGATATTTGATCGAATGTAAGAAAAAGCATGTACTAATGTACGCTGGAGAGTAACTTTAATGTCAATATCTCGACAACCGTTATGGTTATCGAGATAGCAAGACCACCATCTTGAAGAACATCTTATAACCTTCAAATATTGCTATAAAAATACTAAGGACAACCGAAATATTCAGCAGATATTTGATAAAATGTAAGAAAAAGCATGTACTAATGTACGCTGGAGAATAACTCTAATGTCAATAGCTCGAGAACTGTTAAGGTTATCGAGATAGCAAGACCACCGTCTTGAAGAACATCTTATAACCTTCAAATATTGCTATAAAAATACTAAGGACAACCGAAATATTCAACAGATATTTGATCGAATGTAAGAAAAAGCATGTGCTAATGTACGCTGTAGAATAACTTTAATGTCAATATCTCAAGGACCGTTAAGGATATCGAGATAGCAAGACCACCATCTTGAAGGACATCTTATAACCTTCAAATATTGCTATAACAATACTAAGGACAACCAAAATGTTCAGTAGATATTTGATCGAATGTAAGAAAAAGCATGTACTAATGTACGCTGGAGAATAACTCTAATGTCAATATCTCGAGAACTGTTAAGGTTATCGAGATAGCAAGACCACCGTCCTGAAGAACATCTTATAACCTTCAAATATTGCTATAAAAATACTAAGGACAACCGAAATATTCAGCAGATATTTGATAGAATGTAAGAAAAAGCATGTGCTAATGTACGCTGGAGAATAACTCTAATGTCAATATCTCGAGAACCGTTAAGGTTATCGAAATAGCAAGACCACCGTCCTGAAGAACATCTTATAACCTTCAAATATTGCTATAAAAATACTAAGGACAACCGAAATATTCAGCAGATATTTGATAGAATGTAAGAAAAAGCATGTACTAATGTACGCTGTAGAATAACTCTAATGTCAATATCTCAAGGACCGTTAACGATATCGACATAGCATTACCACCATCTTGAACGACATCTTATAACCTTCGAATATTATCATAACAATGCTATGGACAACCAAACTGTTCAGCAGATATTTGATAGAAATGGAGAATCTTGAAGGACATCTTATAGCCTTCAAATATTGCTATAACAATACCAAGGACAACCAAAATGTTCAGTAGATATTTGATCGACTGTAAGAAAAAGCATGTACTAATGAACGCTGGAGAATAACTCTAATGTCAATATCTCGCGAACTGTTAAGGTTATCGAGATAGCAAGACCACCATCTTGAAGGACATCTTATAACCTTCAAATATTGCTATAACAATACTAAGGACAACCAAAATGTTCAGTAGATATTTGATCGAATGTAAGAAAAAGCATGTACTAATGTACGCTGGAGAATAACTCTAATGTCAATATCTCGCGAACTGTTAAGGTTATCGAGATAGCAAGACCACCATCTTGAAGAACATCTTATAACCTTCAAATATTGCTATAAAAATACTAAGGACAACCGAAATATTCAGCAGATATTTGATAAAATGTAAGAAAAAGCGTGTACTAATGTACGCTGGAGAATAACTCTAATGTCAATAGCTCGAGAACTGTTAAGGTTATCGAGATAGCAAGACCACCGTCTTGAAGAACATCTTATAACCTTCAAATATTGCTATAAAAATACTAAGGACAACCGAAATATTCAGCAGATATTTGATAGAATGTAAGAAAAAGCATGTGCTAATGTACGCTGGAGAATAACTTTAATGTCAATATCGCAAGGACCGTTAAGGATATCGACATAGCAATACCACCATCTTGAAGGACATCTTATAGCCTTTAAATGTTGCTATATCAATACTTAAGACGACTGAAATGTTCAGCAGATATTTGATCGAATGTAAGAAAAAGCATGTGCTAATGTACGCTGGAGAATAACTTTAATGTCAATATCTTAAGGACCGTTAAGGATATCGACATAGCAAGACCACGATCTTGAAGAACATCTTATAACCTTTAAATATATATATATATATATATATAGCTATAACAATACTAAGGACAACTAAAATGTTCAGTAGATATTTGATCTAATGTAAGAAAAAGCATGTGCTAATGTACGCTGGAGAATAACTCTAATGTCAATATCTCGAGAACCGTTAAGGTTATCGAGATATAAAGACCACGATCTTGAAGAACATCTCATAACCTTCAAATATTGCTATAAAAATACTAAGGACAACCGAAATATTCAGCAGATATTTGATAGAATGTAAGAAAAAGCATGTGCTAATGTACGCTGGAGAATAACTTTAATGTCAATATCTCAAGGACCGTTAAGGATATTGACATAGCAATACCACCATCTTGAAGGACATCTTATAACCTTCAAATATTGTCATAACAATGCTATGGACAACCAAACTGTTCAGCAGATATTTGATAGAATGTAAGAAAAAGCATGTACTAATGTACGCTGGAGAATAACTCTAATGTCAATATCTCGCGAACTGTTAAGGTTATCGAGATATCAAGACCACGATCTTGAAGAACATCTCATAACCTTCAAATATTGCTATAACAATACTAAGGACAACCAAAATGTTCAGTAGATATTTGATCGAATGTAAGAAAAAGCATGTACTAATGTACGCTGGAGAATAACTCTAATGTCAATATCTCGCGAATTGTTAAGGTTATCGAGATAGCAAGACCACCATCTTGAAGAACATCTTATAACCTTCAAATATTGCTATAAAAATACTAAGGACAACCGAAATATTCAGCAGATATTTGATAAAATGTAAGAAAAAGCATGTACTAATGTACGCTGGAGAGTAACTTTAATGTCAATATCTCGAGAACCGTTAAGGTTATCGAGATAGCAAGACCACCATCTTGAAGAACATCTTATAACCTTCAAATATTGCTATAAAAATACTAAGGGCAACCGAAATATTCAGCAGATATTTGATAGAATGTAAGAAAAAGCATGTGCTAATGTACGTTGGAGAATAACTTTAATGTCAATATCGCAAGGACCGCTAAGGATATCGACATAGCAATACCACCATCTTGAAGGACATCTTATAACCTTCGAATATTGTCATAACAATGCTATGGACAACCAAACTGATCAGCAGATATTTGATAGAAATGGAGAATCTTGAAGGACATCTTATAGCCTTCAAATATTGCTATAACAATACCAAGGACAACCAAAATGTTCAGTAGATATTTGATCGAATGTAAGAAAAAGCATGTACTAATGTACGCTGGAGAATAACTCTAATGTCAATATCTCGACAACCGTTATGGTTATCGAGATAGCAAGACCACCATCTTGAAGAACATCTTATAATCTTCAAATATTGCTATAACAATACTAAGGACAACCAAAATGTTCAGTAGATATTTGATCGAATGTAAGAAAAAGCATGTACTAATGTACGCTGGAGAATAACTCTAATGTCAATATCTCGCGAACTGTTAAGGTTATCGAGATAGCAAGACCACCATCTTGAAGAACATCTTATAACCTTCAAATATTGCTATAACAATACTAAGGACAACCAAAATGTTCAGTAGATATTTGATCGAATGTAAGAAAAAGCATGTACTAATGTACGCTGGAGAGTAACTTTAATGTCAATATCTCGACAACCGTTATGGTTATCTTGAAGAACATCTTATAGCCTTTAAATGTTGCTATATCAATACTTAAGACGACTGAAATGTTCAGCAGATATTTGATCGAATGTAAGAAAAGGCATGTACTAATGTACGCTGGAGAATAACTCTAATGTCAATATCTCGAGAACCGTTAAGGTTATCGAGATAGCAAGACCACCATCTTGAAGGACATCTTATAACCTCCAAATATTGCTATAACAATACTAAGGACAACCAAAATGTTCAGTAGATATTTGATCGAATGTAAGAAAAAGCATGTACTAATGTACGCTGCAGAGTAATTTTAATGTCAATATCTCGACAACCGTTATGGTTATCGAGATAGCAAGACCACCATCTTGAAGAACATCTTATAACCTTCAAACATTGCTATAAAAATACCAAGGACAACCGAAATATTCAGCAGATATTTGATAGAATGTAAGAAAAAGCATGTGCTAATGTACGCTGGAGAATAACTTTAATGTCAATATCTCAAGGACCGTTAAGGATATCGACATAGCAATACCACCATCTTGAAGGACATCTTATAGCCTTTAAATGTTGCTATATCAATACTTAAGACGACTGAAATGTTCACAAGATATTTGATCGAATGTAAGAAAAGGCATGTACTAATGTACACTGGAGAATAACTCTAATGTCAATATCTCGAGAACCGTTAAGGTTATCGAGATAGCAAGACCACGATCTTGAAGAACATCGTATAGCCTTTAAATGTTGTTATATCAATACTTAAGACGACTGAAATGTTCAGCAGATATTTGATCGAATGTAAGAAAAGGCATGTACTAATGTACGCTGGAGAATAACTCTAATGTCAATATCTCGAGAACCGTTAAGGTTATCGAGATAGCAAGACCACCATCTTGAAGGACATCTTATAACCTTCAAATATTGCTATAACAATACTAAGGACAACCAAAATGTTCAGTAGATATTTGATCGAATGTAAGAAAAAGCATGTACTAATGTACGCTGGAGAATAAGTCTAATGTCAATATCTCGCGAACTGTTAAGGTTATCGAGATAGCAAGACCACCATCTTGAAGAACATCTTATAACCTTCAAATATTGCTATAAAAATACTAAGGACAACCGAAATGTTCAGCAGATATTTGATAAAATGTAAGAAAAAGCATGTACTAATGTACGCTGGAGAGTAACTTTAATGTCAATATCTCGAGAACCATTAAGGTTATCGAGATAGCAAGACCACCATCTTGAAGAACATCTTATAACCTTCAAATATTGCTATAAAAATACTGAGGACAACCGAAATATTCATCAGATATTTGATAGAATGTAAGAAAAGGCATGTGCTAATGTACGCTGAAGAATAACTTTAATGTCAATATCTCAAGGACCGTTAAGGATATCGACATAGCAATACCACCATCTTGAAGGACATCTTATAGCCTTTAAATGTTGCTATATCAATACTTAAGACGACTGAAATGTTCAGCAGATATTTGATCGAATGTAAGAAAAGGAATGTACTAATGTACGCTGGAGAATAACTTTAATGTCAATATCTTAAGGACCGTTAAGTATATCGACATAGCAAGACCACGATCTTGAAGAACATCTTATAACCTTTAAATATATATATATATATATATAGCTATAACAATACTAAGGACAACTAAAATGTTCAGTAGATATTTGATCGAATGTAAGAAAAAGCATGTGCTAATGTACGTTGGAGAATAACTCTAATGTCAATATCTCGAGAACCGTTAAGGTTATCGAGATATCAAGACCACGATCTTGAAGAACATCTCATAACCTTCAAATATTGCTTTAAAAATACTAAGGACAACCGAAATATTCAGCAGATATTTGATAGAATGTAAGAAAAAGCATGTGCTAATGTACGCTGGAGAATAACTTTAAAGTCAATATCTCAAGGACCGTTAAGGATATTGACATAGCAATACCACCATCTTGAAGGACATCTTATAGCCTTCAAATATTGTTATAACAATGCTATGGACAATCAAACTGTTCAGCAGATATTTGATAGAAATGGAGAAAAAGCATACACTAAAGTATGCGGGAGCATAATTCAAATGTCAATATCTCGAGAATGGTTAAGGTTGTCGACATAGCAAGACCACCATCGTGAAGGACATCTTATATGCTACAAAGATTGCTATAACAATACTAAGGACAACCGAAATATTCAGCAGATATTTGATAGAATGTAAGAAAAGGCATGTACTAATGTTCGCTGGAGAATAACTTTAATGTTAATATCCCAAGGACCGTTAAGGTTATCGACATACCAAGACCACCATATTGAAGGACATCTTATAACCTTCAAATATTGCTATAACAATACTAAGGACAACCAAAATTTTCAGTAGATATTTGATCGAATTTAAGAAAAAGCATGTACTAATGTACGCTGGAGAATAACTCTAATGTCAATATCTCGAGAACCGTTAAGGTTATCGAGATAGCAAGACCACGATCTTGAAGAACATCTTATAACCTTCAAATATTGCTATATCAAGACGACTGAATTGTTCAGTAGATATTTGATCGAATGTAAGAAAAAGCATGTACTGATGTACGCTGGAGAATAACTCTAATGTCAATATCTCGAGAACCGTTAAGGTTATCGACATAACAGGACCACCATCTTGAAGGACATTTTATTACCTACAAATATTGCTATATAAATCCTTAAGACAACTGAAATGTTCAGCAGATATTTGATAGAAATGGAGAAAAAGCATATACTAAATTACGCTGGTGAAGAATTAAAATGTCATTATCTCAAAGAGTGTTAAGTGTATCGACATAGCAACACCACCATCTTGAAGGACATCTTATAACCCACAAATATTGCTATAACAATACTAAGGACAAATATAATGTTCAGTAGATATTTGATAGAAATGGAGAAAAAGCATATACTAAAGTACGCTGGAGAAGAATTAAAATGTCAATATTTCAAAGACTGTTAAGTGTATCGACATGGCAAGACCACCATCGTGAAGGACATTTTATAACCTTCAGATATTGCTATAACAATGCTTAAGACAACTGAAATGTTCAGGAGATATTTGATAGATGTAAGAAAAAGCATGTACTAATGTACGCTGGAGAATAACTTTAATGTTAATATCCCAAGGACCATTAAGGTTATCGACATATCAAGACCACCATATTGAAGGACATCTTATAACCTTCAAATATTGCTATAACAATACTAAGGACAACCGAAATATTCAGCAGATATTTGATAGAATGTAAGAAAAGGCATGTACTAATGTACGCTGGACAATAACTTTAATGTCAATATCTCGAGAACCGTTAAGGTTATCCAGATAGCAAGACCACGATCTTGAAGAACATCTTATAACCTTTAAATATTGCTATAAAAATACTAAGGACAACCGAAATATTCAGCAGATATTTGATAGAATGTAAGAAAAGGCATGTACTAATGTACGCTGGAGAATAACTTTAATGTTAATATCCCATGGACCGTTAAGGTTATCGACATATCAAGACCACCATATTGAAGGACATCTTATAACCTTCAAATATTGCTATAACAATACTAAGGACAACCAAAATGTTCAGTAGATATTTGATCGAATTTAAGAAAAAGCATGTACTAATGTACGCTGGAGAATAACTCTAATGTCAATATCTCGAGAACCATTAAGGTTATCGAGATAGCAAGACCACGATCTTGAAGAACATCTTATAACCTTTAAATATTGCTATAACAATACTAAGGACAACCAAAATGTTCAGTAGATATTTGATCGAATTTAAGAAAAAGCATGTACTAATGTACGCTGGAGAATAACTCTAATGTCAATATCTCGAGAACCATTAAGGTTATCGAGATAGCAAGACCACGATCTTGAAGAACATCTTATAACCTTTAAATATTGCTATAAAAATACTAAGGACAACCGAAATATTCAGCAGATATTTGATAGAATGTAACAAAAAGCATGTGCTAATGTACGCTGGAGAATAACTTTAATGTTAATATCGCAAGGACCGTTAAGGTTATCGACATATCAAGACCACCATATTGAAGGACATCTTATAACCTTCAAATATTGCTATAACAATACTAAGGACAACCGAAATATTCAGCAGATATTTGATAGAATGTAAGAAAAGGCATGTACTAATGTACGCTGGACAATAACTTTAATGTCAATATCTCGAGAACCGTTAAGGTTATCCAGATAGCAAGACCACGATCTTGAAGAACATCTTATAACCTTTAAATATTGCTATAACAATACTAAGGACAACCAAAATGTTCAGTAGATATTTGATCGAATTTAAGAAAAAGCATGTACTAATGTACGCTGGAGAATAACTCTAATGTCAATATCTCGAGAACCATTAAGGTTATCGAGATAGCAAGACCACGATCTTGAAGAACATCTTATAACCTTTAAATATTGCTATAAAAATACTAAGGACAACCGAAATATTCAGCAGATATTTGATAGAATGTAACAAAAAGCATGTGCTAATGTACGCTGGAGAATAACTTTAATGTTAATATCGCAAGGACCGTTAAGGTTATCGACATATCAAGACCACCATATTGAAGGACATCTTATAACCTTCAAATATTGCTATAACAATACTAAGGACAACCAAAATGTTCAGTAGATATTTGATCGAATTTAAGAAAAAGCATGTACTAATGTACGCTGGAGAATAACTCTAATGTCAATATCTCGAGAACCGTTAAGGTTATCCAGATAGCAAGACCACGATCTTGAAGAACATCTTATAACCTTTAAATATTGCTATAAAAATACTAAGGACAACCGAAATATTCAGCAGATATTTGATAGAATGTAAGAAAAGGCATGTACTAATGTACGCTGGAGAATAACTTTAATGTTAATATCTCGAGAACCGTTAAGGTTATCGAGATAGCAAGACCACCATCTTGAAGAACATCTTATAATCTTCAAATATTACTATAAAAATACTAAGGACAACCGAAATATTCAGCAGATATTTGATAGAATGTAAGAAAAGGCATGTACTAATGTACGCTGGAGAATAACTTTAATGTTAATATCCCATGGACCGTTAAGGTTATCGACATATCAAGACCACCATATTGAAGGACATCTTATAACCTTCAAATATTGCTATAACAATACTAAGGACAACCAAAATGTTCAGTAGATATTTGATCGAATTTAAGAAAAAGCATGTACTAATGTACGCTGGAGAATAACTCTAATGTCAATATCTCGAGAACCATTAAGGTTATCGAGATAGCAAGACCACGATCTTGAAGAACATCTTATAACCTTTAAATATTGCTATAAAAATACTAAGGACAACCGAAATATTCAGCAGATATTTGATAGAATGTAAGAAAAGGCATGTACTAATGTACGCTGGAGAATAACTTTAATGTTAATATCCCATGGACCGTTAAGGTTATCGACATATCAAGACCACCATATTGAAGGACATCTTATAACCTTCAAATATTGCTATAACAATACTAAGGACAACCAAAATGTTCAGTAGATATTTGATCGAATTTAAGAAAAAGCATGTACTAATGTACGCTGGAGAATAACTCTAATGTCAATATCTCGAGAACCGTTAAGGTTATCCAGATAGCAAGACCACGATCTTGAAGAACATCTTATAACCTTTAAATATTGCTATAAAAATACTAAGGACAACCGAAATATTCAGCAGATATTTGATAGAATGTAAGAAAAGGCATGTACTAATGTACGCTGGAGAATAACTTTAATGTTAATATCTCGAGAACCGTTAAGGTTATCGAGATAGCAAGACCACCATCTTGAAGAACATCTTATAATCTTCAAATATTACTATAAAAATACTAAGGACAACCGAAATATTCAGCAGATATTTGATAGAATGTAAGAAAAGGCATGTACTAATGTACGCTGGAGAATAACTTTAATGTTAATATCCCATGGACCGTTAAGGTTATCGACATATCAAGACCACCATATTGAAGGACATCTTATAACCTTCAAATATTGCTATAACAATACTAAGGACAACCAAAATGTTCAGTAGATATTTGATCGAATTTAAGAAAAAGCATGTACTAATGTACGCTGGAGAATAACTCTAATGTCAATATCTCGAGAACCATTAAGGTTATCGAGATAGCAAGACCACGATCTTGAAGAACATCTTATAACCTTTAAATATTGCTATAAAAATACTAAGGACAACCGAAATATTCAGCAGATATTTGATAGAATGTAACAAAAAGCATGTGCTAATGTACGCTGGAGAATAACTTTAATGTCAATATCTCAAGGACCGTTAAGGATATCGACATATCAAGACCACCATATTGAAGGACATCTTATAACCTTCAAATATTACTATAACAATATTAAGGACAACCAAAATGTTCAGTAGATATTTGATCGAATTTAAGAAAAAGCATGTACTAATGTACGCTGGGGAATAACTCTAATGTCAATATCTCGAGAACCGTTAAGGTTATCGAGATAGCAAGACCACGATCTTGAAGAACATCTTATAACCTTCAAATATTGCTATATCAAGACGACTGAATTGTTCAGTAGATATTTGATCGAATGTAAGAAGAAGCATGTACTGATGTACGCTGGAGAATAACTCTAATGTCAATATCTCGAGAACCGTTAAGGTTATCGACATAACAGGACCACCATCTTGAAGGACATCTTATTACCTACAAATATTGCTATATAAATCCTTAAGACAACTGAAATGTTCAGCAGATATTTGATAGAAATGGAGAAAAAGCATATACTAAGTTACGCTGGTGAAGAATTAAAATGTCATTATCTCAAAGAGTGTTAAGTGTATCGACGTAGCAACACCACCATCTTGAAGGACATCTTATAACCCACAAATATTTGCCTAGACTGTTAAGTGTATCGACATGGCAAGACCACCATCGTGAAGGACATTTTATAACCTTCAGATATTGCTATAACAATGCTTAAGACAACTGAAATGTTCAGGAGATATTTGATAGAATGTAAGAAAAAGCATGTACTAATGTACGCTGGAGAATAACTTTAATGTTAATATCCCAAGGACCATTAAGGTTATCGACATATCAAGACCACCATATTGAAGGACATCTTATAACCTTCAAATATTGCTATAACAATACTAAGGACAACCGAAATATTCAGCAGATATTTGATAGAATGTAAGAAAAGGCATGTACTAATGTACGCTGGACAATAACTTTAATGTTAATATCCCAAGGACCGTTAAGGTTATCGACATATCAAGACCACCATATTGAAGGACATCTTATAACCTTCAAATATTGCTATAACAATACTAAGGACAACCAAAATGTTCAGTAGATATTTGATCGAATTTAAGAAAAAGCATGTACTAATGTACGCTGGAGAATAACTCTAATGTCAATATCTCGAGAACCGTTAAGGTTATCCAGATAGCAAGACCACGATCTTGAAGAACATCTTATAACCTTTAAATATTGCTATAAAAATACTAAGGACAACCGAAATATTCAGCAGATATTTGATATAATGTAAAAAAAAAGGATGTGCTAATGTACGCTGGAGAATAACTTTAATGTCAATATCTCGAGAACCGTTAAGGTTATCGACATAACAGGACCACCATCTTGAAGGACATCTTATTACCTACAAATATTGCTATATAAATCCTTAAGACAACTGAAATATTCAGCAGATATTTGATAGAATGTAAGAAAAAGCATGTACTAATGTACGCTGGAGAATAACTTTAATGTTAATATCCCAAGGCTCCGTGCAGGGACGGGTTAAGAATATCCTTGCAGCGATACCTCTCGCTTGTCGTAAAAGGCGACTAAACAAAGGTAAACAAAAATCACATCTAGGCAATTTAGAAAACACCAAGGTGAGCCTAGGGACACATATACCACCATTAAACTACCCCGCAAGTGTACATGCAAATCAGTGGGTTGACACGACTTAAGATCACCGGTGTTGTAAGAGTAAGATCAAACCAAAAAAATCTGGAGCATGCCCGTGTCACAAAAAAAAAAAAAAAAAAAAAAAAGCCAGGTCGAAAAACAATTGGTGCAAACAAATGCAAAAACACCAGCATTTGATTGGCCTCAGCGATGAAGTAATCCCAAACCGGAAAGCCTGCCGCTACTTTCTGAGGTCAAACCGGCGGACCCCACAAGCGGACCAGTAGGAATGCAGTTAAGTGGGAAGGTTATGGTCCTACACTTCTGACCATAACGACGCCGGAAAAAGGAAAAGAAGAAGATCCCAAGGACCATTAAGGTTATCGACATATCAAGACCACCATATTGAAGGACATCTTATAACCTTCAAATATTGCTATAACAATACTAAGGACAACCAAAATGTTCAGTAGATATTTGATCGAATTTAAGAAAAAGCATGTACTAATGTACGCTGGAGAATAACTCTAATGTCAATATCTCGAGAACCGTTAAGGTTATCCAGATAGCAAGACCACGATCTTGAAGAACATCTTATAACCTTTAAATATTGCTATAAAAATACTAAGGACAACCGAAATATTCAGCAGATATTTGATAGAATGTAAGAAAAGGCATGTACTAATGTACGCTGGAGAATAACTTTAATGTTAATATCTCGAGAACCGTTAAGGTTATCGAGATAGCAAGACCACCATCTTGAAGAACATCTTATAATCTTCAAATATTACTATAAAAATACTAAGGACAACCGAAATATTCAGCAGATATTTGATAGAATGTAAGAAAAGGCATGTACTAATGTACGCTGGAGAATAACTTTAATGTTAATATCCCATGGACCGTTAAGGTTATCGACATATCAAGACCACCATATTGAAGGACATCTTATAACCTTCAAATATTGCTATAACAATACTAAGGACAACCAAAATGTTCAGTAGATATTTGATCGAATTTAAGAAAAAGCATGTACTAATGTACGCTGGAGAATAACTCTAATGTCAATATCTCGAGAACCATTAAGGTTATCGAGATAGCAAGACCACGATCTTGAAGAACATCTTATAACCTTTAAATATTGCTATAAAAATACTAAGGACAACCGAAATATTCAGCAGATATTTGATAGAATGTAACAAAAAGCATGTGCTAATGTACGCTGGAGAATAACTTTAATGTCAATATCTCAAGGACCGTTAAGGATATCGACATATCAAGACCACCATAATGAAGGACATCTTATAACCTTCAAATATTACTATAACAATATTAAGGACAACCAAAATGTTCAGTAGATATTTGATCGAATTTAAGAAAAAGCATGTACTAATGTACGCTGGGGAATAACTCTAATGATAATATCTCGAGAACCGTTAAGGTTATCGAGATAGCAAGACCACGATCTTGAAGAACATCTTATAACCTTCAAATATTGCTATATCAAGACGACTGAATTGTTCAGTAGATATTTGATCGAATGTAAGAAGAAGCATGTACTGATGTACGCTGGAGAATAACTCTAATGTCAATATCTCGAGAACCGTTAAGGTTATCGACATAACAGGACCACCATCTTGAAGGACATCTTATTACCTACAAATATTGCTATATAAATCCTTAAGACAACTGAAATGTTCAGCAGATATTTGATAGAAATGGAGAAAAAGCATATACTAAGTTACGCTGGTGAAGAATTAAAATGTCATTATCTCAAAGAGTGTTAAGTGTATCGACGTAGCAACACCACCATCTTGAAGGACATCTTATAACCCACAAATATTGCTATAACAATACTAAGGACAAATATAATGTTCAGTAGATATTTGATAGAAATGGAGAAAAAGCATATACTAAAGTACGCTGGAGAAGAATTAAAATGTCAATATTTCAAAGACTGTTAAGTGTATCGACATGGCAAGACCACCATCGTGAAGGACATTTTATAACCTTCAGATATTGCTATAACAATGCTTAAGACAACTGAAATGTTCAGGAGATATTTGATAGAATGTAAGAAAAAGCATTAACTAATGTAGACTGGAGAATAACTCAAATGTCAATATCTCGAGAACCGTTAAGGTTATCGACATAGCCAGACCACCATCTTGAAGGACATTTTATAACCTTCAGATATTGCTAAAACAATGCTTAAGACAACTGAAATGTTCAGGAGATATTTGATAGCATGTAGGAAAAATCATATACTAATATAGGCTGAAGAATAACTCTAATGTCAATATCTCGAGAACCGTTAAGGTTGTCGACATAGCAAGACCACCATCGTGAAGGACATTTTATAACCTTCAGATATTGCTATAACAATGCTTAAGACAACTGAAATGTTCAGGAGATATTTGATAGAATGTAAGAAAAAGCATTAACTAATGTAGACTGGAGAATAACTCAAATGTCAATATCTCGAGAACCGTTAAGGTTATCGACATAGCCAGACCACCATCTTGAAGGACATTTTATAACCTTCAGATATTGCTAAAACAATGCTTAAGACAACTGAAATGTTCAGGAGATATTTGATAGCATGTAGGAAAAATCATATACTAATATAGGCTGAAGAATAACTCTAATGTCAATATCTCGAGAACCGTTAAGGTTGTCGACATAGCAAGACCACCATCGTGAAGGACATTTTATAACCTTTAAATATGGCTATAAAAATACTAAGGACAACTGAAATGTTCAGGAGATATTTGATAGAAAGTAAGAAAAAGCGTTTACTAATGTAGGCCGGAGAATAACTATAATGTCAATATCCCGAGAACCGTTAAGGTTATCGACATAGCAGGACCACCATCTTGCAGGACATCTTATTACCTACAAATATTGCTATAATAACAATAAGGACAAATATAATGTTCAGTAGATATTTGATAGAAATGGAGAAAATACATATACTAAAGTACGCTGGAGAATAATTAAAATGTCAATATCTCGAGAACCGTTAAGGTTATCGACATAGCAGGACCACCATCTTGAAGGACATCTTATTACCTACGAATATTGCTATAACAATACTAAGGGCAAATATAATATTCAGCAGATATTTGATAGAAATGGAGAAAATGCATATACTAAAGTACGCTGCAGAATGTCAATATCTCAAAGACTGTCAAGTGTATCGACATAGCAAAACCAGTAACTTGAAGGACATCTTATGACCTTCAAATACTGCTATAACAATACTAAGGACATCCAAAATGTTCAGCAGATATTTGATAGAACGTAAGAAAAAGCATGTACATACTAATGTACGCTGGAGAATAATTCAAATGTCAACATCTCAAAGACTGTCAAGTGTATCGACATGGCAAGACACCCATCTTGAAGGACATCTTATTATACTACTTAATGCCTCACCACGCTTCGCTGTGATAAAGGTAGCGAGTTGCTCAACGAAACTACGAATTGTCTTTGATGCTTCGTGCAAAATTTCCGACGGAACGTCCCTGAATGACCATCAACTAATTGGTCCAAGGTTACAAAATGGCATCATGGATCATATTCTCCGGTTTCGAAAATACAAGATTGGTTTTGTGGGAGATATCAGCAAAATGTACCGACAAATCTGGGTTTCAGAAGACGATTCAATGTATCAACTTGTTCTGTGGAGAGATGGTAGAGAAAACAAAATTAAAACATACTGTCTTAATACAGTAACTTTTGGCACTGCGTCGGCGCCGTATTTGGCAGTCCGTACTCTGCAAAAGCTAGCCGCTAATGAACGAAATCATTTCCCGATAGCATCAAGCATTGCCACAAACAATTTTTATGTGGACGATGTAATTCATGGGGCAGATTCCACAGAGGAAGCTATGGAAATGCAACGCCAACTAACAACCATGCTGAGACGCGGAGGGTTTCCACTAAGAAAATAGGCTAGCAACAAAGAGAAGCTGATAGCTGCAGTTCCGGAAGAGGATAGAGAAGTACAGCTCCCTTTCTCACTCGACGAAGGCAATACAATCAAGACATTGGGAATTCAATGGCATTCTGGAAGGGACATTTTCAAGTTGCAGCGGAACATTATTTTGCTTAACAAGAGACAATGATTAAACACCGAAACCACAAGTCTCAGTACAAGAAGCGCCCACATCACCTCTCAATGCAAAAAAAATGCGATGTTTTTGTTTTTGCTGGCTCCGCCCACTTACGCATGCACACATTTGTGTGTGTAGCAAACTAGCCATGCCAGGCCTAGACGAAATCGCCGTGCGGGGGAGTAGAGGGAATTACTCGAAGATCAATGACCTTGCCCAAAAAAAAACGGTCGCTATCAGCTGATCCGACGGGAGTCTCCTGCAGAGACCAGCTTACGGAAAGAAGCGAGTGTACTATGACGAGTGTACATATACATACACCATGATTGTAAATTATCGAACACTTCTTGTACAGAACTGAGATTGAGCTGATTAGTTTGTCAGAAGTTTATTCGTCAGAAAGTAATACGGGATACCACCGGTTCTCGAAAAGGACTAATTCATATTGAAGCTAATTGACAAGCAGAATAAAGAGCTTGACACTCACAGCTGGAGAATAATTTCTTCAGCCAAGAGTAAGAACGGAGTGGGAAAGGACCTCATGGTTACCATTGACCAAAAGTCACTCGACCACATCCGCAGCAGATCTGGCAGCATCAAGTTCGAGCTGGGAACCCTGAAGGTAAGGCTCCCCAATGAACGCGACAAGTCAAAGGAGGCTGCTAGTGGTGAAAATAAATTTACACCACTGTAAAGCAGCCACCGACGACTTGATGATGTACATGCTGCAGGAAGATGTGGATATAGCCTAATCCAAGAACCTTGGCTCCTTAGGAACAAAATTCAGGGATTAAGGTCTAAGGTATATAATTTATACTATCCACATACTGAAGGTAAGCTCGAACCTGTATAGTCACCAAGAAATACTTAAACATTTTTCCCCTAGGTACATACAGCAATGGAAACCTCACGATGGTAACGTACGAACAACAGGACAAATCAATTTTGCTCCTATCGTCCGCATACTTGCCATACGATGAGGAGGATCCGCCTTCAGACGCAGTCCGAGAACTTGTGCGACACGCCAAGTCACGCGGACTGTGTCGACATCAATAAAAGGGGTGAGTCCATTTTCGATTTCATTATCTCCACCAACCTCAACATTTGCAACAAAGGTAATACACCAACGTTTCGCAACCGGGTAAGGGAAGAGGTAATTGACCTCACTTTACTAAGTGAGTCTGACTCCATCCGAGTAGAGAATTGGAGAGTGTCCACTAACTGTTCCTTTTCGGACCACAGCCGGATACTCTTCAACCTTAACGTTAATAAAGAAAAACCGAAACCTTTCAGAAATCCTCAGAAGACAGACTGGTAAGCTCGAACCTGTATAGTCGCCAAGAAATACTTAAACATTTTTCTCCTAGGTACATAAAGCAATGGAGACCTCACGGTGGTAACGTACGAACAACAGGACTAATCAATTTTGCTCCTATCGTCCGCATACTTGCCATACGATGAGGAGGATCCACCTTCAGACGCAGTCCGAGAACTTGTGCGACACGCCAAGTCACGCGGACTGTGTCGACATCAATAAAAGGGGTGAGTCCATTTTCGATTTCATTATCTCCACCAACCTCAACATTTGCAACAAAGGTAATACACCAACGTTTCGCAACCGGGTAAGGGAAGAGGTAATTGACCTCACTTTACTAAGTGAGTCTGACTCCATCCGAGTAGAGAATTGGAGAGTATCCACTAACTGTTCCTTTTCGGACCACAGCCGGATACTTCAACCTTAACGTTAATAAAGAAAAACCGAAACCTTTCAGAAATCCTCAGAAGACAGACTGGAATCGTTTCTCAAACCTAGTTGCCAACAGGTTAGTACCGCCACAAGCCATCACTAATCCTGATCCAACTTACATTGAGAATTCAGTCGAAAATCTTGTGAGAATTCTGAAAGCGGCTTTCAACAAATCCTGTCCTTTGCAACGTGCTCGCAAGAAGACCAGTGCAGTCTGGTGGACCACAGAGCTAAAGCAACTCAAGACCAGGACCCGAACTCTATTCAATAGAGCAAAGATCTCAAAAAGAACCGAAGACTGGAATAATTACAAATCCAGCTTCAACGAATACAAGAGCAAAACAAGAACAGCAAAATCTAAATCCTGGCGGGAGTTCTGCGAATCAATAGAGGATCTCAACGAAGCCGCAAGGCTCAGGAAGATCGTATCCAAGGACCCCTGCGCTCCGGGATTCATCCTTAAACCAGATGATTCTTGGACAGAATCCAGTCAGGAATCCCTAGAACTGCTGACTGAAACCCACTTCCCAGGCTGTAAAACCCCTGAAACCACAGTCTCCTTTGAGACGACGGTTCCTACGGTTCACACAACTGAAGAAGTAATAAACAAGATTATCACAACGGATAAAGTATCATGGGCAATAAATTCGTTAAAACCCTTTAAATCTCTGGGCCCGGACGATATCTTGCCAGCGATGCTTCAAAAAACACAGACCCACAGTGTACCCCATCTCGTAAGCATTTTTTCCAATTGCCTCCGCGAGTAACATATGTGACTGCAACCCAAAAGGCGGTCAATTCCCCAACGAAAAATGCAACGCTACAACATACGGTATTCCTCTATTCGGTGAAAAAGAGGAAAGTGAAACGAAAAATTAAATTGTTGTTCTTTAGTTTAGAACTTAGTAAAAGTTCTTAAAGACACAATAAATAGTGAAAAAAAAAAAAAACAATTTATTAAGGCAGTGAAACAAAGTGCGTTGAAGAACAATTTACCAAGTGCACGTAGAAACAAGCCGAGTATAAAAAAAATATATATTAAAAATGGCTCAACAGCAAGCATCGCTCGAACAATGTCTAGTAACATTGACGGTAATTCTTGCGAGGCAAATTCGTCCACAAAGCTGGAGATCGATTGTGGAAAAAGAAATAAAATATTTTCAACCATTTAGTGGTGAAGCAAAGACTTTACCATCGTTTATTGAAACAATTGAACAAGTGCTAATAGACTTTGGAGATCAAGCTTCACAAGTGTTTCGTGTGATATATAATGAAAAGATAATTGGTGCCGCAAAAAATTATCTGTCCAGTGATGTGCCGACAACATGGGACGAGTGCAAGGCAAAGCTGAAGATACACTATAAATCATCAAAAGATCAAACAGCTATCATCAAGGACATCCATAATATTAAGGTATTTACAATTAGTCAATTACTAGATGTTATGCAAGTCACATTACGGAATGTGACAATATTACGGAATGTGCTGCATTTAGTGATCAGGGTTTAGAAATAGCGACGTGTTTAAATAGTACGCTAATCTTAAAACTTAAAGAAGTTACAGCAGGCGCTTTAGCCCCTGAAATTTATGTAAAAATTTTCCTTATCACACATTAGTGAAACATTACATAAATATGTTGGTCAAGACAGATACATATAACCTAAACATAGAAAAGGTACACAAAACACATAACTCCCAACACAAAACACAAAACGTCAGTACACAACATTTCCAAACACAAAATAATCATATTACATCAAGCCCCAACAATCAGCACAACTCAGACAAAATGAATCAGGGCAGATAAAACAGAATGTCAATCCTTTTATCCCTAACACACAACCAAATCAGTTCAGATCTCAAAATAAGAACTCAAGGCAATACAGATCAGGGCAACGTAGGATAGAACCAATGGACGTAGATACCCTCAGTAAAGGAGATGAAGTTAATGAGATAGAAAACGAGTTTTTTATCAACTAGCCTCGGACAACAAGAAAATATTCGCTAAAATAACTATAGAAGGTAATAAATTCATAGCCTTGATTGATACAGGGTCTACGATTAGCCTTTTAAATTCAAACAGAGTACCACAAGAACTGTACACAAAAATCGCAGGAAATTCTATAAAAATTAATACTATTCAGGGTGTAGTAAAAGAAAAAACAGAACAAGTTAAAACAAAATGTCCGAAACAATTCAAAATGCCCGATAATGCTAGAATGAAATGGACAAAAATAGCATTAAACAAGCCATACGATTTCCTAATCGGAATGGATTGGATTGGACAAGACGCTAAATCAATAGATTTAGAAAAACAAGAAATTATATTAATAAATGGAGTGCAACTGCCCTTACTAGCTAAATTATTAGACGAAGTAAATATGCTAGAAGCAAATGAAGTTAGTCAACAAACCATCTGAACGAAGTTGAAAAGCAATATATTGATAAGTTGCTTAACAAATACAAAAAAAAATTATATTTAAAGAAGAAACCGTTAACAAGTACAAAACACAACTGATATTAACATACAATGTTATAAATAAAATAGATATATTGCATAAAAGAAGAATCATATATGTACACACCTGAACCCAATGGAAGGAACAAATAAAAGCAAAGATGTGTTACTTAGATTTATAAAGAAAGGAATGACAGGAATATTTTCAGAAGTTGAAGATCATCACTACAATATAGTCCAACAAATTATCATAGAATTATTCTTACATGATAGAAGTGTCAGATTCATTAGATGTTCGCAGAGGGCTGCCGAAATCCAAACCGAGGAGGAGGCACACAAACAAATTTCCCTCTACCATACAAAAGAATCAATGCACAGTGGTATTAATGAAACATACTACACACTTAAAGACAAAATGTATTTTTCCAAGCTTCACGAACAAATACAATTAATTATAAATAATTGTAAAAAGTGCCAGGAGATAAATAAAACCAAAGTTTCATATCACCGAAACCCCAACTCACAAAAATGAAATCATACACTTAGATATATTCCATATACAAAAGAAAGCGTTTGTTACAATTATTGACAAGCTAACCAAATTTGCAGTAGCTTATACAATAAGAAAGACAGAAATTGGAGAAGTAAAAAGCAAATATTAAGTGAACACTTTGCCAAGTTTGGAAAACCCAAGAAAATTATTACAGATAGATAACGAGTTCAAATCAGAGCATATCATACAGTTCTTAGAGCAAAACAATGTTGAAATTCATTGGACTAAACCAAACAGTCATACAGGCAACTCAGATGTAGAAAGGCTCCACTCCACAATTTTAGAAAAAATAACAGGTATAGAAGAAAAAGATATTTCAGTTGAGATGAAAATACAATTAGTATTAGATAATTATAATAATCGATTTCATTCTACAATTAGGACTACACCTAGAAAAGCGAAAGAAGTAGACGAACAAATATTAAATAGCATAGTACAGGAAACTAAAATCAAAAAAATAAATAAACTTAACGAAAAACGAGAGGATTATCATGAACAAAGACAGGAAGTACCTATTAAAAATTATAAGCATGTTAGACATAAGAATGAAACTAGATACCGAATTAAGAATTAAAACAATGTACACTTAACAAACGTTAAAAGACGTCATTCTCCTAACAACACTACTCTTATTACCAACAGTACATGGAACACTACAGATCACACCAATTAATGAACAGTCAGGATATTTGAAGATTAAGGTTGAAACTATTCAAATTAATAACCAAACAAATATCATTCTACATCTTATTAACCCAAAAGAAATATTAGACACAATCATTCTTCTTAGGACTAACATAAAACATTTACAAATAGAAAACAAAGAAGTAATAAAAAGTAATAAAAATAAACTTAACGAAAAACGAGAAGATTATCATGAACAAAGACAGGAAGGACCTATAAAAAATTATAAGCATGTTAGACATAAGAATGAAACTAGATACCGAATTAAGAATTTAAACAATGTACACTTAACAAACGTTAAAAGACGACATAAATTTACAGGTCATTCTCCTAACAACACTACTCCTATTACCAACAGTACATGGAACACTACAGATCACACCAATTAATGAACAGTCAGGATATTTGAAGATTAAGGTTGAAACTATTCAAATTACTAACCAAACAAATATCATTCTACATCTTATTAACCCAAAAGAAATATTAGACACAATCATTCTTCTTAGGACTAACATAAAACATTTACAAATAGAAAACAAAGAAGTAATAAATCAGCGGATAGAAACACTGATAGCTAAAATTAATTCAATAATGCCTGGAAAAACTAACAGAAAGAAACGAGGGCTATTGAATGTAGTAGGAAATGCAGAAAAATGGCTTTTCGGAACTATGGATGATAATGATAGAATGTTAATCTTCAATCATTTAGAAGTTTTAAATGAAAACACACACAAAACAATTAACACCATAAATGATCAGATCAAAATTAACCAACATTTTAATGAAATTATACATTCTCTACAAACCATAATAATCAATGACAGACGAAAAATTCTAGACAGTTTAAATAGAGTCATAAATAATATCTTAAAACAACGACTATTTCCAGATCAAATCACTAAATTAGGTTTTATAGAAAATAAGATAAATCAAATACAGGACAACATTGTATCAGCTAAACATAATATTGTTCATCCAAGTATCCTTACAATGGAAGAAATAAATGAATATGCAATTGTTTTTATAAACTAAAATTGTTAAAAGTAGGCGTTACCGAATATCAAAACAACGTCATTGTAATTGCAATTAAAATTCCCAAAAATTACGTAACAGTCGAAAAAAGATTAATAACCCCATTACCAAATAAAGAATATTTTGAAATAGATAGTAAAAATGAATATATTGTAGAGGTAGAAAATAAAACATATACATATGAACCCAATGTCACTATTAAACAATTAAAACTAAGTAAACACTGTACTATAACTAGAAGTTGTAAACTAAAATATAATAATGAAACCCAAATACTTCCTTTAGATGATACTACGATCATAATAAAAAATGCTAATAAAATTCTTGTAAAACAAAATTGTGATGAACGAAACATTGTACTAAATAAAAATTATCTAATAAATTTTTATAATTGTCAAATTACCTTATTAAATGAAACATTCGAAAATAACCAAAAAACTTTCCAAGACAAATATTATTATCCAGATAGCAGCATTAATTCCACCTTTGACAAAGCAATTACATTTGAGGATATAGTCTCTTCAAACTTTGAAAATATTAGAAAAATAAAAGAATTAAAATTACATAAAAACATATCATACAGTCTAAGCTGTAGCATTGTAATAAGTCTAATTATAGTGATATATGTATTTTCGCATTATTGTATTAAATCATATAAAGTAAGAATTGTTGAAGACAAAATTTAGGAGAATTCCTACTCAAACCGAGGAGGAGTAACATATGTGACTGCAACCCAAAAAGCGGTCAATTCCCCAACGAAAAATGCAACGCTACAACATACGGCCATTCCCCCCAAACCGCCAAGAACTGGGTCATCGATGACGACATCAGCGAACTCAATCAATCTAGCTGATTCAACGACACCGGCAGATGACCCCAAAAACAATACAAACGATGCAGCGAAAGAGAGGTATAAAAGCGAACCTCGCAGCAACAACACCAGACCAGCTTTCCGTTTATAATCTAATAATACGAAATAAATACGGTCTCCGTTGACCAATAAACTTAAACTTGTGTTTTTTTTTTTAAGTCGGTACAACGCAGTAATCGTCATTCGCGCGGGGTACATCCCAACACAGTGGAAAGAAATAAAGGTAATTTTCATACCTAAGGCAGGTAAACCATCCCATACTGCCGCAAAGGACTATAGGTCAATTAGTCTCTCGTCGTTTCTATTAAAAACCTTGGAGAAACTCCTTACCTATACATCAGAGGACTCATCAACTCACGCAACTTATGCAACACCCAACACGCCTACCTTAAAGGCAGATCAGTGGAAAGTGCTCTGCATGGTGTTGTCCGTGAAATTGAGGGCTCACTGAACCTAAAAGAGTTTACAATGGCAGCCTTCCTCGACATAGAGGGGGCCTTCAACAATGTAAATACAGAGGCCATAATAACAGCTCTAGAGGACATAAAAGTAGACAATTCCATTGTAATCTGAATTGAAAATATGTTGAAGAACAGAATTATCAATGCAGACATTGGACACAGCTCTATAAGGAAAGTGATAACTAGAGGCACACCACAGGGAGGAGTTCTCTCCCCCCTACTGTGGCTTCTTACAGTTAACAAAATCCTCAAATTCTTTATGGAGAAAAACACAAAGATCATAGCGTACGCGGATGACCTGGTTATCTTGATAAAAGGTAAATTTCTACCAACTATCAGTGAACTAATGGAATCTGCGTTGAGAGAACTCTCCTCGTGGGCAAGACAGAACGGTCTGAGAATAAACCCCCAGAAAACCGAGCTGGTCTTGTTCACCAGGAAAAGGAAAATTCC
Organism: Merodon equestris; assembly: GCA_958301585.1. Taxonomy (NCBI): domain Eukaryota; kingdom Metazoa; phylum Arthropoda; class Insecta; order Diptera; family Syrphidae; genus Merodon; species Merodon equestris. The sequence goes on along the minus strand of OY284417.1, from coordinate 123,244,587 downwards.
GATATTTGCTTCCCCAAAGTTAGAGGGCAGTCCACTCAAACTCAAAGCGGAAGCCAAATATCTAGGCATCATTCTTGACTCAAAACTCTCCTGGAGGAAAGGATGAAAAAAGGATTGAACGCTTTTATGCATGCAAAAAGACCTTCGAAAAAAGATGGGGCTTGCAACCGTACATCATTCATTGGATGTACACAGCAATCATCAGACCCATTTTAACTTATGGGGCCCTAGTCTGGTGGACTGCTAGCAGCACGAAAAGCTTTATGAACATGCTCAACAAAGTACAAAGCTCAGCCACTGTTTGTACAGCGGGAGCCATGAGAAGCACGCGGCGAGCAGGGTTGTACATGATTCTTCATCTCCTCCCCCTGGATCTATTCATAAAAGGCTGCGCTGCAAAGAGCGCTCTCAGTTTAGGGTGTCCTCTCTGTGGAAGCAAACCAACTATGGACATGCGGCCATACTCAGAATAATAGACGACCTGGGAAGAAAACATGGTTTTAGTAGCCTCGCAGCTACGACCGACTATATTTCCCCCCAAAATGACTTCTCTCTCAGTATACCTATCCTTTTCCCCGACAGAGAAGAGTGGCTATCAAACGCCGTAATCAACGACCACGAGATCACTCTCTTCACCGACGGATCGAAAATGGACACAGGCACTGGGGCCGGGTTCTACTCTGATACCCTCCACAAACAGGAATCATTCAGACTCACTGATCTGTGCAGCGTTTTTCAAGCAGAAATCCTGGCAATAGAGAAAGCAGACAAACACCTACAGGTAGCCGATATCCCACCATCTGATATCACTATCTTCGTAGACAGCCAGGCTGCACTGAAGTCAATAGAATCCTGTATAACGAGATCAAAGGCTGTCAAGAAATGTCGCGACTCACTAAAGTCCATCAGACACGACAAAGTTAAACTCTGCTGGGTCCCGGGCCACAGCTCAATCGCAGGGAACGAAAGAGCAGACGAATTGGCCAGGCAAGGGTCTGAACTGGACATCAGCGAAGCGGACACGTCATTGCAACCACCGATCAGCGCATTATACCGGAGACGGAAGCCAACTCGTCTTGGCTTACAAGAAACGACAGCTACACGACAAGATCATCGTAGCCAGAGCTCAATATCGGAAAAACAAAGAAGCTCCTGGCGCTGGACCGTAACTCGATCCGTATGCTCGTCGGAGTGATCACAGTACACTGTCCCATTGGAGCAATGCTCCGGAAATGGGGATTCAGCGATCTCTGCCGGAGCTGCGGCGATGAGAAAGAAACTGAGACGATCCAACATCTGCTTTGCCACTGCCCAGCTCTCCAGAATCGACGCCTAGCGTCGCTAGGCCAAAGATTCTTTACAGAGATTGCGGATGTGGCTAATGCAGATATATCGGATCGGATTCATAAATAGCACGGAGTGGTTTCAGTCACCACGTGATAGGACAGGTTAATTTTATGTGTACCCCCACAAATGAAGGGAATCACAATAGGCCTTTTGGCCTCCGAGTGGAAGTGATGCTTAACCATCACACTCCCCTTCTTTAACCTAACCTAACCTTGGTTTCGATGTTGAGACCTACTGCATCCGACGAATAGATACACGTATCATCTGCGACAAGGGCACAGTTTGTGTTAATAAATTGTGGGAAATCGGATGTGTATAAGTTGAACAAAATTGGACCAAGCACTGATCCTTGAGGAACTCCAGCACTAAGAAGGTGTACAGTTAAAAATTAATTGTTAAGAGCGACTTTAAAGTTGCGCTCCGTCAGAAAGGATTTTTCGATTTTCACCAGATTAAGAGGGAAACTTAATCTTATCATTTTGTGCAATAGTCCTTGGTGTCAAACAGTGTCAAAGACTTTTTCCACATCTAAAAGAACTAGACCGGTACTTTTGCCTGCAACTAGATTATATTTGATGTCTGTAGTTATACGATGGACTTGGTGAGTAGGGCTATAGAAGGCTCTAAAACCGAATTGTTCTTTGAGTAATATATTCTACATTAGATTAATTTTAATAATGCTTTCGAAACATTTGCTGAGCGAGTTTAATAAACTTATCGGTCTGTAACTTGAGGGTGTGCTAGCATTTTTTCCTGGCTTCAGTATTGGAATGACTTTAGCAGCCTTCCACACCTTGGGAAAATATCCCATTTTAAGGCAGGCGTTGAAGACCTTTTGAAGATATACTATTCCTGTGTGCGGAAGATGCTTGAGACATATATTTTTGACTTCGTCAAATCCAGCTGCCTTACGAGTTTTCAAGTTTTTTAGAATAGCTTTCAATTCGTTTGTTGAAACTGTGAGGTTATTTCCATCGCCAGTAAAGGAGGTCAGTATATTCATTGAACGTTCAACAGCTTGTTCAATATCCTGTGAAGTACTCAAATTACTAGCAATTGACTGGATACTGGAAAAGTTGTCGGCTAAAGCGTTAGCTTTTTCAGTATCTGAGAGCAATACGGAATTTCCAGATTTAAATGCAGGGATGCATGTATGTTTTTTTTTGATTATTTTTGTTAAATTCCAGAATGGCTTACTTCCTTTGTCTAGGTTCTGCAGTCTATGGTTCCAGGATCTATTTCGAAAGCTGATAATCATTTCCTTTACTAAAGAACTTAGGTATCTAAAGGCGGACAAATCTATATTATCTCTAGTTCGTTTCCATAACGATCTTTGAAAGTTTTTAAGTTTAATTATGCGCAAGATATAGTGAGGAAGAATATTTGAAGAATTTCTGAGGTAATTTATTTTAGGTGTGGAAAGTTCTATACTTTCTCTCACTGCGTGAGAAAAATGTTCAGTAATTTGATCAATCTGCCAGCAACTAACAGTGTTGTTTTCTGAAAGGCTAGGTAGTTTCGATTTTTAAACCTTAACCATTTGGAATTTTTGAAGTCGTAAATTTGATTTAGGTTCTCCACAGGTGAAATGAGTAAACTACACAGTATAGGAAGGTGGTCAGAATTTAGTTCGTTGAGCGCTATAGGTTGTGTAAAAAGCTCAGGTGTATTTGATATGAAGAGATCCAACGTAGATGGATTCGATTGTCTGTTAGAAGGAATGTACGTAGGATGTGGAGGATAAAGAATGTAAAATGGATGCCTTGAATTAAGGTTAGCTAGTACATTACCCCAAGAGTTTGCTCGCAGGCAACCCCAGTTTCTATGACGACAATTAAAATCGCCACCGATTAAATAATTATCATTCTGATTTGTGAGTTTTTGAATATCGTTTCGAAAATGGACGCATTTTTCTTGCGTAGATCTACCACCGGGAAAATATGCACTTACCATTTTTAGCGAAAGGCCATTGCTAAGCGGTACATTAATTCCCTTTGTATTAATAAACGGAAGAATTATGTTTTACTGTACGTTTTACTAACACCGCAACACCTTCACCACTTCTCTTTTCCCTATCTAATCGATAACACCTAAACATATGATTAGGTAATTTTACATTGGAACTTAGTCAAGTTTCAGTAACTAAAGCTACGTCTATATTATGTTTACTTAAAAAAGCGAACAATTCTATTTGTTTCCTTCGAATGCTTCTAGCATTCCAACAGCTGAAGTCAATAGAATCCTGTATAACGAGATCAAAGGCTGTCAAGAAATGTCGCGACTCACTAAAGTCCATCAGACACCACAAAGTTAAACTCTGCTGGGTCCCGGGCCACAGCTCAATCGCGTTTACTTAAAAAAGCGAACAATTCTATTTGTTTCCCTCTAATGCTTCTAGCATTCCAACAGCTTGAGTTGATGAAAATAAATCGTTTGTTCCTTTTGAAACTCTATGTTTTATTTCCGTCTTTTCGAGTAGCTAATGTGAATACCGCGTCCGGAATAAATCGCAATCCGTAGTTGGATTAATTATTTATTTTGTTTTTAGATAATCGCTAGTGTCCGTGCGACACAGTTGGAGAATAATTCAGATGTCAATATCTCTGGAAACTTTAAGTGTAGCAAGACCACTATCTTGAAGGACATCTTACAGCCTTAAAATATTGCTATAACAATACTAAGCACAGCCAAATGTTCAGGAGATATTTTATAGTATTTAAGAATGAGCATATTGTCGTATAAAAGTGCTACTTTCGTGAAGTGAAGCAGAGAACTTATGAACAAGAAAAACATTAACCTCTCTTGATCTTACGAGGTTCGAAGATCAAGTAGAGAGAGTATGCTGGCTTGGCCTTTACTTCCTTCTTGTTCGCGAGCTGGTCGGCTTTTCGCTTTTCTAATCTTGTAATTTGGGAAATCAATGAGGATCTGTTAATAAAAGGAGGAAATCTCTTTTATTTGTAATTGACGCAGTCGGTAACTATACGGGTATAAAGTATAAAAGACAAATAAATCTGCAAAAATATAAGACGCCATCAAATAAAAAACGGGGCCTTCTAATAACGCCATTACGGCTGTACATTTAAGCATTAAGAATACAGTGAAGTGAACTAAAGTGAAAACTAATGAAAATATAACAATCATACAAGAACAATGAATCATTAACCAAAACCTGCAATAAGTCAAACACTTTGTTAAATCGAACACGCAAACATTTGCATCGAAACCCGTTAGAAAGAGCTCCAGCTTAATCAAAAACGCTCTGTCAAACATCTATCATTGTAAGAGATCTTTACTCCAATCCGATTAAGCCAAGGAAAATACAGCAGCAGAACTTCGATAAGCCGCAATATTGCAAAATGGACGCCGCAGAAAAATTCAAATTAATTTTAGATTTAATTAATAAAAATTCCCGGAGATGAGACATTTACGGTAGGTTTGCTGGACAGGATAGATTTCCTTGCATCGATTCTGACTGATTTTGACGAAAGTTCAAAGATGATTCCAACAGGATATATTTAGGATAGAATTATAGGAAAGGCTAAGGTGGAACTTCAAAATCAAATCAAAAGTTCTCAGCAAATACCTTGATCGATAAAATAAGAACAGCTGTGGTGACTTCTACAATTGGAAATTATTACAACGTAATAGCTAGCTATATAGATAGAATCAATAATATATGTTCTAGATAATAATGTAGATAACTGATCAATGACAGATTCAAACAACAGAATTGCTTTCGATGCTTTTAAACCAAACTTGCCTGAACCGAATTTCATGTAGAAATGCCTAAAATTTAGCTGAAGCTTATAAGATTATTCTTGAGATTAATCAAGATTAATCAAGTCTTTAGGGCCCACACGTTTTAGTAATCAGTATAATTCAAATAATATTTTTTTCCCATTAACAAAAAACAACACCACACATTTAATCGCTTTCGACCAAGTAATATTTTTTCTATACAACATAACAACAATTATTCAAAAAGAACTCCTAGACATATTAATAACCACAATTATCCGCAATACCGACCACAGGTAAGCAATTTCACACAGAGTCGACAATCCCGACAAACAGTCTCCCGAAGCTCTGATAACCACCAGTCTCAGCAATCTAATAAATAGATACACATAAGACCATAACGAACCTATGGAAATAGCTAACAACGAAGGTAATCATCGTGTTATATGACACACTTGTTTTCAAGGGCCAAATTTTTAGGACGGCGACAACGACATCCTTATATAAATATCTGTAAAAACAATACCACTTTAAGATTTCTGATAGATTGGCGCAGAATTTAGCATAATTAACAAAAATATCTGCGTTTCCAAGTGAAAACTACAATCTGGTACACCATACATAAGATCCATTGGCTGCATTATCGAGTCAAATACAAAATACAGAGTACCTCTTTTAGGGATTTTCATAAACATTATGTAGAATTCATAGAATATCAATTCCACAACTTCTTTGACGGGCTCATAGGTAACAATATACTTAGCAAGCTTAATCCAATAACAAATTACAAAACTAGGTCACTTATCACGGGCGAATCTCCAATACCTTTATATTTCAACGAAGAAGAAGAAATTTATTCTTATAATAGTTACGGAGGCGAAAATTGGAACGTATGTTTCGGAAAGGCTTTTAAAAAAGATATAGCAGATGGAATATTTGCTTCTCATTTGAGCGTAGTTGATATTTCTAAATTGAAATCACTGCTCAAGTCATTTAAATCCATTTTTTACAAAGAAGGTGATTGTCTAACCTTTATAAATAATGTTACTCATAAGATAAAAACGAAAACCGAGGTACCAATCTATCGTAAACTCTATAAATATTCAGAGATTCATATGAAAGAAATAGTTACGCAAATCGATGAAATGCTGCAACAGGGTTTTATTACCTCCAGGAAGAGCCCAAACGATTCACCAAAAAAGGGTGGCAAAAATGGCCAAAAACAATGGCGAATTGTAGTCGATTACAGGAAATTAAACAAACAGACCATAGATGATAGATTCCCTATTCCGAGTGCTGATGAACTGTTCGACAAGTTGAGCAGATGCAGTTTTTTCCGACAATCGACCTATGTAGTAAAAGCATTCCATCAAATCTGTGGCAATAATATAGAAAAGCCCATGTCGCATTACGTTGTTCACGACATAAGCCTTTCTGTCTTATTGCCACAGAAATAGAGCTAGAACCAGGCGATAGACCAAAGACTGCCTTCTCAACCAAAAATGGCCATTTTGAGTTTGTTCGGATGCCGTTTGGGCTGAAAAATGCCCCTGCGACATTTTTAAATAAAAATGGACGACATTCTAGTTTTGTTAACTAGCTTCGAAGAACATCTAGATTCCCTAAGGAAAATTTTGCAAAAGCTTAAGGATTCTAATTTGAAAATTCAGATAAATAAGTGTAGTTTCGCCCAATTATCTTGGACATATTATAGTAAAAAGTAGCATTGAACCTGATAATAACAAGGTATAATCTATTTTGTCCTTGAACTTAAGGAATTTGTAAAAGTCAGTACGTCTGACTCAGATTATATTAAGGCTTTCGAAGCATTAAAAATATTATTATCTTCAGATACAATCCTAAAAAGTCCAGAATCGATAAACAATTCATTTTAACGACAGACGCTTCCAATTATGCCTTGGATGCTGTTCCTAGTCAAAATAATCATCCTATCTGTTACGCCTCTCGTACTTTTAACAACCACGAAAACAAATATTCAACCATTGAAAAAGATCTCCTTGCATTTGTTTGGGCGGTAAAATATTTTCGATCGTACCTGTATGGTAAGAAATTCATGGAAATTCAACGGTGGAAGATATTTGTTAATGAGTATGATTTCAATACGGAGTACCTAAAAGGGAAAGAAAATAATGTGGCTGATAGCCTAAGTAGATATGTAGATAACGGGGATGCTAAGTACGTTATAGATGATGAAATAAGCTTAAGATATATATTCAGCAACAAAAATGCTGGTGATAACATTGAGGAAGTGCGCACAATACCTCGACCAATAGAAAATGACATCGATAGTTTCTACCATCCATAGTGCGAATGAATATTCAACACAACATATTTTCATATCCGAAAAGCTCGTCAATATGTACAAATGTCATACGGTAACAGAAAGAAAATTTTAATAAAAATAGTCCACAAAAAAAAAAAAATACAAAACCATGTCCAGTTAATAAAAGTGAAAAGCCAATTATCTAATAATTGGCTAATAATGAATAAAATTCTGATAAAAAAGGAAATTTCGGTGTGTACTGCGGACGACTTACCGTTGATTGTTGAATTTCAAAGCCTGTACATTAAGTACTTCTCCATGAACAAAACCCTGAAAGTTAAGTCGCACATCATACTTAAAGGAATAAAAGAGATAAAAATGAAATGCTTACCATCGTAAAGGAGAAACATACAGCCAAGAATGACGAGATGTTTCCCGAGTTGAAAAATCTCTACTTTTATCCAAATTTAGAATCAGAAATCGAAATACGATAGAAGGGCGTTGAAAATTCCTCTGCAAGAAAACCGAAAAAAATAGTCTCGGATAACGAAACGTGCATTTGACATTGCTCAGTGGAACTGTTCTTAAAAGCCAATCACATTCAATGTCACAGATCAACAAGTGCACTTAAAACCGGTAACGCTGAAATAGAGAGATTACATGGTACGTTAAATTAACATCTAAGAATAAGATCAGCCAATGACACATCGGACTTAGACGACAAATTATTTCAAATAATAAACATTTATACTAACACAATCCACTCATCAACGATATAAGGACCTAAAGATTTTATAAACAAAATATGGCTAGGGAAGAAATTGAAACTTTGGCGAATAGGTTACAAAAAGCGAAGTAGCTCAAGATTATGAATTTGAATAGGAATATGGGTAACGGACAAGACAATAACCTATGTATGTATGTATGTCCAAACATACTGAAAAACAAAAGCATCGCCAAATGTGGGGGAAAAATTAAAAAACTGATTAATTTAAATTCGAGGGCAACTATATTTACGATAAATCCATAAAACAAAACACTCGAAAACAAACTTAAGAGAAAGTATATATACCAAGAAGTTTGAGTACCCCAGCCAACACGGTTTTATTTTAAATAACAAATGACACAATGACACAATGACCCGATGCGTACGTACATGTTCGGAAACTGTCAATTGCCCTTATTGCATTCAGCACCATAAGGAAATTGTAAAAAAAATTATGGTGTGTACACATTTCATTTAAGATAAAAACATTAAAAATTAAACCAAATCTCGCACAAACAATGGGGTTTTTTATCCATAAAATCAACCTCAGAATATATGAAACTTGTTCTCATATATGTACATATAAATACTATGGTACGATTACGATATCCGTGGCGCCTGCTTTTGCAGGTATTTTTCTATAGAACTAGATGAGATATACAAAAAAAAAAAAATTTTTTTGATATTTGCTTAGTTTTCGAGATAATGATTTTTAAAATTAATTAATTTTTTAGGTTTTTCACTGGAATTATCTTGACATTTTGTTAAAAGTGTTGCATACTTTTCGGTTCAGGGGAAAAACATGTTATAAGTGTTGTATAATTTTTGGCTTACACTGGCCGCATAGAGGAGTTTGAATAAGGGCGAGTTTGGGCGTATCCAATTTTCATATAATATAAAGAAACGACATACATAACCCTAAAAGGAAAAGCAACACTTTCAACAAAATACTATCAAAATTCCAGGGAAAAAAACCTAAAACTTAATCAATTTTAAACCTCATTATCTCGAAAACTAAGCAAAATATCAAACATTTTTTTTGTTTATCTCATCGAGTTCTATAGGAAAACATCTTCAAAAGCTGGCGTCATGGATATCGTAATCTCCCCATTCTATTAGACGACGATTATTACCAAATATTTCTAGCGAAAGTACATTTAGTTTGTAATAAGGTAATTGATTCAGTTGAATAAAGTGAAATATAAATCGAGTAATAAATAAGTAATATGTAGTAACTGTAATCTTTTCCCCTCTTCCTTTTTATTCTTTCTCTTTTATTTTAAACTGTTACATTAAGTTAGAATGCACCGACGATGACGCCGCCGGAAACCGCGAAGGTTGAATGAGCCGCAGAATTTGCTAAGTGCCAAAAAAGAAGAAGAAAAGGGCGTGCCCGAAAATCATGCAAGGAGGCTGACACAGCTGAAGACACTATGGGTACTGGCAACCCTCTGGGGAAAGCAGTTAAGAGGCTTAGTTCGGCGGATGTATTCCCTACTGAAGCCATTCCGACCCTCGCATCGGCGGCTAGTGAAACCCTGAAGACGAAGAGTACCAAAGTCTTCACCTTGGAGAAGGGCACTTCACATAACAAAGCCCTTTTCAACGGAAAGGAGATCCAAATGACCGTAATGAGTCGAGAAAAGTAGCTTTTCTACAAAGAGGCTGCCATCTCCTCTGGCAATGTTAGGATAGGGAAAGCTGGCAGTGACAGTAGAATAATCGCATCGCAGATTACAAACAATGCGAGGATGGTCTACTGGAACTTGCTGCGGCAACAGGCTTCTGTATCCAGGCTGAGAGGTCTGGTCTGATAAATGGCTTCTTAATGGTGAGCTGTTCCTCACAGCGGACATCTTCCTGGATCAGGAGCATGGTGCCGAAAATTCCCGCTTTGGTATAGGGTCTACCTGATTATATCGAACTCACTATCACAAACTTGCACAATTCTGTGGACAAGACTTGGTGGTTTCCAGAGTAAGCTACGCGCACGGAGAAATCGATAGCTTCGTTGTTGCATCTGCTTACTTCTTGTACGCTCGGAACAGCCTCCGCCACTGAAGGCAGTTTCTGAACTCGTAGAGTATGTACTGTGAAGCCAGAGAGATTGGACTCATCATTTGTTGCGATGCCAATGTTCAAAAGACTGTTTGGGTAGCAGCAACCAAACTTCACGCTTTCGTCTGACCTTATCATCAACAATGTTGGCTTTCAACCAATTTTTGCCGCGCGAGACGACTATCAAGAGAGAGATTGAGTGAGGTAACTGTGGAGCAGACGAACTAGCCAAAATAGGCACCACACTGCAGCTCTCGGCTGATTAAAGGAAAATCCACCCACCAATGGAAACGTAAAAATATAAAATCTAGAAACAAGCACTGTAACAGACAAATAAGAAATGGTGTGACCTTGAAACATGGAACTTCGCGAGACAAATCTGACCCAGGTATTGTCAGCGTAAAACCAGAAATCCGCAACATTGAATTGAACGCAGAAGACTTGCGGGCGTTAGTAGAAGCCATTGCAATTTTGCTAAACATATCTGCGTTCTTGGCATCAGTGAGAAACCCACCTGAGCTGCATGTTGCTAGGAGATGACACAGCAGAACACTTTCTCTACGACTGTCCCACCTTCGCTCGCGCACGGTGGTGCACTCTTGGCTCCGACGTGACGTGGTGTTCCGATGTGCCGAATCTCTTAACTCTACATCACTGAAGCTCCTCCCCACTTTTCTCTAGACAACGGGGAAAATACAATAAAGGTAGGTGTCTGTCTGGTACTACAATGGACAAGTATGTGCGTCTGAATGATACAACAGATAGCAGAAGCCTCCTTTTCCAAATATTCCATCATAATTATTTCTTCAGCGTCCCAAAAAACGAATGTCATAACCTTTGCCGCCGAACTTTATAATTTGAATTTCGTTGTTGTCCGTGAAAAGGCTCAAAATGTTTGATTTATGTTTGATTTTAGGATTAACATGATAGAACCAAGTCTCGTCCTTGGTCGCGAAACGTAATAAAAACATTTCCTGATCTGCTTGGAACTTCTCGAGATTCATCATCGAAATGTCGACTTATTTTTAACTTGCCAGTGGGAAGTTTTTGTAATGGGGCCGATTTTGTGAATCCCAAATTTTGACATATCTCCACGTTTCAAGGTCACCAGAATCCAAATCCAACGTTTTTATAGAGATGTCTGTGTGTGTGTATGTACGTATGTGTGTTCGTAATCATTTTTCGTCTCGATTATCTTAAGAACCAAAGATGATATTAACATGGGACTAGATACATTAGACGCGTAATTACATAACATAGAACTGAAAGAATTTTCAGCGAAATCGGTCCAGCCGTTTTTTTTTTTAAACGAGAAAACCAAGAAAAAAGGCAAACAAGCTGAATTTTAAAATGAATGAAGTGCACAATTTATTCATGCAGATTTTAGATACCTTCATATTCACATTGTTATGATTGAGTATTTTAGCAAAAATGCAATCGGAGTTGTGAAAAATGTCATTAAAGAAAGTTATAAAAAATACAACACTTTTTTTCTACAACAACTCTAAACTTATATCAGGTTTGGAAGTATAGCATCGGTAAGGCTATAGCAATTAATAATATAATATTGCTATTAATAATTAAATATTATTATTAACAATTGAATAGGGTTAATAACATTTGAACATTGTTGATAACAATTGAATATTGTTGATAGCAATTGAGTATTGTTGATAACAATTGAATATTGTTGATAACAATTGAATATTGTTAATAACAATTGAATTTTGTAAATAACAATCGAATATTGTGAATAATAATTGAATACAATTGAAAAAAAATTAATATTGTTTGTAACAGTTGGATATTGTTGATAACGTTTAGAGAATAGTGTCGATATATTTTTGCCTATAATAAAACAAAGTTTTAATAGTCCAAATAAAGTGTCTGTAATGATATCGTAGGATACAAAAAATTGAACAATCTTTTTGCAAGTAAAGGTTTATTTATTACATATTATGTAATTCATACAAAAAAATGTGTTGAAAAGAACAGTCGAAAACTACTATTATGATGCACGTTTAATAATTGAGAAATAAACGATGACTGAAGGCCCGGTTGTAAGTAGAAGTTGTTAACAGTAAAATAGCTTTTGGTGAAGCTATGGTTTTTTTGTTTTATAGTCATAAATGAATTAGACTTAAAAAAATATTGTTATTTCATATTTTGATACGTCTTACGTTATGTTGAGTTTTTGAAATATGCCGTGGTCCTATTCAATTGTAGCTGCTGTGGATAGGATGACTGATATCATGAGATCCTCATTGATTGTTTCCATTTTTTTTTTCACCAAGCCACTACGAACATGTTTTTAGGAGATAATTAAATTCTTGCGGTATTGTTAATAACAATATTAATATTCTTATTAACAATATTCAATTATTACTAACAATATTCAATTGTTATTAACAATATTAAATTGCTATAAACAATGTTTACAATTAACAATCATGTCTTACTATTATTATTGTTTCAGAACGGGGTAGAAATGGTGGCTCCCACCACTCCCGAGGGAAAAAAAATTAAAAAAAAGAAGATGAAGAAAAGAAAGAAAAAAAGAAAAAAGATGAGGACAGAAAAGGAAGCGGTCAAAACAAAGGTTACCGGGGACACGGTGGCCACGTCCGAAAACAGGGACGAGGTGGCGGCCGTGGTGGATTTCGGGGCAGAGGTGGAGGAAGCCGAGGAAGGGGTGGAGGAAGCCGAGGAAGAGGTGAAGGCAATCACGGAACAGTATGGCAAGGTGGTCGGGGCTTTGGTAAAGGACGACCAGGTGGCGGAGGTGTATACCTTTACCAAAGCTTCTACCGTTAAATTATAAAAAAGAAAAAATATTAAATAAATTTAAAATTATAATAATAATAAATAATAATAATAAAAAAATAATTGTTCTTTCATTCTTCTCACTGGGAAGTTAGTCGTGTGGGACCTTACGGTTCACACCTTGACCACTTTTTGATTTTTTTCTTTTGTTCGTCGGTTAATATCTGCCGATCACTCTTCGATCTGCCAACATAACATTTTCGACTTTTTTCATGTAATTTTCAGAGAAGGACGTGGTGGACTTACTTGGCGATGTTCAACTTCAGTGGATGTTCCGCCCAGCTTAAACTCCTGAGCCATTATTAAGTAGCAGAGTCACACAATATTTTCAGCAAGTCACATTTTTGGTAGACAGTTTTTTCAAGAAGAGGTACTTGCTGACAGTTCTAATTTGTTGTTATCTGAGGATCTTGGTCTTTTATATGTTTTTTTTACGATAACCTAGCGGGTATACATATGTATAAGTAAGCAAAAATATTTTTTTTTGAAATAACCGATTATTATCAAAATTTTTGGGTCACCTATGGATTGTATGTGGGTTAATGAAAAAATGGGTTAGTTAGATTTTAGATTTAAAAAAAAAGGGCGCAGAAAGATCAAGTCCTTAAGAACGAGGAGGAACTCAAATACTCGAGTCGGCAAGTCGGATCTGATAATGCAGGGTTATACTATTCTTTTCCGAACAATTCACAATAAACTTGATAAATATTATTGAGAGTACAAATTACTTCGGTTCGTTTTTATAACTTTGTCATATCTTTGTTCGTATTCCGTCGTTTTTCTTGTAATGCACGCCTCAAGTGAATCAGCTAAACACAACACCCTTTTGGTCCCATCAGACACACAGCATGACCTCCGAACTCAACATTTATTTTGGTGTTGATGTTGACGTCGATAGTAACGATTTGCCCATATTCTAGTATTTTTTCTACTTGGGTTTATCATAGCATATTCATTTCTCATCCCCGGTCACAAGCCGATGTAAAAAACCCTTTCCTTTTTTGTATAAGTCCTCATTTATTGAAACCGCTTATATTTATGTATATTAATATTTGATCTGGAAAACTTTTCGTGATGCTTTGGGCGATGAATCAAGACAAATTAAAATAATTTAAGAACAGCTAATTGCATTGATAATAATTTTCGTGTGAAATTTGTTTTGTTTGTTTGTCGTTAGTTATACACTTTTGAAAATATACATATTGCAATACTGGTAAGGAAAAGATAAAATGCTATGTAGGCTTGTGTAAGAAATTATCAAAATCCGTTACACAAATGATTGCTTTTTGCTTTTATATGTCGCGGCAATATCGATATCAGAAATGAACCACGCTGTGCTCGTCGAATTAACGCAAAAGAAATTCTCGGTTCATGAAATTGGCCTGGACGTGATCATTGACGTAAATTCTCCTAAAGTCATTTGCTGAGGCATAGCTTAATATACATTTATTAAGGCGAATTTAGATCTGTACCTGTGTTTTCCAACCTTTCCATTTGTGTACTTGATTCGTACATTTAATAGATGTGCCAGTTCTTGTTGATAGTCAACTTAAAATACTTATTTAAAAGACATATATTTAAACAATTATAGTTGAATAATACCATATATACACATACATTAACCACAATAACAAAAGGAGAGTTTTTTTATAAATTTGTTTGTTTATATTCATAGAAATTTTTTTTTTGCATAAGTAAGTTGGCCATTTACACGGTTTTTGAATAAATTAGTTGTTTGTTTATTCCAATTGGTTGAAGATTGTCTCTTATTGATTGCAGTATTCCTATGGGAATCTACAAATTTAAAAATTAAAGTACAAAAATTAATACGCATATAAAGTCTCTAAATTTGTTACATTAAAAAAACTATCCAAAGCTCCAACATTTAATTGAACTTGTTTCTGGGCTGCTTGCTGGTGTCCGGGTTGACTGTAAATTACTGTAGATTTTTGTTGTGGCACATTACTGCTAAATCTCTGCAATGACAAATATATGAAACTTCAAAATTATCTTAATTTTAATGAATTAAATAATATTTGAATTATTTGAAAGGTAAATATTATTAATCAGCTTTTAGAGTCTCGTAGTGATAAATTGAATATCTAACCATTTTCAAGGGCCTTTTTTTCTGTAAGAAAATACCACAGACATGTCAATATTCTATTGTATAATTGTTCACTAATACCCTGTTATTAACGTAACTAACCCTAGTGACCAAATGAATGACAGACTTGAAGCTTCCTTCTCATTTATGTATAAAAAAATGGGATAAATCGGATAAATGCAAATTTTTTGCTAAATAATAAAAAAGATTTATTTTATATTGTCCTTTAAATTAATAACATATCTGTCTTATATCGTGAGAGGTTGTATAAAATTAAGACAAGAGAAAATGGTAAGAAGGGTGGTGTTATACATACACTTTCAATATTAGTTGCGGTGGCATATTTCTTAGGGGGTTTTACTTTCTGAATAACGAATTGTTTGGGAACAAGCTGTATTGGCGCATCAGTAGAAAGGGAGGCTCCGCTCAAATTATTTCCGCTGCTAACAACTTTGTTTATGTGTTTGCCATTGGAGTGTGCTTCTGCTCCAATTATACCACTTTGTTGAGAAGCAGTGGAACCACTAATTATAGCGCTGGCTCCAACAGTATCAGATGCTTGTGCTCCAGCATATGCGGTTCCAGCTGCATTTCCTGAAAAATTAACGACAGAGTTAAAAATACATATGCATATTACGAGTTCAAAGGGAATATTAGTTTGATGTTTACTAAAAAATATATGGTATATGTACATATATACCCGGATAAATATTTTTACGAAGTTATTAAGAAATTGTAGTCAATCATCTCTGTTGTATGGATTTTTTTTTTATTTTTAATAATGATTGTGACCTTGCGACTTACTTACTATTTTGAAATACAATTTTTTTCATCAAACCTGTTTATTACAGGTTCTGTCGATGCCTGTAAATGATGCATTTAATGACTACTGTGTCGGGACCGATCGCGCGCCAACAGCGTCATAGGATCAACCAAGCTGAAGATAATTATCTTCTCTCTTCTTAGTTATCTGTGACTTATCTGTTGATCTGTGACTCCGATGACCGGAGTTCGAATACCAGAAACAGCTAAGTCATCAAAATTATATTTCTTATAGGAAACTTATTATAAGTAATTCGTCGGAAACTTATTATAAGAAATTGCCGACTCTGAAGGCAATAAAAAGTAGATTTCTTTCATCAAAATAAAAAATAAATCACTCTCAACATAGGTGATTAAATCTCCCATTAAACAATACATAATATTGAAACAATTTTACCCTTAACGTTACCGCCTATACCAGCTGCTGCACGTTGTCCAAAAGGTGTTCCAGCAGAAGCACTCAGACCGCCATCTGCGGTATTACCGGTTAAAAGTCCACCGAGCCCTGCTTCCGCATTATATCCGCCAAAATTAACCCCAACTTTACCATCTTTAAAAGTAACAAACTGAATAGCAAATTGACATTAGTTCTTTTTAAGAAATATTTAATAACACATAGTGACTGAAATATTCATATATATTTATGTAATATGTATTATATGACCATAAGTGAGTTGGTTTATTAAACTTGTTTGGCAAGAAAAGTCAATTATAGCCATGCTTGTTGTAAAGTTGTTGCGTTTCAGTTGATATGAACTAGATTGAATACTAAATAATGATATGATTTAAGATTGTAATTTATTTTTGGTCTGGACACTCAAAGTAAAATTATTCGTTAATACATACGAGTATACATATAATTATTTGGTCTGATCAACATGGAAACGACAAAAAAGATATCTATACAGAATTCACTTCGTACGTCTTTGTATTTACCTGTGGACTTCCTCTGACTGTATTAAGAGCGATTATGCAAACAAAAAGTGTCTTAATCATTTTTAATTAGTCTGTACTTCAATTGTATTCGAAGTCAAGTACAAACTCTTATATTCACTCTATTTGACTTTTAACTATTTAATATTTATTTATTTATTTGGCAATAGCACATATACGGGTATTCATATACAAAAAGTGATCAACACAACTATTAAAAGTATTTTTTTATTGCATTTGCACAGAACTTGATATGATCAATTTGTTTGTGTTACTCACTGGAAAGAACGACTTCAACTGCTGCTTAAATGATAATGAGTACAGATTGCCATCAGAAGCCTTTGTTGGCTATTACACATATGTATACCCACTTCTATGATCTTATTGTTGTGGATCAACTATATTGACGATGGTATAATGAAGTTAAGAAGAAAAACTGGTTTTGTAATAGCGGTATACATTTCCAAGTTACTTTAATAGTACGTTAAATGTAAAAATGTAAAATAAGGATGAATAATATGTATTATTATATTAGGAAGTATAATATGTATTTGCACATTATAAACAAATTTGTGTATAGTGTAAATTAATAAGGCAGCGGTTTAACATATTATATAATATTTTGTGTCCAAATGTTTATAAATACTTACCCTGATGAAATTAATAATTTATATAATTCATTTTCATAAAATTCGAAGTCTTTGCAATTAAATGTTAAATCTTGTTATGTGTTAATGGGAGTTATAAAAGTCCTTTTTTCATATATGTAAGTCTAGTTAGAAAGTGCAACCGAAATTATGTGTATTACAAATATTGAACACTAAATTCGAGTTGCCTTTGGTGTAATATTTTTAACTCTGTTTGCTGTAGTCTATGATTTTTATTTTGTCCGTACGTGTTTCTGGTCTCGGAGAATTTTTTTTTATGAACAAAGTTTCATTTGAATACTTGATGAGGATAAACAAAAAAATTCCATCACGTATTTAGATAACATTTACATAATTACAAATGTGCGGTTCTTACAAATTCTTAATTCTGCAGTTAGTCATCGAACTTGAATATGTATGATTATTTATTGGTTATTATTAAATATCATACGTTTTAATCTTTATCTATATTTTATCTTTATACTAATATAAACGTATTTGTATGTGTATCCATTCTGTTGTATGCAATACATGCATATACATAAGCTAATGGATTTTTAATTAAATAAAATTGAATAGTTTGCTAATTGCGTGGAACTGAAGTTTTCTTTCTATTTAATCGCGATGCATAAATTGAAATTAGAATTCGGTATGGAAGGTGGGCACTGATGCCTGTGACCTCTGCTCTATATATCAATAAAACCATTATTTGTTTATGTCTCTTTTCGTTTTTAGAGAACGTATAAGTTTAGGTTTGAATTTAGGTTTTACTCATGCTTCCATATTATGAATGCATATGCACAGTTTGAACAGTTTATGTGCTGCGACAACTTTATTATACTTGTTTTTTTGTGTTTAAGAAATACATATACCTTAGATTATATGCTTATTCAATTTATTCCGCATGATTTTTCTCAAAAATTCTATAAGTAAACCACCAAATGTACTGATGCTTTCACAAATGTTGTTTGTTTGATTATATTGATTCAAACAACATTCTACCACCTACTAATTTCGTTATTTGTAATTGTCAATATAGAAAATGTCCAAAGGTATTATAAAGCCCGTTGGTTTTTTGACGAAAACAAGATTGTAACATTAAGTAGGAAAGACATAACGGTTATTTATTTCAAGAAAAAAATCTGTCCTGCTATTATAGGGCCTTATATAAGCAATTTACTATATCAAATCAGTTTTGCTAAGTTGAAAGTATACTATAATTCCTACTAGTCCTATATCTATTGATTTTTTCTAACAAATTGTTAACAAAGCTTATGACCATGAAACACCATGTTCTTATTTTTGTAAGCAAATTAGCTATCCTTTTATTGTCACTTGCCATGCAATCCTTTTTTCTATTTAAATTTTCACAATACAACTAAAAGAAATGCGGACAATATGATAATCACCATTCTGCTGAGTATTTTTTTGTAGCAGAAAGAAAATACGTACTGACCTCAGTTTTATTAAGTTTTCTTTCCTTGTTTTACAAATCAATCCAGGGGTAAGTATTTATCTGATTTATTATTAATATTATTAATTACTAAAATATTACCTTCAAAGGGTAAGCGATAACAAACGATGATGTCTACGCCTACGTTTTAAGAAAGAATGTATATATCTGAAAAATAAAACAAGGTATACTTTTGTGCTACTTTGGGGGAAAAACTCATAAGAAGTCTCTTTTTTTTAAGTAAGCTTTCATTTAAAAGCTTTAGTCCAACAAGGCGCATTTTTTGATTTGTTCAAACAAGCGATCGCTGTCTGGAAAGAAATTACTATTGAATTCTTTTATGAAATATATGAGAAAATTTTCTTTTATTATTTTATTATTGTAAGCGATATTTACGCAGATTTCAAGAAAATTTAATCTTGATTAAAAACCACTGTGGAACAACTTACATAGCCAGGCCTTACTAATTCGACTTCTTTTGATTAGGTTACAAGAAATGTACAGATATTATTCACGAGAAATTTAAAATTTTTTTGAGAATCATCACAGAAATTCTTTAACAAAATACCTATATGAGATAAAAACTATGTCTAGGTAATATATAATATATATAGTAGGGTCTTAATAATATTATCACAGTTCTTAAAACTAACTGTTAACTAATATATAGGGTTTTTATTTATTTATATGATGCGCTTTTTTTAAGGGCGTTTTTTCAGGAATCCTAGTTGTGGTGTATTCATTTAAATTTCCTGTTAGGCGTTGTACCAAGCGATTTACGGCATTTAAGGCTGATAGAGGAATCTTCAATACATATATAATTATTTTCATTTTTGTTTTGAACAATTCAACTATAAGTACTTACGTCGAATATACTGTCCATGAGCGGCTGTAGGCTGAATGTCTTTTCTTCACTTCGATTAGAATGAGATTCAGTTACTTCTAATATATCAAGATTATGATTTGGCATTTGTGCTGAATTTGCAAGTTCGATTTTATATCCCAAAATTGACTAATATTTTGTAACAATTAAAAAGGACACAAATAATACGTAATATAAAAGATTTACCTCATTGACTGGAATCAAATCAGTTTTGTATGTTTTTGCAAATCCATGTATAATTGTAAGCTCGGTAAATAGATGTGTTATTACAAGCGATAAAATAAACCACACAAGACGATCCATAACAGTTAGGAGAAGCTAAATATAGTGCAGTTAAGAGATAATAATAAAAAATGCCCATACATGAGTTAGACATACATTTATAAGAAGTGCAAGATATGCAAGATATGCTGAAAAGTACAATGTTGATGTGCA
This sequence comes from Merodon equestris, assembly GCA_958301585.1. Lineage (NCBI taxonomy): Eukaryota > Metazoa > Arthropoda > Insecta > Diptera > Syrphidae > Merodon > Merodon equestris. The sequence continues at coordinate 123,224,291 of OY284417.1, read as the reverse complement.
TGGCGATATATCAACTACAAGAAAGAAAATGAACAAAAAAATATCTGCGCCCCTAGAAAACATAAGTCAGTCAAATGACTACACAAATATTAGAGCACGGTTACTGTATGTGTAAACATATAAGAAACACAATATATCGGTTCGATCTACGTATTGCTTAAATTTTTTATATTTCAATAGGATAACAAAATCTCATAACTAAAAACCTATTCCAAAAAAAAAAAAAACAGAAACAACATTTCGTTTGAAACAAAACACATTTCACGATGTTGAATAAATATTCATTATTAATATGTATACCGAAAATCTTTAATGAGCTGACAGGCGACTTAAATTAGATGCATGCCGGAAGAAACCTTGTATTTTTAGGTCTTTCTCTGCACATCATTGATTTTCTTGTTAGAGGTCAATGCTAAAAATGCTTTAAAACGAATGCCTCTGTACTTCTTAATCTATATATGTAGGTAATAGGTTTTGTTGGTTTCACATTTGCTTCTACTTAAGTGAAAGTAAATTTAATGCAAATGCTGTTTGAAAGGAAAAGTGTACAAAACATCTACTTTAAAATGCTCTGTATTTGTTGACACTAAACTTTTTGCTTTAAAAAAAACTATAATTAGATTGAGATTTGAGATTTGAGACTTGAGATTTGAATAGTGAAATATAATTGAGATTTTGAACATACTTGTACATTCATTTAATGCATATTACCCTTTATAATTTTATATAGTTGGAAAAAATGTATGAAAATGATAAATTTTTAAATTACCCATTTAAGTTTAACTAGGTTTTACCTTGTCGATTTGAGTACTCATTCTGTTTTGTCTTTGTAAATTTCAAACAGGTAAAAAAAATGTTTGAACGTTAGTTAAAAAAAAGAAACTTAATTTACTGTTTTCAATTATACATTTCCAATAGTTCATTAATTTAAAAAAAAACAAGTGTGAACAAATGCGAAAAAAGAGCAACAATTATTTTTTTTGGTTCAATACGAGTCGATGTATCGATGACAAAATTGAAACTGTAACCATTGATCGGAATATGTGTATATATCCGGTGGGAAATAAAGCAGAAGAACCGACGTACCTATCATTTACACATACATAAGTGTGAGTATGTATACGCTGTTTCCCGGTCAACTTTCTTTTTCAACCTAAGCTTGAACGATGGAAACATTGTTGCTGACTTTTGAGGTGAGAAAGATTTGTTGCCACACTTTTCAATGAATTCGCTCTAACAATGGGTTAAAGAAAAAGCTTTAGCACAGTTTACGTTACTTTAGAAAATAGAAGATTATTGGGTTTGAAAGAGTTTGTAGAATTGGTATGTTGGCATTAACTTGCGATTATTTACCTTTTTATGTTCACTGAATACTTGCAAATAATGTGATGTAGATTCAATAGTGTTTGTTAAACTAAATTCTTTTCTAAAAGTGGCTTAATTTATATTATTTTTCGGTGTCATATTTGATCACAAATAGTATTCTTTTTTCCCTTTGCATTATGTTCGTTATTAAGATTTTAATCAATTTCCTGTGAGTAATTAGTTACCAAATTGGTCAAGGGCTTTTTTTTATACTCTAGTGGCTCCAAATATAGGAACTGAACAAACACAAATGCTGATATTTGTATTTCACTTTCTATTTGTTCAGAATTTATTTCGTCGAATTACTTTTTTAGTTATTTATAAAAGAAAATATGTACATATGTACATATACATATATGTGTAAGTGGTTTAATAGAGGGTTAATTCAAACAAAACTGTATTTTATGAAATTTAATAAAGTTAGTTTATTTTGAAACTTTTATAAACTGTTTTTTTAGTTAGTATTGTAATGATGCTAAAAAGTGTTCCTTTCAATTATGGCTTCAACATTTTAAAAATATAGATCTATGATATTCTCTCTTTGTGACTTATTCAAGTTTAAAGTCTAAGCTTTAAATTAGCTATTATATTTTATATTTTCCAACATATAAAATATTTTATTAGATTACAAATTATGACTAACATACAGTGTATGTTACTTATTAATATTACAAACTCAAAACGATATGCAGGATTCAATAAATGAAATACTTTTATTTTGGATTTCAGTAGACATTTATCTGAACAGAAGTAATACTGTAAAGGGACCTTAACTATTCTAGATAGTAACATTCAATTATACGCTATATGCATATGAAATGCCCATTTATAAATATTAATATATACAGATTTATTTTACTTCCTAGCTGTCAGATATTTTATTTATTTAGCTATCGGTGGATTACTATATATATTTTATAGTTGTATAGTATATTTTCTAGGTTTGTAAATGTACAAATACAAATGTATGCAAAATAATAACTGCAGCTGCTTTACATTTAAAAATATGTATGTACATTTTATTTTATATAAAGGGTCCGCCATCTAACGTTTTTTTTTTCAAGTAGTGCTTATTTCGTGAATGGTAACACTTAGTTCATGTCTGATTTGACAGATAATTAGTTTTATCCTTCCGCTGAACGAATATGGTTGTGTATAAGCTTGAACAACGCTTCGCTAAGTGGGCCTGCGATCGACTTACAGAAGATGCCGATTTTGCCAAAAAAATTATCTTTTCAGATGAAGCTCATTTTGATCTTGGCGGGTATGTAAACAAGCAAAATTGTCGCATTTGGGGCACAGAAAACCCGCACGCATACATTGAAAAGCCGGTGCACCCAAAACGAGCCACTGTTTGGTGCGGATTTTGGTCCAGAGGCATAATTGGGCCATTTTTCTTCGAAAATGAGCAAGGAGTGGCCGTTACAGTCAATGGCGATCGTTATCGGGCCATGTTGAACGAATTTTTGTTCACAAAAATTAAAGAGGAGGATATTGGCAACATTTGGTTTCAACAGGAAGGCGCTACGTGCCACACAGCCGAAGCTACACTCGATGTTTTGCGCCCTGTTTTTGAAGATCGCATTATCAGCCGCAGAGCTGATGTCATTTGGCCACCTCGGAGCTGCGATTTGACACCGTTGGACTATTATTTTTGGGGTGCCGTCAAAGATAAGTGTTACGCCGACAAGCCAGAGACAATTGACGCTTTAAAGGACAATATTCGTGAAGCCATTGGTGAAATACAGCTGCACACAATCGATAATGTGCTTAAAAATTGGACCGATCGTGTAGGCTACTGCATGGCCAGCCGAGGCAGCCATTTGAATGAAATTATTTTCCATTATTAACCGGAAGGAGTGTACTTTCAAATAAAAAAAGAAATTTGAGAAAATATTCAGTAGTTTTTTTTATAGCATTTTCAAAAAAAAAAAAAGTTATTTGGCGGACCCTATATAACTTAAATGACATCTACTTGCTAAGATTAGCAGCTTCTTTTACCACTGAACTCACTCATTTTAAATGTTCTTTGGCAAAACTACAATTTAATTTCAATCTAAAGTCAACGTAAAATAAGTTGATTTGTCTTTGCAAGTCCTCGTAATATCTACGATATTTATTAGAATAGTTGAAAAATTGAACGAAGCCAGAATTGTATACCAGATCTGATATTGGAATTAATATCCAAAGGTAGATTTAACCAGCACTCAGGCCGTTTAGTCAGTTGTTTGAACCGATCGATCACAAATGCAAAAAAGGGTCAATAGAAATCGAATTAAAACTAATTAAACGCAAACTGGACAACAGAACTATCAAAAAGGTTAAACGCATGATCGAACAAAACTCTTATACGACACCAACGAAAATATAACAAAACCTCCAATTGGGTGTGAGCACTTCAACAATTCGTCTTAAATAAGTTGGGATATCCGGGAGGGGTTGTTTGATAACGCTGTTTTTAAGCCAGAGACAAATATAAATTGAATTTGGGTCGAACCCCAAATTGTGCTATTCGGTAGCAGTATTCGCCAATATTAAAATGGTTGAGCACGGCCGGCGTGGGAAATTTTTTTTTTTTGAAGAATAACAAAGACGAACTGTTTCGTATGTAAAAGACAGAATGGTACGCAATCCTAATCGAAAGATGTCAACGATTAGTAGTCGATGTGACGAACTATGGGGCTCTTCTACTACATATATAGTAATAAAGAAAATGATTTGTCTCAAAAATACATATAGTATTGTGTCCGCCCTATTTTATTTTTAAATAAAAATCCCGAAATGATAGCTATTATTTTACACATATCAAAACCTACTTTTTAGAAACCCGTAATTTTTACGTTTTTATCTTCTAAATTATCATTTTAAAGAAACTGCGAATCTGGGCATATAGATATACTTAGTACAATGTATAGACAAAAATTAGATATATTAAATTGTAATGAAGGTGCAGCTATTATTTTGCACTAGCTGTATGTATGTAATATTATATATTTATATATATATTCGTTTTTTTTACTGGATTGGGGTGTCTCTACGCTCATTTCTACTTAAACTGAAACTTCCTTTGTATATTTGGATCGGTCATTTAAATCCAAAAGCAGCTTATCAGGTCTTCGTTGAACTCGGGCAGGATCATTAACTTGCTTTACTTCATTTGATACAGTTGATAAATTGCTTTGACTTCCGTATTCGTCTGATGCATATATATTTTTCAAGTTAATTTTATCAGGCAAAATACATGAAGATGATATTGGAGGAATATCTTCATTTATCGACATTATGTTCGTTAAATGATCGTCTCTTTTTTCATTACATTCACCGTCATTAGTATGAAATGTCATATCATCGGTGGAATAGAGTCTATCTTTTTTAATTAAATCTAAATCCCCTATGCTACTTGTTAAGACACCGCTATTTTCAATGATACTTGTTGTACTACTGAAACTGCCAGTTATTACAGAAAGACCTTCGAACATTGATCTATCTAATTTTTCGTTACTTCTATGTGTTGCCATTTTGCAATTTTTCGATTCCAGAGAAGATAATTTCTTCAAACTGTTGCTTAACTTATTCCGACACCCATCACAAATTAAGAGATGTTCCCCGGTCTTATGTTTATCACAATTAAAAGTAGTAGTTTTGAAGATTTCATCGGTTTTGTTCGTAATGTGTTCATTACTTTCCAATATTTTTCCGGTTAAAGCTTGGTTGATTATTCCTAAATTTGATGAGCTCTTGAATTTCGATGTGTTAATTTTTGCTTTGCCTCGATTTCCACAACGAAATGTTGGGGTTGCATTTGTACTTGTTGCTGCCTTTTTTATAATCGAATATTCGGTAAATATATTTTCTTTATCATTTTTACAAATACGGTCCAAATCATCTGGTTGGGAACACATGCACTCTAATTTAATGTTTGAAAAACTTATACTTCCCTCAGGCTTGGGCGAACCTAATTGTTGACAGGATGTTGCTCTTTTGCCCTGCTCAGTTTGAGCACAATAACTACACTTAATGCATCTATCTTTTTTAATCAATTCTTTTAGAAAATCCTCCCCAGTCATTGAAGTATTACTTGACTTTTCAACCTTTAAAGTGGGAATACTTGTGCTCGTAACGGAAATCGGAGGTAGATTGGAATAATTATTATTTTGTGGGTAGTTTTGTGTATCGCTATTTATTGAAAGCATTGGTAAATTGGATACCATTGTTTGCTGTTGAATTTTTGCGGATGTAGTTTGCAATTGACTACTTGGTGTTGCTTTAAGATTTTCTAATAAATGCGATATTGTCATTACAGCGAGGCCCTTTGGCGGTGCCATTTCCTGAATACGTTGTAATTGTATGCTAAGTAAACGAACTTCTTCAAGAGCCTCTTGATCAGATAATTTTGTTTCTGAAATAAATAAAAAAAAAAAATTGAGCAAACAATAATATAAAAATCTTTTAACGGTCAACTTTACATGTACCTAATTGTGCGGTAGAAGTGGTAGCTGAACTAGGATTTGCAAATGTACGAACTTGTGTACGGAAGTTAAATTTCGCACCCGACGATTTAGCACCCATTCCAATGGATTCCTGATGCGATTTTCCACTCCGTAATACTATATACACCTATAAAGTATATTAAATGTATTGTAGTATATTAAAAGTTATCTTATTAATATTGTAGACTGGCCCCATACGATTTTAATGTTCATGAAAATTATGTTTTTTATGCGTTTACTTTTAATACCATGTTTTGGTAAACATAAAAATCGAATGATAATATTGGTAACTTCTCTAGTTCAGTTGTAATCGAAAGAAAAAACGTACCTTACTACCAAATATTAGCCCTAATAACAAAGTAACTGTCAATTGAGTATGACAGAAAAATATTATGTATAGTAGGTCTGGATTTGCCGGTGATTGCAAAAATAACCTAAAGATAGGGAAATTTAGAGAATTTAGAGAGAAGCTGTAAGAATACTTACATTGACACATTTAAAAAGCATGTAAGCAAGAATTCGTTGTAAATAGCCATAGATATAAAACGACTTTCGTTGAACTCTGATGGTGCTTTTCGTACCATTATGCACAATCGTACACCCCAGGCCAGAAAAAACACTTCCACTGAAATATATAAGAAATAAATATTTTACTTCATATAGTTTTATTATAAATAAAGATCTCTTAGTTTTATTTAAATATTCAATAAACACCTTTTTATTTTCTAAAACAAATATCTTAATCTTTCAACACCACAATCACATCTTCTTCCTTACAAGATGATGGTGGAGAAGCAGAAGAATCGGATAAAAATAAAGGCGTTATTATGGGAAGAGGATTCACTATATACATACATATATATTAATACATGTTTCCGTCATTTAACCGTCATTTCTCAGTGGTTTCTTACACTAATCAGACAGACGAGGTCGAAATTGCATTGTGTGGTGTGTGTGTGCGCGAGTTATGTGGTGGGAGCTAGCAAAAACTTTATTTCATTTTTTTTCGAATTTTTATTTTTAAACTTTTTTTTATCTATACACTGTTTAATACACTGTTTATGTGAATTTCATATGATGACTTCTTTTGCTTCTGGTTAACTCCGAGGCAGTCCGAACGAGAATGCCCAAATCTTCCCGATGTGTTATCGTTGAACCTTCGTAAAACTGTCGCTTGTTTACAAGCCATCGTTAGCTTGTTTTTCGCAATCTGGACCGCTCTTACTGTCCGCCGACTTGTTTACAAGCCATCGCTTGTTTTGCACAATCCAACCCGCTGTTGCTGTGTAACATTTCGGTTGGCTTGACCCACTGTTGCTAGGTTGATCGGCTGGGTTGTGTGGTTGTGCTGGGTGGCGGTTGGCTTGGCCCACTGCTGCTTGGTCGATCGGCTGGGTTGTGTGGTTGTGCTAGGTGGTGGTTGGCTTGGTCCACTGTTGGTAGGTAGCTCGGTAGATCGCCTGAGTTGTGGAGTGGGTGGAGTGGTAAGGCACGTAACTCGCGCGATAAGATTTTAATTAATTTTGTAGCATTGTAGTAAAACATCCTTGAACTATGGCGCAGACAAAACGACAATATACGAGAATGATTTCATCCGTCAATATACAGGGTGTCCCACGAGCAGTGTGCCAAAAAGCTAGAGCGTGTAGGTCTCGTCAAGACAAGAAAAAAATCGTACGGGAGGGAGGGTCTATTCCCCCCCGTTTAGCCGGGAGGGGCAGTTTTCTAAAAAAATGACTTAATTTGGAAAAAAAATTATTAAAAATCAACAGTTACATCCACAATGCCGTAATATACTTTTTTGTAAAGCCAGAAACCTCTTCTTTCATCTTGTTTATAAACGAAGCTGTTTTAAGGAATAGTTTTTGAGAAATAAATTTTCAAACTCAAAATTTTGAAAAAAAAAATTTCGAACTATTTTTTTGTATGTAATTAAGTACTAATTTTTTTTTCAAAAATTCAATTCTCTGATTAGTTTTTAGTTAAAAACAGAAAACCGTATGCAAAAATGTCTTGTAGTTTTTGAGAAATTTAAAAAAAATCCGAATCATTTTTTTCTAAGAAAAACCTTTTTTTTGGTTTTAACGCGAAAACATTGACCTCTTTTTTATTATTTTTTTAAAAATTCGGAGTTTCATTATAATAAATTTTCAATATGATTCCCATTTTTTAGAAGGCAAAGATTATATCTCCTTCTAATGGCTGCACATAAGTCTATGCTTGACAAATTTTCCTGCAATTTGACTCCAGTGACTTCAATCCGTTCTTTCAGTTGTTCCAAAGACACTATTTCCACTTCGTAAACATAATTCTTCATGAATCCCCACACATAAAAATCTAGAGGAGTTAAATCTGGTGATCTAGGTGGCCATTCCGTGGGGCTCCTTCTTCCGATCCAACGGTCACTAAAATTATCATCCAGCCAGTTTCTCACCCGTAAGCTGTAGTATGCTGGTGCTCCATCTTGCTGGTAAATTAAATTATCTGCTATGGCCAAAGGAACGTTGTCCATCAAATCGGGCAAAAGGTCTCGTAGGAACTGCAGGTATGATTCTCCATTAATAACGGCATTCAAAAACCGGGTCCCGATTACAGTTTGTCCAACAATACCAAGCCAAACATTATAGCTAAAGCGGTGTTGTGATTTATTTTGTTTTTTGTTGTGTGGATTGGTGCTACTCCAATGATGCAAATTGTGGAAGTTAGTAACCCCATCTCTGGTAAACTGTGCTTCATCCGTCCAGAATAGTTTCATCTCGAAGCAGTAATGTTGAATGCTGCTCTCAAAAACTTGTCGTTTGAGGTGAGTTCCTGAACTGGCCTAAAATGGTACGGGTGTAATTTTTCGGTATGAAACACTCTCCATACTCTAGATTTGGGCACATTACGTCGGACCAAATCCAAAATTCTTTCATCTAAGATTCCTGATCCACCTGTAACTGATCTTTCGCTTCTTCGATGCTCTAGCACTCCGTGCTCTCGCAGACGTCGGTGGATTCTTGAAAACATGCTACGACTGGGACACCTCCGATTGGGATATCTTTCAGCGTAGAGTCTTTCGGCTTCACGATCTCGACCATTAGCTAAACCGTAGCAGAAGTGTATGTCCGTTAATTCTTCTCGAGAGTATGAGTTTGACATCGTAATATGTTGATGAGTTAACATCCAATTTGGAAATGGTTTTTTATTAAAAATGCGATGCCTTTTATTTACATTTGGGTTCCAAATATTTTGTTTGTCAATAAAGAAAAATTGCGGTTTTATTGTCTTAAGGTCCTAGCGGGTAGAAACCATCGGCGGCGGGCGGACCCAGACGAAATTGGCAGGTCAGTTTTCAGGCGTTATCAATGAAAAAAAAAAAGGATTAATCCAGGGTAATTCCAATACTGTGTCACTTTATTGTATCCTCATAAAACTCCGAATTTTTTAAAAATAATAAAAAAGAGGTCAATGTTTCCGCGTTAAAACCAAAAAAAAAGGTTTTTCTTAGAAAAAAATGGTTCGGGTTTTTTTTTATTTTTCAAAAACTACAAGACATTTTTGCATCCGGTTTTCTGTTTTTAACTAAAAACTAATAAGAGAATTGAATTTTTGAAAAAAAAAATTGTAATTAATTGCACACAATTTAAAAAAAAAATAGTTCGATTTTTTTTTTTTTTTTCATTTTTTTTTTCAAAATTTTGAGTTTGAAAATTAATTTCTCAAAAGCTATTCCTTAAAACAGCTTCGCTTAAAAACAAGATGAAAGAAGAGGTTTCTGGCTTTACAAAAAAGTATATCACGGCATTGTGGATGTAACTGTTGATTTTTAATAATTTTTTTTCCAAATTAAGTCAATTTTTTAGAAAATTGCCCCTCCCGGCTAAACGGGGGGAATAGGCCCCCCCCTCCGACACGATTTTTTTCTTGTCTTGACCAGACCTACACGCTCTGGCTTTTTGGCACACTGTTCGTGGGACACCCTGTATACATACATACAACATAAATACTTTGCAACTCATTTTCCTTTTTATTTTTATATATTTAACCAAACACATATGTATAAAATGTGAGTTAAACATTTAACAGTTGAAATAATCAATAAACCTGAATTATAACATTTTTTGGCAGTATTGTGTTTTGGCCTCTGACGATACATTATCGCATACGTCATTAAATATGTATATACAAATATTTCGTGGTGTGTATTCTCAGATTGCCCTAGTTTTCGAAGTTTAGAGATGGCAAAACCAAGAAGGTATGATTTGCATGCAGTGCAACGTACATTAAAAAAAATCAATAAACCATAGCCATAGTTATTTTTAATAACATCACTTTGATAAAATTTAAATTAAATTCAATGGATATATTTACTTACATACAATATTGAACATATTGAACACGGTTGATTTCATTTTGAACTTTAAGTAAATCATTTAACAATGATACTGTACGAGTTATCGTACCTTTTACATATGCTAAGAAAGACACCTGAGAAATCTAATTTACTAATTTCAAAAAGAAATTATTTAATCAATTAAATTACACACATAAACTACCTATGTATAACTTCTGCTTGTATGCATATTATCTATAATCAAATAATTGAACTTGTGTGCATAGTAACTATAATCAAATAACAACTTACTAGAGGTAAATGTATAATCCCACCAATCGGTTTTGCATAAGAACGCTTTCAAATCGTCAGCGGTTCGGCCAACAACTACGTCTGGAGGAGAAACCAAGGTTCTCACTAGTAAACATGTACCAATTACTGCACAAATAATTCCCAATCTTTTAAGCAAGGCTGCATCGGTAATTTTGACTGCTTTAGCTGATCGAACACGGAATATAACCGATATCCTGTAAAAATATTTAAAAAAGTGTATGTGTATTTGTTTTCAAATTTAATTGTATCATATACTCATATGCATATAGCAACTAACTACAATTTCATAGTAATAATACTTATAATTTATTTCGAAAGACATTTCAATCGATATTTCGACTCTAAATATTTTTGAGTTGTTACAGGATTACCGGGAGAAAATTTATGTTTAAAAGCAAATAAAAGGAAATGATGAAACTTGTTATTGTTTGCCTTAGTTTATTATAAAAGGCACTTATTATAAAAGAAAGTAAAAAGGAAATTTACAAAAAAAAAATAAGACCCGATGATTCCCTTCATCAATAAGGCTTCTGGATTTTCGACTAAATCTTATCCCATCTTCCTAGTGTCCTCGGTATTCTTTAATTTGTCGGGCCCTGATGGTGATGTATCCAAAGCCAAAGAAGTTTTATGGATCCTTTACACCCACGAATTTATTACGTCTTTACTTGGCCCATCACTCGATCGCCGAATATTGTCATGTGAATTAACAATGAACACAGTGGTATTGTAACCAACTATAACTGAAAAATCTGTGCTCAAAATGATTAAAATGGTACCAGCATTGCTACGTCCTATTTACAATTGTTTAAAATGTGTGCGTTTAAAATATAAATCATCCGACGGGCACACTGTATTTAGTAGTAGTAGTAGTATTGAAAACTTTATTTAAAATAAAAAAGTATTGTACTTAAAGTAACTATTACAATTTATTAAACTTAAGTTTTTTATGGTTTGGCCCAAGGCCGTCTACCAGATTAACAATTCGTTAAATAAATTTCATACTTAAATACATATTCGTATGTTTATTTAGAAGTCTCCTTCAATAATACGTGTTCTGTACTTAAGTGCACTTGAAGTGTATTCAAACAAAGCTTCCCAACCAAGTTCATATCATTTTGTTTACACCAAAGCATATCATACGCAACCCGCTTAGGATAGGACTTCTGGCAATAAAATGGAATACATCCTCTCTTTCTTGTAGGTTACACAGTTCACATAGAATTGACAAGTGAGGACGATGTGGGATGTAATTTAAATTGATTATTTCACCTCTTACTTTGAATATTAAATTAATCATCTTCAGAGAAAAGCGGTTGAGTAAGTACGTGTTCTCTTGGAGATTATATTTCAGTTGACTGTAAAGCATTCTATGTTGTGAGGTTACTGCTTCCGTTTTACATTTATCGTACAAGCTTGTACTTGCTCTCTTTAGTAGTTTTGTAAAAATCTTCCTTAAATCAGCAGTACTAATGTCTGTGGTAATGGGCCCATTTTCACCGACGCTATCCCCCAACTCCTCCTACTTTTCAATGAGATATGCCCTTGTCGAAATAGCTCTCCTAAGCACCAATCTGGAAAGCCGTTCTTCTTTCATCTCCAGTACTTTTCTGACATAGTCAAAGTGCAGTTTAAGCGTATCTTAAAATAGGGGCGACACTGTTGTTTCTAAATGAAGCATAAAATTTAGAGTTGACTTTTTTAACCGGAAAATTCGTTTCAGAAAATATCTCAGGAATCTTTCAACCTCTTCAAACTGGCAGTAACACCAAACTTGCGCACCATATAGTAATATAGATGCAGCAGTTGCACGAAATAGTTTAAACTTAGTGCTGTGCTCAATATATTTATTATTGATGCATCAGCCCCATACTGAAGAAACAGCTCTTTTCGCCTCCGCCAATTTAAGCTGGAAATGCTTTTTTATACTAAGATTCGCCGTAATTAATACGCCTAGATATTTATACTCCCGAACTATTGAAACAATCTCTCCTTTGTAGGTCCATTGATCATTACGAGCATATCTACTGCCATCAGCTCTGAATATCATAATTTTAGATTTCTCTAAGTTAATTGACAGATTCCAAAGTTCACAATAACTTTCGAGTCGCTTGATCATTCGCTGCAATCCTTCAACTGAATCCAAAAGAAATACTATATCATCGGCGAAAAGTAGTCCTGGTATCTGCATAAACTGTCAAACTGAATTCCTCCTCCAATTGCCTCTACAATATCATTTATGAATAATATAAAAAGTAGCGTGCTCAGAACACAGCCTTGCTTGACTCCCATTTGCATTTCAAAGGGCTCTGATACAAGTTCTCCATCCCATACATACGCGATGTTGTTTTCGTACATCGCTTTCAATAAAATAACAATTTTGCTAGAGATTCCCACCTTATACAGGCTTATAAAAAAGTGCTTCACGCGCAATAGAATCAAAGGCAGCGCGAAAGTCGACGAAGAAAGCGTATAACTTCTTATTCCTTCTTTTGAAGCTCTCTCCAATATTCGTCAGGGTGAATATTTGGTCTAAGGTTAAATAGTTTCTCCTAAATCCAGCTTGAAATTCATTCAGTATTTTTTTGCTTTCGATGCACTGCGAAAGTCTATTGAAGATTAAGATACTAAACAACTTGACTGATGTATTCAGGATACCTCGATAATTTTCAGGTCTGTCGTACGATCCTTTCTTGTGTAAAGGAAAAGTTATTGTTCTTTTAAAGCATTCTGGAACACTCGCTGTTTCAAATATTCTATTGTATTCGTTGGTTAATGCGGACAGGAATTGAACTGAACAATTTTTATAAAATTCTGCAGGTACTCGGTCGTCTCCTGGTGCTTTATCAACTTTAGATTTTTTGATAACATTTTCAACTTCACAAACTGTAAATGGAGCATCTAAAAGCTCATCTTCAACAAAAGGTGCCGCATACTGTGGTAGAGGTGAAAATTGAGGGGTGTTGAGCAGTTTCTTAAAATAGTCGCGGAGTTCAGATGCTTGTAAAGATGATTATATTTATATTATATTATTCCTCCCGTTATAATATCACCGAAACCGTTAGCTTGCGACCCCTAAATATATATATATTTGAACTCAGAATGAAGCCCTCTACAACATACTAAAATTTTAACAAAATCTGAGAGGAGTCCCTTTTTGTAAACATTTACCCCTAATATTTTTAACTCTATGCATTTTATACGTTCCTGGTAGACGGATTCGCCTCAATTTCTTCGATCGCGTAAACTTGAGCGCTTACTTGTGTGTACACCCACATTTTCTGCATTCTGTACAGCGGCTGTTTCGCTCCTTCTTAGAAATGAAATGTTGTCAACTTCAGTCGCTAAACTTGACGTTTGGTGTTTGACATTGTTTACGTTTTTGCCGGCTCGTTGAACTTCATTCGTGAAATGTTCTAGGGTAGAAAACATTGGGCAATCGCTACCAAAAATTGTGCGTAGTATAACCACCGGATCGTTTGCACCAGATTTAAAGCCGTAGGCCAGATCCCATGTGAAAAGGTTATTTGCGATAGAGAGTTTATCGTCTCTTAACTGAGTACTTACCTGGGGGAACTATCACGAAGAAATTTTGCAATTGGGAGCAGGTTGTTTTTTCTACGGCGGGTGTTGTACGGGAGATCCTTATGGATGTATGTAGATTTTAGTGCCTTTAAGTTTTTTAGCGTTTCGTAGAATGGCTCAAGCATCATTACGCGATTTCATTTTGACAATTATCCTTACGGTGCGGGCGCCAGGTGAGGATGCCAAATATGTGTTTTCAACCACGGTCTCCGTGTCGTTAGCGCCCAAGAGGCCGGCGCACACAAACTGCTTTGACCGCGTTGCCTTCCGTAGGTAGGTGAACTACTACATTCGTCTCCAAACTTTTCTGCAACAGTTTATCAATTTGATCTTCCAAAATATTGTTTCGTCGTTCAAGTTGAATAACGGAGATTTCGTCGTACTTCACTTTTAAGCCGGTTAGCTCTGCGCGAAGTACTTGGAAGTCAGCTTTAGAGGGAAGTTCCTTGACGAGTTTTCCGTGTTGGCATCCAGGATTTCTTTCAAGATTTCGACAGTTGTTGTTGAGGATGGTTCCATAGTAGGCTTGGCTTGTTCAGATGGTGGTATACAGGGTGTCCCACGAGCAGTGTGCCAAAAAGCTAGAGCGTGTAGGTCTGGTCAAGACAAGAAAAAAATCGTACGGGAGGGGGGGTCTATTCCCCCCCGTTTAGCTGGGTGGGGCAATTTTCTTAAAAATTGACAATTTGGAAAAAGAATTATTAAAAATCAACAGTTACATCTACAATGCCGTGATATACTTTTTTGTAAAGCCTGAAACCTCTTCCTTCGTCTTGTTTTTACACGAAGCTCTTTTAAGGAATAGTTTTTGAGAAATTAATTTTCAAACCCAAAATTTTGAAAAAAAAAAATTTTTTAACTATTTTTTTTCAAAATTGTATGTAATTAAATACTAATTTTTTTTTCAAAAATTCAATACTCTTATTAGTTTTTAGTTAAAAACAGAAAACCGGATGCAAAAATGTCTTGTAGTTTTTGAGAAATTAAAAAAAAACCCGAACCATTTTTTTCTAAGAAAAACCTTTTTTTTTGTTTTAACGCGGCTGGCCTTGTAGGCAAATGAATATGATCCCCATTTTTTAGAAGGCAAAGATTATATCTCCTTCTAATGGCTGCACATAAGTCTATGCTTGACAAATTTTCCTGCAATTTGACTCCAGCGACTTCAATCCATTCTTTCAGTTGTTCCAAAGATACTCGTACTACCATATTTCCACTTCGTAAACATAATTCTTCATGAATCCCCACACATAAAAATCTAGAGGAGTTAAATCTGGTGATCTAGGTGGCCATTCCGTGGGTCTCCTTCTTCCGATCCAACGGTCACTAAAATTATCATCCAGCCAGTTTCTAACCCGTAAGCTGTAGTATGCTGGTGCTCCATCTTGCTGGTAAATTAAATTATCTGCTATGGCCAAAGGAACGTTGTCCATCAAATCGGGCAAAAGGTCTCGTAGGAACTGCAGGTATGATTCTCCATTAATAACGGCATTCAAAAACCGGGTCCCGATTACAGTTTGTCCAACAATACCAAGCCAAACATTATAGCTAAAGCGGTGTTGTGATTTATTTTGTTTTTTGTTGTGTGGATTGGTGCTACTCCAATGATGCAAATTGTGGAAGTTAGTAACCCCATCTCTGGTAAACTGTGCTTCATCCGTCCAGAATATCCTTGCAAAATAGTTTAGTTCAGTTTCATCTCGAAGCAGTAATGATCGACAAAATTCTGCTCTCAAAAACTTGTCGTTTGAGGTGAGTTCCTGAACTGGCCTAAAATGGTACGGGTGTAAGTTTTCGGTATGAAGCACTCTCCATACTCTCCATACTCTAGATTTGGGCACTCCAAGCATAATAGCTATCCTCCTTGTACTAAAGGAGGGATTACGTCGGACCAAATCCAAAATTCTTTCATCTAAGATTCCTGATCCATCTGTAACTGATCTTTCGCTTCTTCGATACTCTAGCACTCCGTGCTCTCGCAGACGTCGGTGGATTCTTGAAAACATGCTACGACTGGGACACCTCCGATTGGGATATCAATCAGCGTAGAGTCTTTCGGCTTCACGATCTCGACCATTAGCTAAACCGTAGCAGAAGTGCATGTCCGTTAATTCTTCTCGAGAGTATGAGTTTGACATCGTAATGTGTAGATGAGTTAACATCCAATTTGGAAATGGTTTTTTATTAAAAATGCGATGCCTTTTATTTACATTTGGGTTGCAAATATTTTGTTTTTCAATAAAGAAAAATTGCTGTTTTATTGTCTTAAGGTCCTAGCGGGTAGAACCCATCGGCGGCGGGGGGACCCAGACAAAATTGACAGGTCAGTGGCAGGCGTTATCAATGAAAAAAAAGGATTAATCCAGGGTTATTCGAATACTGTGTCACTTTATTGTATCCTCATAAAACTCCGATTTTTTTTAAAATAATAAAAAAGAGGTCAATGTTTCATACATTAATTTGCCTACAAGTCCAGCCGTGTTAAAACCAAAAAAAAGGTTTTTCTAAGAAAAAAATGGTTCGGGTTTTTTTTTAATTTCTCAAAAACTACCAAACATTTTTGCATCCGGTTTTCTGTTTTTAACTAAAAACTAATAAGACAATTGAATTTTTGAAAAAAAATAGTACTTAATTACATACAATTTTGAAAAAAAATAGTTCGAAATTATTTTTTTTCATTTTTTTTTTCAAAATTTTGAGTTTGAAAATTAATTTCTCATAAACTGTTCCTTAAAACAGCTTCATTTAAAAACAGGATGAAAGAAGAGGTTTCTGGCTTTACGAAAAAGTATATCACGGCATTGTGGTTGGAACTGTTGAGTTTTAATAATTTTTTTTCCAAATTAAGTCAATTTTTTAGAAAATTGCCCCTCCTGGCTAAACGGGGGGAATAGACCCCCCCCTCCCATACGATTTTTTTCTTGTCTTGACCAGACCTACACGCTCTAGCTTTTTGGCACACTGCTCGTGGGACACTCTGTATATGTTTCAAATAGTGTTTCTCTATCCACAAGTTAGGTAACTGCAAGTTCTAAGGTGATAAATCGCCTCATTGTGTAAATGTTGGGCAACGCTGTCTCTTCAACCGATATACATACATACATATACAGAAATAGCAGTCTGTGATTAAGATGGACATTTTATTGTTGCTAACTTCATTTATGAAGCTTCAGTATAGCATTCAATATTAAATATCTAAATGCTGTCAGATACGTTACTTGTTTGTCTTTAATTTGATTCTTCATCTTTTTGAAAAAGGTGAAATATAAATTATCGGGCAATCATTGCCATTTCCATTCCCACTTTCGATAAATTAGGTAAAAGACAGAATGAGATTGCATTCATCCTTGTTGGTAATATTGCCGTTTACATTGCTAAAGTGTCTTCACCCCGGATTAGAGGAAAACGCAAAAAAAATATTCAGCATTTCCCATTAAGATTTTAAAAATTATAGGAGTTTAAATAATACATAAGTTCATCGGGTACTTAATGTTAAAGTATTTCTTAAAATGTATTTACCTCCATGTTTTAAGCATCAAAGCACCATATGTGAGTGAAAATCCAATCTCTCGCAACCATATTCTTGCTGTACAAGTGTACAAAGAAGGATTGGGATACATTACAATTGTCTGCAAAAATATTGATTAGGACTGAATATATTTTGACTAGGTGCGAATATTGAAAACAAATATAGTCTTTAATTTAAAATGTAACAATATAAACGTTTAATATAAATTTAACCTATGTATGCAATATTTATACAGATAGTTTGTTTCCTATAGACCAAAATATCAACAACATTGGTTCGAGTATATCTAAAGTTGGTTGTGGAAATGGGCGGGAGGATGTGCATGGTCATAGTCAACGGTTAAGAGTTTAGTTGAATAAGAGCAACTATCGCTAGAAGACAAAGAACAACTGAAAAGCCGGTTGTTCAACTTTTTTTTTCTTAAAATTCTTTTTTTTTGTAAGCTAGGACCAACAAGGTTTTTCTAAACTCTCTCAATTAATCACAATTTCTTATTTTTATGTATTTTCATAATTATTTTTTAGAACTTCATATAGGGAGGGAATCATAGAGAATACATACTCTTTTTTTAATATTGAAAATTAGTAATTAATTTTTTTAATAATTGAAAGTTAAGATAGTTTTTAAGACATGTAAATAACATACTATTTAATTAATATTACAAAATTAGAGAAAACAATGTTCGAGTATGTTCGATTATTTCTTCCCTCTCAAATTATGAGTTACCCACAATGTACTGATATTAAAAATAAATAGTAAATAGTAATAGTATAGTATTAGTAAATAGTCTACTAAGTATGACAAATGTTTTTCCATAATATTTTCGTACTTATTTTATGTTGGACCCATACATCGAGTTGGTATTTGGACAAAGCTTCTTGTACATGGGTTAAGAAAGTTTCCTGCTCAACGCCTCAAAACATCAGGGCCTTCATCAAGAATTTCATTAGTTTCGGTTTGGTTGAGCGAGCAGCACTTAACATTACAATTGGTCATGGGATTCCATAAGCATATCCAATATTTTGGAACACATTTATGACAGAAGGCTTGGGGTTTTCAACGAAGCACTGAACCTTCAAGTTCCAAATGTCTGTTATTATAAATAATGATAAGGTAATTGTTGATATGTAGGTTATTTGCTGCTAAATACCAGCAGTAATATTTTTGTCTTGAGTATATTATGTGTTTATCGGTTCCGTAAGATGATGAAGTCACGGAGGGGTTGCTAAGAAGTGAAGAAATTTAGTTTTATAAATAAACGTTGCTTTTGTCAACAATGAGAAGCGAAAAAAAACTGGGCAAGAAATGGTTGGCCGTTTGCACGAACATGATTGACCGCTAAGAATATTAAGCTGCATGTGTGATTTAACTAGAAGGTAATCGCAAGCCATGAGTGATTTTTAAGTGATCAAATGCTTGGCTCTCAAAAAAACCGTGAACAGCCTTTATACAGGGAATATACGAACCATTCGTCTGAAGGCTTTACTTACATATTTTTCAAATGGCAGAAAATTAAGTAAACGAGAAACATAGAACGTGTCGGACAGCAAACATAAGTGAACATGAAGCGTTTACCTGATGTTAATTGCGAAATTGACAATTATACTCTAACCCCAATAGTTAATTTGATACCATTGTCACGTTTTCGTATATCACCCGTGGTGACACAATGTTGGCAGTGAAACTTAAGCTGTGTTCAATGGCGAAAAGATCAGAATAGGCCAGCACAGATTCGTGAAAACTGTCAGATCAAGTTAGAACAGAAAAGTACAGCCGTATGTTAGTTGTCAAAAAGCGGATTAGAATTAAATAATAAACAAGAGTGAATTCACATAAAAATGCTTTGGAAGAGTTGTGGTGGGCATTGAGAGTGAAATTAGTGTGATTAGTGACTCGTCAACAACATTTTTCAGTGATAATATGTATGTTTTAGCGAGGTTTTTTCAACGACAGCTGCTTTTGACACTTTTCACGAATCTGTTCTGACTCCAGAGTAGGTGCAGAAAATCGTGTTTTGAAGTGTCCGAAACACCGTCACTGAACACCAAGCAGAACATTTTTGACAGAAATGTTTGTCACTGAACAGCAAAAGGTGTACTTTTCTGTCCAGAACAGCGTCATTGAACATTGAAAATGTCATTTGTTACTGAGGTATGAGCGATTCAAACATCCAGTTACTGGCAATTTGGTTTATATGGGGAAAATTGAAGGTCGAGTTTTTTTCAAAAGTAAATGCATATTATCATCGAAATTGTTATTAGTTCGTGAGATATGAGCACCTGAAACATCCTGTCCGGTGTTCTTGGGTATTTATTAAAAAAAATTGATAACATTTTGAGGAGCAACTAAAAACCTTTAAATATTGATGTATGTATGATGTATGTTGGAGACCATTTAATAATCTTCACAATCTATTATAACATAAGAACATTCAAAATGTTGATAAGATATTTGATAGAATTTAGGAAAAAGGCGTATCTTTCAGTACATTAAAAATTATTTCAAATATCAATATCTCAAAGACCGTTAAGAGTATCGACTCAGTGAAACCACCATCTTGAAGAACATTTAACCTTCAAATAGTGTTGCGACGTTGCTCAGAATAAATAAAATGTTTAGGAGATATTTGATAGAATTTAAGAAAAAGACATATATTCCAGTTCACTGGAGATTATTTCAGATACCAATATCTTAAGAACCGTTAAGTGTATCGACTCAGTAAAACCACCATCTTGAAGAATATCTGATATCCCTGATATAGTAATGCAACATTGCTAAGAATAGTCAAAATGTTACAAAATTATTTGATAGAATTTAAGAAAAAGACATACATATATTCCAGTACGCTGGAGACTATTTCAAATATCAAAATTGACTCAGCAAAGCCACCATATTGAACGGTATCTAATAACCTTCAAATATGAATTAAATTTAAAAACCGTTAAGTGTATTGACTCAGCAAAACACCATCTTGAATGGTATCTAATAACCTTCAAATATGAATGCAACATTGCTAAGAATATCTTGGCTTATAAGGGAAGGGTAGAAGTTCAAGATTTTACAATCACGAATGCATATAAAGAACGTGAATTCTTCGCTGATCACAATAACGAAAATGTCCCCGAATTATACTCGAAAATATCATTGGTTACTGAGACATGAGCGCTTGAATTATCCATTTCAATAGTAAATGGTATGTTTTGATACGATTTCATGTATCACCCTTGGTAACACAGTGTTAGTAATTGAAACTAAAAAGACGGCAATAGTAGGCCAACAGAAAATATGCTGCTTTTATCAACAATATGCCCACCCACTCTCTTTTTAAGCTAACCTCTCTATAATTTAATCATATTCTCTTAATAACTTAAGTTGCACTCAAGCCGCTCTAAAGTGAGGGCTTTATCTAAACATGACGTTACTTTTTCTATAACAATGTATAAATAATGTAATTGTATAAATAAAATGAGTATTTCTACACTCCAAAAAAAAACCAATGAGTGGTTTTAATAAAATGTTTTGGAACTTTTGCTAATAAGTTAAATTTGTAGAGTGTCATTTTATTACAATAAATTTTTATGTAACTTACTGTGCAGTATATAAAAAAAGCTCCCATTGCTATGACACGTAAGAGTGCGGGACTAGCTGCACGAACAACCTGTAAAGAAAATAATTTCAAATAAAGCCATGAAAGAATTATTTCAAGAAAGATATTGTACTAAAGGGTCCGCCATCTAACGTTTTTTTTTTTCAAGTAGTGCTTATTTCGTGAATGGTAACACTTAGCTCATGTCTAATTTGACAGATAATTAGTTTTATTCTTCCGCTGAACGAATATGGTTGTGTATACGCTTGAACAACGCTTCGCTAAGTGGGCCTGCGATCGACTTACAGAAGATGGCGATTTTGCCAAAAAAATCATCTTTTCAGATGAAGCTCATTTTGATCTTGGCGGGTATGTAAACAAGCAAAATTGTCGCATTTGGGGCACAGAAAACCCGCACGCATACATTGAAAAGGCGGTGCGGATTTTGGTCCAGAGGCATAATTGGGCCATTTTTCTTCGAAAATGAGCAAGGAGTGGCCGTTACAGTCAATGGCGATCGTTATCGGGCCATGTTGAACGAATTTTTGTTCACAAAAATTGAAGAGGAGGATATTGGCAACATTTGGTTTCAACAGGACGGCGCTACGTGCCACACAGCCGAAGCTACACTCGATGTTTTGCGCCCTGTTTTTGAAGATCGCATTATCAGCCGCAGAGCTGATGTCGTTTGGCCACCTCGGAGCTGCGATTTGACACCGTTTGACTATTATTTGTGGGGTGCCGTCAAAGATAAGTGTTACGCCGACAAGCCAGAGACAATTGACGCTTTAAAGGACAATATTCGTGAAGCCATTGGTGAAATACAGCTGCACACAATCGATAATGTGCTTAAAAATTGGACCGATCGTGTAGGCTACTGCATGGCCAGCCGAGGCAGCCATTTGAATGAAATTATTTTCCATTATTAACCGGAAGGATTGTACTTTCAAATAAAAAAAGAAATTTGACAAAATATTCAGTAGTTTTTTTTATAGCATTTTCAAAAAAAAAAAGTTATTTGGCGGACCCTATATATAATATAATACATAAAAATAAAAATAAAAACGCACAGAAAAAAAAACAAGAAATTAACAGTCTCTATTTCGCTAAAATTGCCGGCCAAAATCAAATAGTTTTCCTCTAGAAAAAAATCTTCGATGAAAAGAGTGCATTATATTACTACATACGCCTTCTGCAAAAAAAAAAAAATTTTCTACAAGTAATTACCGGTATTATGGTCAATTAATCACCCTCTGAAGCAAACAACTAACGTTCTTGTCAACAAATCGGGAAAGTTGGAAACGTTAAGCTGAGAATGTTGATGGAATTTGCAGGTTTTTATTTTTTCTTATGTCTCCTGTTTGCGCAATTTCCATATACGGTTAAATAAACTATTAACCCAAAAACTTAAGACTCGATATCATAGACATGGAAGATTTTTTTAGATTGTATCTTAAAACGCGGAAGGTGACGCTAATTATTCAAAAGAAGTTATCACATCTAATGATATTATACAGTGCCGCTTGGGAGCCTAGAATGTTGACGTGATACGTTAGATAATATTGCATGCCCAAAATAGACTACAGATGGCATAAATGGGTTTTATTTGTTTGAAAACGATAACAGTCAGCTAATGAGTAAACGACGAGTTGATCACGATAACTCATAATTCTTGGCAATCAAAAGAAAGTAATGTCGAAAACATGTAGTGTTTTATTATTTTGGGTTAATTCAAATCAAGTCAACGGTCCAATATGATTAATATAGTTTTGATAGTACATTTTCAAGTTTGCTGTTAAATAGCCCAGAAGTTTGTGTCGGAAAATTGCAATTGAACCACCCTTTCTGCTCTTTTTCTACTGCACACTTCTCTTTCTTCACGAATGAATCTTGCCACACAAGTGCTAATAAACTTCAATTTAAGCCGGTACCTCGTACCAAATCGAGTATTCCATTCATTCTAATATCAAAGTCGAGACGGATCATACAAGTTAGACGTTTTCAGAGATCGAAACTTATCCCACTGCACCGAATAATATTCACTCCCCTTAGAGACAAAACTAATTTCACCAAAGCCTTATTTAATTAAGTCGATGTGTATAGAGATGTATGTTTATATGTACCTTAACTTGTTGATAACGAAATGTAAACCAAGCAGCTGGTGGCAATAGTCCAATAATCGCGCAGGCCAGTAATAAGATACTTGTCCGCATTGGCCAGTTAAGTGCAGCAATACAAGGAGAACCATCTTCGCATGAATCACAGCCCTCAGCACAAGGTAGGCACTCGTATTCCTTTACAATACTGTATGTAGAATTTTTTCCCTGAATTTAGAAATGCAGAAATTATCACGAGCTTATTTTTTTTTTAATAATTTGGACAAATTTGGACAATGAAAAAGGAACGCTATGTATATATAACTTACCAGCATTAGTTTTTCATATTCTTCCTCCAAAATACTGCCATTAAAATACTTGTGAGCAGATAACGTATCGGGGAAATAATAACCTTTGCGACAAACGCATTTATATGAACCGCGTCTAAAACCTAAACCCTTTAAAGCTTCACACTTTATCCATGAAATAGTTCCCAGACATGTCAAAAATAAAATATTTCGCAAAAGACCGTAAATTTTCAGTAATAGTTACTTCTAATCATTTAATTGAGACATTTTTTATCCACATATATTTTAATACAGCATAATTACTTTGCTGATGACTAATGTCGCGTTAAAATATTATATATATACATATATATAAATATTTCGCAGAAGACCGTAAATTTTCAGTAATAGTTACTTTTAATCATTTAATTGAGATACTTTCTATGTACTCGTATGTTTATTTTAATACAGCATAATTACTTTGCTGATGACTAATGTCGTGTTAAGACTCAGCTGTTCATAGTTGATGAAAAGTTGGTAAAACTTACAAACTGTCTATTATTTTAGTGGATCGGTTACTTCGCGGAATGAGTCATTTCCTTGGCAACCGTGCAGTGTGTACATGTCAACTTACACAATTATCTCGTAATCGTAGGAAATTACGCCGATCGACTTTTGCTATATTTCTCAAAAAATATTTAAGAAGCGACTATTGTTGCATTTGATTTTTAACGAAAACACAGTCAGCGAAAACATTTACTGTTTAACCTATGAGAGGATTTTGGCAGCAGTGTATAACTGCTCTTATACGAATTTGTGTCATAGAGGTGGAAATATACATATGCACCTAAAGAACATTGCGTGCACTACTTACTACATTTGATCTAATAACAGGAGCAAAATAAATTTAATAAATCATAAAAAAAGTTTTATATTCTTCGAATTTATACATTTACCATTGTTGTTCGTTGTTTGCATTTGTCTGTTCCAGCAAAGATGTTTAGGGGCTGCGTGGCACCTGGTGTGCTTCGTTGTGGGCACTGGTCAATGTCTACTCTTCTTAAATCGATGTCTATACCAGATGTTCCCCTATTGATTAAAGGAAACAACAGATTAGTAAAAGTCTGGTTTACCGAGACAATTATCAATCAAAAGTATTTTATGATATTTTTCTCAATTATCAGTTATTCTATCCAGCAATTCTCAAATTCCCTTTTGCATAATCCAATAGAATTATTGATCAGCTAAGATTTAAACAGTTGGTTGTTCTTTAAGTCTTATTAATTAATTGACAAGAAGCAAACCAAAAATGCATATTTAGCATTTGCGATGCATGTGGGATGCACCAAATATTTGTTTATGGTATTTTGCTTCTGATAATAAATAAATCAGATAACTTCATTTAAAGTAATACAAATCGTGTGAATTACATATTATTATATTTTTGTTCTTTCGACACTCTAACCATTATCCATTAGATTAGACACAACGAAATCTAAATACTAATGAAGTTGTAACAGTACATTGCATGACATGTTTGAAACCCACGAGGTCTCGCGCTAAAAATGTGGTATCCGGATCTTGATTAATTAAGGCGTTACCTGGTTGAAAACTGATATTAGGGGTCTTAGTCCCTAATAATGGAAAGTAGACTAATGAAATGTATACGTTCCGATGTCTGCAAGAAGATCGAACTTTCATACTTCATATCCCTAAGCAGAATTGGACAGAAGCCTTAAAAGCATCATTACGAGCCACTTGGCCCGATGAGATGCGCACATATGTCGCAGTTGGTAAGAAGAAAGACAGGACTAATTTTCCTCCAGAATATAATAGTGGACCAGTACTTGTTTCCGACTGCTCCAGTGGATAGCACGTGCCTTAAACAAATAAAACAGTCTTGCATTTTACACCTTATTATTGTACATATTACAGTATTTGCTTGACATGTCAGAAATTCTTTAGGTTGCCGATCATATTTCTCAATAATATATGGTATTATATATATAATATATACTTATAATATATAGTATATACTTACTTAAAAAAATATGTTCCGTTTTCATATCCGAAAAATGGCACAGTATACGTTAACATCCATATATTGCCCCCTCCACAATCGTAATAAGGTTTTGACCACCTTCCGTCTTCATAACGTACAAATAAAGTCTCCTCTTCAATGCGTTCTTCCGTTTTATTTGAATATAAATGAAAAGCTTAAAAAAAGCGTTAACCATCATGTTTTATCCATTATATAACACAATTCTGTTGCAATAAGCATGTTGGAATATTGCAATAAAGTATTTTGTACATAAATACATGTAATATTTATTGTTAAAAAGACATTAATATTTCATCTGAAAACTAGTTAAATCTTTTTAATATGATATTATATTGTGTGTGAGCTTATTGCTTAAAAAAAAAAAAACCTCAACAATTTCTGGCTACAAGATATTATGAGCCTATAGTAGCCCTATATACTGCTCTAACGAAAGTAATTGAAGACATTAGGTCAAAGCTAGATGGCTTTAGACTTTTCTAAAGCATTTGATATGGTCAATCACTCAATACTAGCTAGTAAATTACTTTATAACTTTAATTTATCAACATCGGCCGTAAATCTTATTTCCTCTTATCTATGTGGACATTTGCAAGCTGTATGTGTTAACAACACTTTGTCGGAGTTTCTACCTGTACTTAAAGGTGTACCCCAAGGCTCCATTTTAGGACCACTTTTATTCATTATGTATATTAATGAAATTCCAAATATAGTGAAGTACTCATCGAATCACATTTACGCCGACGATGTTCAGATATATCAAAGCTGCCCACTTGGTCTTATTGAAAACTGTGTCCATAACATCAACTATGATCTGGAGCAAATATTTGACTGGTCACAAAAGAACGACCTCAAATTGAACCCGAGTAATTGCAAATGCTTGGTTATTTCTAAAAATGCCTTGACACTTGATTACTTTCCCTCAGTAATGTTAAACAACTCACCTTTAGAATTCGTTAACACGTCAAAAAACTTAGGCATACTTTTTAATAAAAGTCTAAACTGGAATGACCACATAAATTCAGCTGTCGGTAAAACATATGGGGTTCTTCGAAGTCTCTGGGTAACGCAGCAACTCATCCCACTTAATACTCGATTGATACTTGCTAGAGCAATAGCTATTCCTGTACTACTTTATAACTGCGAAATATTCGTAAACAGCGATGTCAGCAGTTTCAGAAAACTCAAAGTTGCATTCAATAGCATTGCTCGGTATGTATACGGTCTTCGAAGGTATGAACACGTATCACAACTTTCAAAAAACCTCCTCAACATGTCTCTCGAAAACTATTTAAAATTCAGAGCACTAACCTTTCTGTTTAAAATACTGCGACTTGGTGAGCCACGCTATCTTTACGACAAACTTCGACTTCCGGTATATACTAGGTCGAATTATTTAATTCTACCTAGGTTCTCTTGCTTGACATCTCAGAGACAATTCTTTATCGCTACTGTACGCCTGTGGAACTCTCTGCCTGTATATTTAAGAGACCAAAGCAGCATTGAAAAATTTAAAAAAGGATTGAAATCCTACCTGTCGAACCAAGACAATTGATTTCTTCTCTTGCAGTATTCCTACAGCATACTCATTACTTTCTAAACTTTTATTTAAACATGTTAAATAGTTAATTGTTTGTTTTTTTTTGTTTTTGTAATCAAACTATGCTCTTTAATGTTATACTAAATTGTACTTTAATCTGCCACAGACTTAAAAGACTTTGTCTCATTGTGGTAGCATTTGTAATCAAACTATGCTCTTTAATGTTATACTAAATTGTACTTTAATCTGCCACAGACTTAAAAGACTTTGTCTCATTGTGGTAGCATATTATAATTGTAATAAATAAAAAAATAAAATAAAAATACATACATAACGACCGAATGTCGATGGCCAAAATCCGGGGTCACCGCTATAATTATGTACTTCGGAAAAAATGTAAAAGCCCGTAATGTTCTAAGACTTTAAGCCCTGGAAAATAGCGAAGAACATCACGCGTAAAAAATATCAAACAAAAGGAAGTCAACCATCCCCTTCGGGACAAAAAACGCGTTGGCGAAAGAAAAATTTTGCTTTAATTCAGGAAGAATGTGTGGCTAAGAACACGAGAGCAATGTATGCAGGGTAAATACAGTACGAAAAGGATACCAGGCTAGATTATAATTTATCCGCAACGACTATGGAAAGCTCATTTCGGACAACGAAAGAGTTGTCCCATAGAGGAGTTTTTAGTGAAAAAAATGGGAATGCCGGTACACTAACTATGCGTACATTTTAAAGAGGCATATGAATCTATAGATAGAACGAAAAGGTATCATGTTCTTGTAAGAGTGGGAGTTCCTAAAAAGCTACAAGTATGAAATTGGTACAAGTATGCCTTAATGGAAACAAAGGACAAGTTAAAGTAGGAAATGTCTTATTGGACTCTTTCGAGATGCGTGAAGGATTGAAACAAGGAGGTTCTTTATCACCACTTTTTAGTCGTCTACCTTGCAAAGCTGAGGCAGAGAAGACTTACGCAAAGACTTTCCTGTCTGTCTGTGCGCATAAATCGCATATCTACAAACTTGCGCGAAGTGAATGTGAATTACAAACTGAGTATGAAATATAGATTATAAAATCAAATACATGAACCGTAATGACGAATAAACCCAATTCACTAACCGCGTGTTTAAAATTCAAGGTAGAATTCTAGCTAAGCTCCTGGCAAGCTGATCCCATCTTGTTTTTAATTGGGTGTTGAAAGTCATAATGAGATCCCTTCAAGAAAAGAAGAGGGAAATAATCCCCACATCCCTTCTGGCTTAGGCTGACAATTTGGACCTACTGAGAGATAGTAAGGAAACAGTTAAAAGAAATGTAGAAAACCTGATAATGTTAGGAAAGGAAATAGGCTATAAAGTGAATGAAGATAAAATCAAATATATGGTAACTGACCGACTTGGATCAATCTAAACCGCGCACCTGAGTGTACTTGATGAACGCTTTAAGAAAGTGGACGAATTTAAATATCAAAGCATCTTCCTGTCTCGCCATGTTAAAATCCGCATTTAGGAAACCATAATAGTGCCAGTGACATTTAACGGGTGTGAAACCTGGTCTCTGGCAAGATCTTAAGTAGAATCTATAGTGGAAAACAGAACTACATCTATTTTGTTTGTTTTCTTTTTGCTTTAATTTTGATTTTTTTAAAACACGATGAGTTTTTTTTTTCTTGTTGGAGGCTGCTGCTATCTATTGGAGTACTCAGACACAATTACTGGTCCATTGTACTCCCAGACAGACACCTTAGATGGCGTTACAGCTCATGAAGAGCCGGAACCAACAAGCTTTTTATTTACTCATGTTGTGTGCGATTTTGTTTTTTTTTTTTTTGTTATTCATTTTTGTTTTTATAATTTTGTAGAACACACTTATCCTAGACAAAAATGCTTAAAACTAGCTTAAACAACAACTTGTTTTTTCACACAAGTGAACGGAACCTAAAGCTTAATGCCGATCCTAAACGGCGAGAGCCGAGAAGCTTTTTGAAGGCAAGTGTACAACAGGTTTTGCCAGTACCCCGCCAAGGAGAGAAGCCGCGAAATAATAATTCGATGGCGTTAGTGTTATCGGGATCCGAACTCGCTCATCTTGCGTCAGCAGCCGGCACACTACCCATTGCGAAACGGCGGCCTACGATGAGGTTTACAACTTTATTTAGTTTACTATATAACTTTATATATACTTTTGAAATGTTTATCGTAATGTTAATTTTCAGATGCAGCTATATTTCCATACATTTTATGTGTTATTACATTATTGCACAAGCAATAATCGTAGTTAAAATATTAAAACAAGTTTATGAATGCGGAAAATAAACCGAAAGAAATAAAGTTAAATGAATCAGTGGAAGCTTGAATTGTACAATTGTAGTAATCCACAACTAATAAAATATATTGTTGAAAAGTGATTGTGTATTTATTTATTTTAAGGACTGAAATACATTTTTCATGTACCGAAAACGCTCATACACTCTTTCTAAAAAAAAAAACTTCTTCTAATTCTTTTTCCAGTTGACTCGGTGGTGATGTAATGTAATTACAATAGTACCGATGATAAAGTATTATAATATACGAGATTCGTCCTATATCTTATAGTTCGATATAATTTACCTTTAATATACTGGTCGTTTCTTGCTATTACTTTTTCTGCATTCTTTCTCGCTAAATAAAACCACTCTGACGTATTCCCCAGATAATGATATTCTGTAGCCAAGTCTTTTGCAAATAAAGCTCCATGATTTGGTGATGGCAGTCGGTATGCAAATGGACAAAATAAGCCAGGTTGTGATGGGTGTTGATTCCAATCGAAACAATTGCCAGCTGCAAAAATATCATCATCAAACTCGACCATAGATAGAACGGAAGCATGTAAAAGGTTAACTGATGATTGTACTGAAAGTGTTGTCATTTTGAATATTCTGCAAGAATATCAAAGATCAAATAATTTGTTAACGATGCAAAATTATAATTTTCTAGAACATTATATAACATAGCATAATATTTAGTTTTAAATACATATAAGATAGTGCTTGGATTCTGCCTAAAGTAACTAAAGAATGAAAAAGTCCAGCATTAAATGACCTGAAATTAACTTAGCCTCGACTGTTTCTATAAATAAAATGGAACAAGGGCCAAAAACACCCAAGTGTTCAAATAGTACGGTTGAGCCAAGCTTAGATCATAATTTGATATAATGCTTACTTTTATATATTTATATTTGTAAATTTATTTGACTCTTTTATTTATTTATTTCATCTATCGAGTAAACTCTTACAGATTACAAGTACATTTAGAATTTCAACAATTTATATTTATCTTATATTATCCAACAGCATTCCTTTAAACGTTTGTCTATTAAGAGTTAAATCACAAAAAGTATAATATTCATTATATACATTCATTGAGTAATTGGTTCATTATCACCATAATTGTAAGTATGTCTTGGAACGTATAAAAAATTTCGTGCCCGGATATGTCTTTCTGGTACATATATAGGTAACAGTTCAAGAATATCAGAACATTTAACCCGATTTGAAAAAGTATCATATACAAACATTATGCAATGAACGATACGTCGTTTATTAAGAGTATCTAATCCAATGAAAGCACACCTAGTAGAATAAGATGGTAATGCATTGAGATTCCAACGTAATTGTTTTACTAAGTATCTAGTAAAAGATTTTTGAACCCTTTCAATACGATTTTTAGCATTAGTATAGGTTGGTTCCCAAACAATAGAGACATACTCAAGAATGGGACGTACCAGGGACACATCAATAGATTTCATTGTGTAAGGATTTGATAAATCTAAGCAGTTTCAGAAATCCGAGCATGGAGTTTGCTGTTGCAATTACATAATCTATATGAGAGGAAAATGTGACTCTAGTGTCGAATATGACTCCTAGATCTTTAACTTCTGATTCTCTGCTTATGTTTAGATCACGAATTGAATAGTTATAAAGAACAGGAGTTGTCGTACGAGTAGCTGTAAAAATAAGGCATTTACGTATATTCAAATCAAGACAATTTTCCTCGCACCATTTAACGATACTATTTAAATCCATTTGAACATTAAGGCAATCATTTAGGTTACTAATACGGGTGAACATTTTGGAACCGTCTGCAAAAGTCATGCATTTTGTATGACGAAGCAATAACGGAATTTCATTTATAAACAAGATAAAAAACAACGGTCCAAGATGACTGCCTTGAGGGACTCCGGAAGTCACAGATATAGCTCTTGACGAAACATCAGATATTTTAACAATCTGCTTTCTGTTACATAAGTAGCTTGAGATCCATTTCAAAAGATAACCATGGATTCCAAAACAACGATTTTTTTTAATTAGAAATTGTTGACAGACAGTATCAAATGCTTTTGTGAAGTCAGTATACATAGATTGTATCTACTTGAAAACCGGCTTCAAAGGAATCAAAAATAAGTTTGGTAAACAAAACGAGATTCGTTGTAGTAGATTTACCACGCATGAACCCATGTTGATAAGGGGAGATATATTCTTTAAGGTGCAAATATAATTTTTCTTTAACGTTTAAAGTTCGAAGAGTTTCGGTATTGCAGATATTTTAGAAATACAACGGTAATTTTCTACCTTATGTCTTTGACCGGATTTATAAATAGGGGTAACGTATGATAGCTTCCATTCATCTAAGAAAATACCCGTTGATAAAGACAAGTTAAACAATATTTGAAGCGGCATAGACAGCGATTGGCTGCATCGTTTAAGTACAAATGAAGAAATATGATCTGGACCAGCATTTATACTCTGATTTAGCGAAGATATACCCTCAGAAACATCCTCTAATGAGAGATACAAAGAATCAACATTTTGAATAGTAATCACAGGGTCAGCGTGAAAAGGAAGATCAATATTTGAATGATCTTTGTAGACAGATTTAAAAAATGATGCAAAAAATTCACATGTATTCGTTATGTTAAATCAGTAGAAATTTGACCATTATATTGCATATTATTAAAAACAGATTCCGACTTCTTTTTTCCATTCAGATAAGACCAAAACCTTTTAGGATTATTTTTTATTTGCGACTCAACTTTCATTATATAATGTTTGTATAGAAACTTATTTAGAAATTCAAATTCTCTTCTAAGTTGCATATAACGATTTTTGTGTAACTCAGAGTTTGTTTTTCTAAACAATTTAAACGCTTTACGTTTTACATTTTTTAGATTTATAAGTTGTTTGTTATACCACGGTGGTCTAACGAGGACGATAAACATTTATGTGGAACAAATTTTAAAAACCCATTATATAACTGTTGTAATAGGATTTTGTAAACTTCCTGAACATTGATACCAAAAAGAATATTATCCCAATCAATAGATTGAAAATAGTTATTAAGTGCGTCATAATTGGCTTTAGCAAAATTAAACGTTTTTTTATAACTAGATTTTGATATATTCTTTACAGAATTTAAACGAAACGTAAACTTAGTACATATAGCTTTATGGTGAAGCGAATTTTTTAATAAAGGACACAGTACTTCATTAACTTCATGTATAACATTATTATAAATAAAAATAAGATCGAGAGATCTATGCAAGAAGTTCACAATGTGGCTTATTTGAACTAAATCAAGCGAGAGCATTGAATCTATAAAAATAATATCACATTCTCTTTTGATATTATACGGAATCAAACACTTGTCGTCATCCGAATAAGACCAGTTTACATACATCGCTCATATTAAAATCACCTAAAATACATGGGTACTGATTATCGGAAAGATGATTTAATACAAATTCAATATTTTGTACGTGCATATCATACACTAAATTAGAACTATGTATTTGGGGGTATATAACTTACAATAAAAACAAACTGCACAAGTCCATCAAACATATTCACCTTTACAGCCAGCTGTTCAAGTTGATCAGATGTATTCAGAATATATAGGGTCCGCCAAATAACTTTTTTTTTTTTGAAAATGCTATAAAAAAAACTACTGAATATTTTGTCAAATTTCTTTTTTTATTTGAAAGTACAATCCTTCCGGTTAATAATGGAAAATAATTTCATTCAAATGGCTGCCTCGGCTGGCCATGCAGTAGCCTACACAATTTTTAAGCACATTATCGATTGTGTGCAGCTGTATTTCACCAATGGCTTCACGAATATTGTCCTTTAAAGCGTCAATTGTCTCTGGCTTGTCGGCGTAACACTTATCTTTGACGGACCCTTTATGTATATCACTAGACTATAACATGATGAACGAACAGCAACAAGAACACCGCCTCCTCGTGAAAATCCAGTATTGGGGGAGCGATCCAAACGGTAAACGTTGTAAAATTTGTCGAACAGCTCAGCTGATTGAATATTTTCGTGAAGCCAGGTTTCGGTAAATACGATGCATGGACGCAGCGAGAAAAATTTCATTTGTTTTGGTTCTGATGCCGCCAACATTTTGGTAGTAAACATTAATATAGTTGGAGCGAGCAAGAGCCAAATTTGAAGATAAAGACAGAGTGCGAGGCATTGATGATGTTGGTGTTAGCAATGCCCAATGTATTTACGTGTTGGTGTTTGTTAATTGGTTGTTCTCGTTTTTTTGTATAAAACGAAAATGTCTCACAAACACGTTAACAGGCCAATTTTCTGCCTTTAGCGCTTCTCCCATTAATATTGAAGGAACCGCTAAACGAAAATTTACAAATTTCAATAGAGACACATTTGTTTCTCTCTTGATGAGTGGAAAACATTGCAGTTGATCAGCTGATACATTTAATTTATTTGATACATATGTTATTATTTGATCTGCTGTAGTGTTTGGTGAAAAACGAGACAGATGGAGCCATTTCCGAGATGGAATAACATTTAGCGCCGTCGATGTTGAGTCTCTCCCAGCAATACGTATACCTTTAGCGTTTCCTCGTCTTTCTCTGTTTGGTTCTAAGAGAGGACGGTTTTTAATTTCCGATGCATTTCTAGCATTACCACTATAACGGGGGACAGTGGCCTCTGCACGTACACGGTCGATCGGAATACTTGAGGATTTTTTTTCGATATCACTTATGACCTTGGCTAATGACTGTTTGTCTTTTTTTACTGATTTTAAATTATCTGTAAGTTTTTCTGTTTTCTCTACAACACTATCACTTCCTTTAAGTGCCATAATATCACTTTTAAGTTAAATGACAAGTTTGTTTAGTTCATTGAGTTTTGAAACTATTGCAAGGGCAGAATTGCTTGAGCACGCACTACATTTCCACGATAGGCTTCTGTTCGATTTCAAAATGTTTAAAGTACTATCCGACAGTAAGGTGCATTTATCATGCAATTTATGACAACACAACCCAGCACAAATAACAAAGTCTTTATTGACAATTTTACCGCACTCTGCACATTTTTCCGCCATGATAAAAGAAAGGTTTAATAAACATTTTAGAGAGCAAACAAAAACACGTCTTTACTAGCTGAACTGTCCTGTCCTTTTTTTGGATATATAGTACAGATTTTGTGCTTATTCAAAACAAGTGCGCAAGGCGTTAGTTGACAAACTAAATTATTATGTTTCCTAACTTAGCTAACAAAAAATAAATATAAAAGTAGTATATTTTTATTGCAAGAGCGTATCGTCAATTCCTGCTGAGGTATTTAAATGACCATGAAATACAATTTCGACTTGGCTGTTGCAAGATTCGATTCATATGTCAACACAATAGGGCGATTCCGCTATAGACGCTTTATGACATCAATTTCTAAATCACATCATTTGTTCTTTTTTTTGATGAAAATACAAAGAAAAAAAATTAAATTTAATAATAATAAAAAAAAATGTATACAAAAGTTTACATTTAAAACGTTTATGCTCTTAAAAATATTGACATTAGAAGGTTTGATAAATAACAAAAATCAGTACCCGCGAACATTCCCGCGAAAAACGCTATTAGAAACAGTTTGATGTGCTCCATTTTACGATTAATCTTACAGTTTGACAACATCTGTTGATCTGTTCGTGCAAACACATTAGAGTACTGTTATTTCTTAAGCTTTATCGATTGCAAGAAAAACATCGTTAGTGTGTTGCACCCGCGATATAAATGGTATGAAAGTTTAGTTTTCGCTCGGAAATAAAGTGCTAATGTTTTGAAACGTCGTGAAAGTAAGGACAAATCAAAGTTTAACTTATATTTACCGCAATAAGAAGTATAAGGCAAGTTGAATTTAAATAAACATTGACTTAAATTGGTTGCACCCGCGATCACGATACTAGGATCGCGGGTGCAACATTTTTGACACCTATCATTATGGTGTCATATATCATAGTTTGTTGATTTATTTAGCCTTAGATAATAATATATGCTGTATTCTAACGTGAGTTGTGTTTAATAGGTGTAAATTTCAATATCTTGCTCTGTTAAGGCACTGCCTCGGAAACTGACAGATCAAGTCAAAAAACAGATTTGTGATTTCTATGATAGGGATGATATAAGCAGACAAATGCCTGGGATGAAAGATGTGAAATCGATCAAATTAAACATGGGACAGAAGCTGAAAATCCAGAAGAGAACAATGATTATGACCATTCGTGAAGCTTTCGAACTTTTTAAAACAACTTTTCCCGAAACATCTGTTGGTAAGACTCTTTTTTATAAAGAGAGACCTGCTCACATTCTGCCTATCAATGATACTCCTCATAATGTTTGTGTATGTACAACATACTCAAACTACATTAATATTCTTCTCGCTATTTCGAAGTATGTGTCAGACTTTCCAAAAATCCACCGAAAGCTGCTGAACCAGGTATCGTGTAGTGTCGATAATGAAGATTGCATGTCAAACAATTGCGATTTATGCAAAGAATCTACCATTTGGGATATAACCCTAGATTCAGATCCCAGTGTTAAATGGAAGTCCTGGGTTTTTCAGCATCAGAGACCTAAACATATTGTGGTAAGCAAACCTTTTCAGGAAGCGCTAGACGAACTGCGTGAAGGCACTGCTAAATTCAAGCTGAATTTTTTTGTTAAAAATGTTCAGTCAGAATACTTTCAAAATGTAAAACAAAACCTGACCATCGAGAAAGCCATTGTACAAATAGACTTTGCTGAGAACTATGCGTTGATTAGCCAAGACGAAATACAATCTGCACATTGGTCTCATGGACAAGTCACTCTTTTCACGTGCTGCATTTGGACTATCGACAAACAATATTCAACGATCATAGTAAGTGATGAATTAAGCCACAGTAAATACAGTGTGTATCTATTTCTGCAGAAAATTTTACAGTACATCAAGTCGATTAATGAGAACATTACATCCATATATGTTTTCAGTGACAATTGCACGGCTCAATTTAAGAATCGATATGTAATGGGAAGCATAAATGAACTCAAAATCGAACACGGATTTACTCACTTCGAATGGAACTTTTTTGCTGCTTCACATGGCAAAGGTGCCGTCGACGGAATCGGTGGAAGCGGCAAAAGATCCGTGTGGATAGCTGTTAAGTCCCGGAGAGCAATAGTTAATAGTGCCCAAGAATTTTTTGACCTGGCACGTAGTCTGTCTACAAACATTTTCTTTATGTTTATATCAAAAGAACAAGTTGAAGAAAAGAGAGCCATGTTAAATGAAAAGTGGGAAGGGCTGAAAAATATACCTGGCATTCAATCAAAAAATGTTTTCAAATCTAAAGAGAGCAACAGCATTTCCGTGGCGCGAACCTCTCGCTCTCATCTCAAGAGTACGTTGGTTTTGAAAACGGCCACCGAAATAGAAAGCGATTGGGAAGATGAAGATTTGGAAGCTCTTTCAAGTTATATACACAAAGAGAAACAGTGTCCTTCTCTATCTGTGCCTTCAGTTTCGGATCAGACAGATTCCAACACGCCATATCGGACAAAATTGCGTTTCCGATGTTTACAGCGACTCAGGTGATGAATCTTCCACATGTAACGTTCTTAAGTGACAGATAATTGTACTAGCTAGTTATATCGTTTTTTTTTCTCTAATTTTTATTATTTTTGTACTCGTAATTAAGTTTATGTTCACCGATTTTAGAAGGGTTGCACCCGCGATAATTTGATGTTGCACCCGCGATCGCTTAAAAAGTCAATAATTCATTGATTATTTTTGTTTTCTTTAATTTTTGGTTACTGAATAGACGTTTGATGTGTAGCCTTTCAAAATATACAGGCATTATTAAATAAAAGCTTTATAATTAACAGACTTTTGTATTTTTGTGCTAAGATCTGAAATGGTTGGGCCGATTCGGTAGCACCCGCAATAGCGCTTTAAACGTCCCTCATGGCTATGTAAACATTTTATTGAGAATCTCACTAACAGATAAGAAAATAACAGTTGAAAATGTTACCCTTCGAAGAATAATTTTATTCAAAATGTTTATTACTTTATTAGTAAGAAACCTTCAAATTTTCTAAATGTTGCACCCGCGATAATGGAATCGCCCAATACTTATGGAACTATGATTCCCCAATTCCAGAATTTGTAATTAATATTTACAAACTAATTTTTTACTTGCAATTTCCTATAGTGCCTCCTATAGTGCCTCCAAATTAAAATTATAGCAATCTCTATCTTATTCGGAACATTTTACAATACATTATGTCTAACTAAACTACGTAACGTGGTAAGGTTTTGAGCTTAATTAGTCACACACCACCTATATATTTTTGATCTTGATAAGTTTTTGATACATTTAACGGTTTCAAGTGATTAATTTAGCTGAACATATTTTCTTGGATGAGTGACAAAATAAATTTATTCTATTTTTATACGAGCCAAACATTCACATCTTATTCATTCACCAATTACTATTTGTATTATTGTCATTTAGTCCACCCTATTATTGTATTTTGTTAAATTATGTCATTTGCAATTTCCATCCCTCGTTTTACTCACAACAACATTTTATTTCCTGAAACTAATTGACTTTCTGCTTTGCTTTGTTCTTTAAATTAAACAAAGCAGTTTCTGCAGCTAAGTAGGGCTGTTACTGTAACATATGACTGACACACTAAACGAACTATATATCTAACTAAATGAACTTGTATAACTGTAAAAATAATACAATTTAGTATATTTTTAATATATGATTAATATAACATTAAATGTACTGTAAAGAGGTATTTTGGCTCCGTAAATGCTTTTAAAAAATTAATTTATTAGGCTATTAAAATAGTCATCTAAATACAGCATCCAATGCGGCAGCTGTGGCAAATAACCTAATCATGCGTTCAATTGAACGATATTTAACTAGGCAGATCAGTATGCGCGGGCTTAACTCCGCTACTGAAAATTTTTGATCGAGCGAGCAAATTTGTTGTTTTATCAACCTTGCTCTCGCTCCGCATGGCACTTTTCTAAACTTTACTTCGTTATTTCTCACTATTTTTCAATCAAACAATTTCATTTGATAATTTATGGCTCATCTACAGACCTAGATCTATCGAATGACATGCTGCACACATGTGTGGTTATAGCCGATATCTACATTTAGTGCGTACAAGATTAGTCCGAAATCGTTTTCGGACCACTATATTCCCCGTACATGCACGCGCTAGGCCAAAAAGTGGGTGATTGCTCTCGCTCCGCTACGCTCCGCTCGATCAACAAAACTGTCTCTTATGTTTATGTTTACCATATATTGTATATTTGTAGAGTTGCGCTGAAGAACCATATATTTTATAAGGTCTGTGGAAGTGGAAGCAAAAAAGGCTCCAAAAAAATGTGAAACGGTAAAAAAAATCAAATGGTTACAGAAGCTCACAAGAACAAGTTCTTTGCTTCCCAAATAAAGACAAAATTAAACTATCGAATTGGAGTACGACGTTTTCAGATAAAAAGTTAAAAGAAAAGCACTTACTTCATGGCACAAAGAATGTCGACTTTGTTTACTAAAAGAATCAAAATCAAAACAACTAAATGAAATGGGAGAGAAAAACTCTCGTTTACTATCATGATCTACGAGATAAACCACATATAAGAATAAGCTGCGACTTTGGAAGAGACAGTGTATCACCGCTTTCAGCTGATTAGCAACTATGCCTATCCTTTATATTTCATTAAAAATGATTTCTCTAACATATTTAGAAATTTGCCTTATATGAATGAACTGATGAAATTGGAGAACAGCATTTTGTCTTTCAATCAAACAAATACACACATTTTGGTTTTCCGATTCAAATTCCATAAAAAATATGTAGGAAACAAGAACAACAAAAGCTGGCAGGACAAAACTGTTAAAAAAATATGTAGAATATTTATATGCATTTATAA
Source organism: Merodon equestris (assembly GCA_958301585.1). Lineage (NCBI taxonomy): Eukaryota > Metazoa > Arthropoda > Insecta > Diptera > Syrphidae > Merodon > Merodon equestris. The sequence goes on along the minus strand of OY284417.1, from coordinate 123,184,826 downwards.
ATGGATTGATTTTCTACTACATAAAATGCCAATATATTTTTCTTTAAGATTTTTGAACCAAATTCTATCCCTTATTAAAATAACAATTGTAATTGCTCTAAACTGCATCGTGAAAATATTTTTTATTAATTTATCTAATATTATTTCAATTTACCTTGTTAACATATTTGCTCTGTTAACTGCAACCTCTGCTTCCACTCTGAATCGATCTTGTGCATATCGATCAACCACCCCTTCACCCAAATTTAATGATGTTCCCGCCTCACAATTGGATCCCAATGAGTGTTGTGTTTCAACAATCTGCAAAAATTTTGTGACAACGTCTCTTCCTCGCATGAGGTTTCTTCTGTTGTTTCGGCTTATCTCATCCCAGTCGTACAATTCATCTTCATTTGCGCTATCGCCATCCACAACTCCTTCAATATATTTATTTGTATTCAGATTTTTAATAAAACTATATACAATTTGTAAACGTTTCCATTATTTTCCTTACCATAGCTACTTATATCACTGTGTAAGTTTTCAACATCACTGTCATCAGGAAACGTATCAAGCCTAATTTCTTCTAAATAAACATCGGATGAATTCAATTCTTGTGGAACGTCGTGCTTATTATCCCCTTTCTCATCTGCGATTAGAACATCTGTTGACTTGCTTGGCAATAATATTAAAGTGTCATCATTCAACTCATAATCCATTTCACTGTTTTTGCCGGTTTGAACATTTGAAATTGTAAACAATGTTTTCGTTGATGAAGACTCTTTAACCAACCCATTATTTTCTGTTAAATGAAATAATGTTTCATATTTATTTGACGGCAGAAACGATTTTTCCAACTGCTTATTATTTTTATTTGAAACTTTATTTATTGAGCTTGGAAAATATTGTTGATCAGGAGTCGGCTTAAATCTGCCTAAGAGAGTTTCTACAGAGGCTTCTGTTGATATATCCGACTTGCTCGGTAATATAGCGTGTTTAATTAATACCTGTTGCGTGCTGGATTCTATCAAATCTTGATTCGAGTCTTTATGGTTATGATCTGTTAAGTTTTTGTGTAACTTTAAATATTCCAAACCTTTATCAACGTTTTTTCGAATATTTTCCATAATTTTCTTTTTGTGAATTTTTCTCTTTTTCAATGTCTGCAATGTCGTTATTGTTGGCGGAACTAAAGTTGAAAGTGCCTGATAGCTTATTGTTTCATTTTCTGTGGAGCTTGCAGTGTCTTGTTTTAATATAATTCCAGTTTGATTGATTAAAGTTCCATTATTGTCTGAATTAAGCCAGAACTCACTACCAAATAGTTGTCCATTACTTCCACTGCCACTCCCTGATGAAAATGTTTCATTATCGTAACTTTCGTAGTCTAGTGTAAGATTATCAAATGCTTGTAAACCCCATTGTATGTGATCTTTTTCATTAGAATGCCGAACTCGCGATCTTCCATGGCGAATGAAAAGCATTTCACTGGAATAACTATATACTTCAACAGGTAATGCAATATTAAAGATGACAACCATTAAAAGTGTTATTTTACTATTTTCCACGTTCATGCTATGTAGCATTGTGCAAAAAGCAATAAAAGCGTCACTGTTAATAAAAAGTACTTGTGGCAAATATTCTGAGATTTATCGAATTGTTTACGATGAGGATACTTTCTATGTATTAAAATGTAATGAAATCAGCATACCAACATATGTAGTAATGTAAATAAAAATATAAATGTGTATATTATACATTTCGAAATGCATAGGAAACTCGGTGTTTACACTTGGCCCCGTTTTAAATTCACAATTTTTGTTTGCTCCTTTCATGATTTCATTTTACTTTTTACTAATTCTCCTGATTTTTTTCTGAAATTAATAGAATATTGGGGAATGATATTAATAACATTAAAAAAAAAATGTCAATAATACAAATACTAGCATTCACTCATAATTTGGCAACTATTTCTGTAACCATTATAAGCATGTAAGCGTTCCTTACCGGAGTACACATCGCCCGTATACTATGCGGTTTCGATGAACATATGATGTACTCACATGAATGCCATATTTGCGTGGATTAATTTGCTTTCAAAATTGCAAAGTTTTTCAAAATTTCTTATATAAATTATTTTTCTTATAGCAACGAAATTGATTTAAATTTTTAAAAAAGTATTTCTTAAATATAAAATATAAATTGGGAGATGGCAAAATAATTTTCATAGAACAATGACGCATAGAATTTAGCTGTATGAACAAGTCCTGCACCTTTTATTATTAAATCACACATTTTATAAGTATAATGTATACATATGTACATATTTGTTCCGATTATGCTGTAACGATGTTTTCAAAAAAGCCAATCGCTTGACAGATCAAATCAAAGTCTCCAAAAACCAATCAGTATGCAAAACACTAGCCTCAACCGATTGTGATTAAATCAATGTGATAACTGACTTGCAAACGAAACTATTACATATTTTTTTTAACAAGTATCTACAAGAATATATACTTTTATATGCAGAATATATATTTTTATACACAACTTGAAACATAAATTGAATATTAAACAAAATTAACACACAATTAACATATTAGCGCAAACTAAAATAACACTCAAAGAACACTTCGAAAAAAACGTATTTCAACCTTTCTTCAACATTTCCAATTGATTTTTGAAAACATCAAATACCTAACTCTCTGCGTATTATATAAAGCGTTCCATTAAATGTTTTGTTTGTTAAATGTATCCAAAGGTGAGCTCAAACAAACATATTAAGAAATATGAAAACAAGGAACTCATTTATGTAATATTATTATATATGTAAACATACACGAATATAACCACACATAAATTAATCGTATTGTTAGGATATTTAATAATATGTTATATCAATATATGTTCCTGAGAGAAATTGACTATTATGATTTTAATGGATATATCCCTCTAGATTGTCACTAAAAAGTTTTATTTAAGTATTTATTTTCATGTATTTTACCAGGTTATACTAGCAATGACGTATTTAACACAGTGTGGACACTTTTAAATTCAAAAACATAAATGCGTGCATTTAATTTACTTTTCTTGCCACTTCTTCTTTTTCTTTTCGCTTTATTTATTTATTTTTTTTTTACATAGAACAATAGCCAAATCATCAGAAAGGATTTTGAATAAGCCGCTTTGAAACCGTTCGTCTGAATTGCGGCTCCATTTTCAGTAAACTGTGTATGGAACGCTTCCAATCATTAAGGTATACATAAAAGCAATGTAAAGACGTCTCCAGTTAAGACTTTCTCTGAAAATATTGCGAAAGCACATCATTAGTCAAGGCGTTGATTCCTGCTATGAAAAAAGAGACAATCTACAACTACTTGTACTATAGATGTGCGTCGTTAGAGAGAAAATTCAACCCTATATTTAGTCTAGATTAACGAGTAACATATGGAGCTTTTTATCTATATATACGTTTTTTAACTTTCGAGTGGTAGTAGCTTTAAATTTTTCGCTCAACTAAGATTGCAGCTTTTGCTATAAAAGGAAGCTTCAAAATATTATATTTCTATCAAACAACCTCGAAAACATTGTTTCATTTAATATACATATGTTCTGAATTATTTCCCTTAAACTTATTTAATTTCAAATAAATATTAACCTATTGCCATGAATGGACTAAATATTACTTTTACAAAACGTTTGTATTAAACAAATACCGAAGAGCTGAACAAGATACAAATAAAGTTTTCTCAGACATGCGCTATAATCGAAGTTCTGAAAAGCAGCCACGTGTTTATGGCGATGAAAAAGAAGGAAACAATTGAAAAAATAAGCAATTTATTTTATCAATTGTAATCCGATTAATACTCAACTAATTTGAACGACTATATATTTTATTGTTTTATTACTGAAACTGTAATGATTACATTTATTTTAATTCATTAATTCTTTATTAATAGATGCCCCTTACTTTTTCATTTTCGTCTTTTTAAGAACTAGGAAACCTATAGCCTATGTTTATATTTTAGCCTGGCTTTAGCCATTTCTTCATAGCCTTGTTAAATAAAGAAAGTAAGAAAGGCATGTCCTGTTATTCTGGATGACACCCTCAAATATGTAGTAGGAGTCCGGGATGTAATTATTAATACGATAGATGTATATTAGATGTTACGATTCATATAAGACATCAGTCACCTTCATAATTTCTGATTTAAAATAGAAGAAAGAAAGATTATTTTGACAAAACTCCTATGAGCGGAAGGCGCTCCCAAGTTTGTGTGCTGTAAGGCCGATCATACAAGGTTTCAATCCCACAACTATCAATTCATCGAAATCATATTTCGCGCTATTTCTCTTCAACACATTTGGTAGTGACCCCTGTAGTATATTCTTCTTTATTATTATTATTACCGGCCATTTGCAACTCGGAAGTTCATAGCCTCGTTGACCACCCTGCGCCAGGCCCCCTGTCATAAGTGAGTTCCTTCCTATTTATACTGTTCTGTCCCATCTCTCCTAGTTCTATTTTTATATTGTTCTCCCATCTACGGCGCGGCCTTCCTGGCCGTCTTTTTCCCATAGTTTTTCCACACATTATTCGTTCCACTGTTCGGCCACTGTCCATACGTTTTACGACAATACTTGGGGCTGAATAGAGTTCCTCGAGTTCTTGATTGTGTGTTTCCTCCATTCGCTTGTTTTTCCGCTATAGATTCTTCTTAAGATCTTATTTTCAAATACTATTTTCCTCTTTCTTAGTCGGAGACCAGGTTTCACGTCCAAGGTCAATGAAATTATGGTTTTATAGATGCTGATTTAAATATTACGAGACAAGAAAGTTGTTTTGAATAATTCTTCATTGCGAAGGAGCACAAATTGCCCATATGCATTCTTTTATTTATTTCGATCTTTATGTTTAGGTTTTTGGCAGTCAATATGGTACCCATTTATTGAAATTCCACTTTCCCAAGCGTTTTTCGAGTACAGTCAGGTGTGAAGTTTGGATCAATCCAAATCGGTTAGTGACCATATATTTGGTTTTCCCTTCATTTACTTCTAAACCTACTTCCTTCCCTGCCATTTAAAGGGATCTCGTTACGAATTCCAGCACCAAATTAAAAAAAAAAAAAAGTGGTGACAAGGTTTCCCAGTTCAGCAGTTTATCGATTTATTTTGAACAACTCTTTCGTTGTCCGAAACGAGCTCCTCATTATCGCTATTGTCCATAACATACTATATTCGCCCAGAAAAAAAAAACGGTCTCGAAATGTGCCCTTCGGAATCCCTTTCAGCTTTGAAAGGAGTGAGGATGTAGATTAAAAAACGTTTCAGCTTTTGTCCTCCGCAGACTGCAGGAACCAACAACTATCACATTTAGAATATCTCTTGACTCCAGAAGTAATATATGCTTTCCATCCCTGGTATGTTTGTCAAAACCCACTGACCTTTTGCTTCAAGCTAGTTTAAATATACATATATTCGGTAGTAGTAAATACATTCCGGTGGACCTTAATCAAGATCTTAATGCCTTGCAAGGGTCGTTTATAATTTAATGTAAACACTTCAATGACAGGTATTAATTCTAAAGGTTTGATATTATCCCAACAAAGACAATAGGATAATAAGTTTCCCAGCTGATAATGCTGATTTAAATCACATTGTGTGGACAACAATCTCGATTAATAATCTGATCCTCGAGACCATGCGCGTCTTAGCAATTTTTATTATGCATGCATATATGTAATTTTTGTTTGCGATCAATAATTTATATTAAGAAATGCAAAAAAATATAATAAAGGTTTCTTATATAATATTATATAAAAGAATTAATGAATATAACAAAAGTATATTTTCATGTTATCAAGTTCGAACTTTCAAATATCACTCTTCATTTAATAAAGAAGACAATCAGTAAAAGGAAACGAAATTTGACATCTGATTGACGAAAGAAAAAGCGGGAAGATATGGAATAGCAGTTGCGTTAAGCTGAATTTGGGTTAAAGGATTTTCCTTGAGGAAATTGCGTATTATTAAGCAATCCCTTTACTATTATGTGTCCCATGTAATTCGCAAACAATAAAATCACACTCGCCTGCACCACCATCGGTTGTGAGCTGCTAAACAGATTATTGAGACTTCTTTCAAATCGAATGAAGAGTATCTCATTTACTGAACACGTTGTTGATGAAAAGTAAAAAAGGGTGAAATGAAACGATATGTTTTGTTGAAACAAGATTATTTTCGTCCTAAAGACTTTTGCCTGAGATGTTACATTTGATATGCATACATACATATGTATGTATGTTGTACGTAATAGTTGTTCATAAATTTGATAAATTTAAAATTATCACAAGAAAGTAAAAAACAAAGCCAGAGGACATAAGCCTTTCAAAACTTCCATATAATATGTATTTCAATATGTACTCGCATGTCGATGTTCTTTAATATCAAAGTACAATAATATTTTACCCTTCCCTACTTTAGGTAAGGAAACATTTCCGTTGATGATTGAACTTTGTTTTATCAATTAAAGCGATCTTATTCTTCTCAATCATATTGTCAGAATAATTCAATACTTTGTATTTTTAATAATTTAGTTGTAATTGCTTTCTGTGATAGCTTCATATGTACATAGATCAAGCTATGCGCATATTTCAATACAAACCCTATAAATTACTAACTATTTTTCATAGAGCCTACGTTACAGACGGAGGAAAAAAAGTTGTTGTAAGTTTATAGTAGTTGCTGTTGCAGTTATATATAATTAATATACTTGGTTACATTTTATTTCAGAAAGGAATTGTTTTGGGCCTCTATCAGAAGGAGGATGACAATGATCCAAAATTGACACCAACTGCAGAAAAATTCGATGATCGCGTTCAAGGAAAACTTACATCCCTTATAAAAGAGTTACAAATTATAGTCGTAGTTCGTACAAATGCTATAATTTGTTATTTATAGAACAAATATTAGTGGTGCATTGGGTCAAGCCTTAGTATTTCAAAATGTTGATCGTGAATTCCGTTCAGTTGCCCTCGTTGGACTTGGACCTGAAGGAGCATGTTTCAATAGTTCGGAAAATATTGAAGAAGGAATGGTATTTTGTTCTTCCACATTGCTTTATATTTCAATCTTAAATATTTTGACGGCGTTACAGCCCATGCGATGTCAGAGTCGAAGCTCCTCAAAATTACCTATTGTGTATGATTAATTTTTTCCCTTTAGGTGATAGGTACCTATCTAATCCAAACAGAGAATTTCGAGAGTGTTTTCCAGGCCAACACTTCAACCACTGAGCCGCGGTCCTCGAACATTGCTTAGTGATAAGTATTTGATTAAAAATATGTCCGACTACAGGCACACTTAGATTTGTGAGACATGATATCTGATTGGGGCTGTGGCTCATTAAAATGTACCGACGCCGATGACGCGAATTACGACAAGAGTTAAGTCATGGAAACCAGGATTGACGTTCCTGTCAGAAACTTCTCGAATAAGTCGAGTTCCCTTTCTACTTAGCTGAAAATAGTTCAGCCTAACATCATAGGAAATTTCTTTCGTTAAGAACAGAGTTTGCTCTGAATCGGGGAATGATTGACCCTGTATGTACTTCTTGCAGTTAAATGTAACGTTTCAGCTAGCCAGTTTGCAGTTAAAATTTGTCACGCTACACCTTTAATATGCCAAAACCGTTTCAATTTTCCGTATTTTATAATTCTGAGACGTATGAATGTCCCTAATTTACCCTTTATTAACCAGTTAACTGTTTCGACTTTGTTGGAAAATGTTACCTAATATGTGACTTTAATATTTTTATTTCGTTATTTGTTTCATGTATACATTTATTTATTTATATTAACATAAGTAGGAACCAAAAACATAAAAAAATAAATGGTCACTATTGAAGACGCGCATGACAAAAACACAAAATAAAAATAAAAATAACACAACATTTTACAATTTTTTCATCACGAATATATTCGTCATAAACAGTTAAATGGTTAATTGAAGTAATTAATAAGAAAATACAATTTTCACAGATAATATGTTGAGCTTTCATAACACTTGGTCGTATTCTTTGTCAACGTCTTTGGGGACGACTTTAACATTTAAACATCTAGTTTAACAAATGCAATAATTCGAATATTACGTGTGTAACAAGAGTCGCAATGAAAGACAATAACTTATGGATGTAAAACAAAAGCAAATATACTTCTGTCTTTTCATTTGTATACAGGAAAATGTCCGAATAGCCGCTGGAGTTGGTGCAAGGGAATTACAACAACACTATGGTTGTACAGAAATCCATGTTGAAAGCATGGAATATCCAGAACAAGCAGCAGAAGGAAGTGCAATAGCAATTTTTCGTTATCAGGATAATAAAAGAAAACAGGATAAAATGATTATTCCAAATTTGGAATTATATGAATCTCCCGATATTGATACGTGGACGAGAGGTCTCTTCAAAGCAGAAGCCCAAAATTTAGCAAGACGCCTTGCAGATGGTCCGGCAAATCAAATTACACCTACAACGTTTGCACAGGTAATAATTGCTCGTATATAATAGAATAGCTTTTTTAAGACTTTATTTTAATGTATGTATATCTATGTACATATATCCACAAAAGAGTATACCGCGATTGGAACATTTCCACATTCAACTTATTTACACACAATTGGCAGTAGTGCTAGGGATATTCGCATTCATGGCCGAAATGAGATAATGAACTATGCCGATTATTCCTTTTCGAACAGTTTAAGTAATAATCGAAATAAAAGAAAACATTGTTGCGAGTGTGATTTATTTATCAGTTATCGCACTCCTTTGACACATTTTGCATAAGAACTTGCTTCCAATACCGTATCAATATCCTCGACTAATGTCCAGAGAGCGCGAGCAGAAGAATGTATGCAAACAATTTCTACTAGTTTTTCAAAGAGAATTACATTCTCTGTTAAGACATGTCGATATGTTAATAAACAAAATTTCCACACATGAAACACTTTTTTTAAAAGCTAACGATCGGCCAATAGGTACTGATTTTTTTTGACGAGAAATGAAAGATATTAATAGGAAAGAGGACATGTGAGACTTCAGCAAAATGACGCAACAAGTCGCACATTTCGTGCAACATTAGACCATGTTTATGAAAAATTCATAAATCACATTACTTCAAAACGTTCAGTCCGCATTATAATCAAAGGCCGCCAAGGTAAGGAGATTGAACGTCATTGTATTTTTAGTTACGTTTTGGTAAGAGGCAAATTAAAATATACGATTTAAGTTGTATGGTTCGGTGGTTCTTTCCGTATCTCGCTTAGAAGAATAAGTCCCAAATACAATTTAGAAGACGTAGTTTTTAAAGAAATGTTTTGTAAAAATAAAAGATTATTAACTTTTTTCGAATAACATCATTCTTAACATAATTTATTGGTTCTTTTTTGTAAATTTTGGACAATTTAAGAATCTACCGTGAAACTTTAATTCTAATATGTAATTCTTTTTTTTATTTTAACTACTTGAATTCTATACTAAACGATTTAGGCAGCTATCGATTCGCTCTGTCCATGTGGAGTCACCGTGGAAGTACGAACCATTAATTGGATTGAACATAATCGCCTAAATTCGTTTTTAGCCGTGGCAAAAGGTTCATGTGAACCTCCAATGTTTCTCGAAATAAGTTATTGTGGCACGGCCCCTGAAGACAAGCCTGTTTTATTAGTTGGAAGCGGAATCACTTATAATAGGTACATGGGTTTATTTGTGAAATATTTTTTTACAAAATATAGACAGAAGCATTTTATAGTGGTGGCCTAAATTTGCGAGAAAAAATTGACATGGACGAATATCGTGGTGAAATGGCTGGTGCCAGTGTCGTAGTAGCTACTATAAGAGCAGCTGCTGCTCTTTCTTTACCAATTAATATAGCTGCTATTATACCACTCTGTGAGAATATTCCCTCCGGCATGTCCTGCAAGCCAGGTGATGTAATAACTTGCTTGAATTCAAAAACCTTGGCCATTGAAGTACGCATGAACAAAGTAATATGTTGTGCACAATAATTTAGGATATTAAATACAAATTATAGGATACTAGCAAAGCTGCGGTAGTAGCATTAGCCGACCCACTTGTTTATGCACAAAATACATATAAGCCAAAATTAGTTGTTGACGTAGCTACTTTAGAAAGTGGAGTAATAAATGCCCTAAGCGGTGCAGCTTGTGGAGTTTTTTCTAATTCTGACTATATTTGGAAAGAAATGTATAAAGCTGGTACCATGACCGGGGACAGAGTATGGAGATTACCACTTTGGAATTACTACCGTAATCTTGTTGCAAGTAATTTACTTTAATAATCATAACCTGCCTATTGTATATGAATGGCCTTAAAAATGTTTCATAATAGACAATGTTGCCTACGATATTAGCAATATGGGCGTGGGAAAAGCTACTTCATGCCTTGGCGCAGCGGTTTTAAATGTGAGTTTTAAAGTTATGGGAACGCTACTGAGAACTTTCTGATTTTTACAGCAATTTGTGCCTTGCCTGGATTGGATCCATTTAGACGTAACTGGTGTTGGTATGCTATCACGAACAGGATCTATACCTTATTTATTGCCTAAAAGAATGACCGGACGTCCTACGAGAACTGTGATTCAATTCCTATATCAAATTGCTTGTCCAGAGGAACAAAAGAAGTAAAGAGTATATTTAGATATTTATTTTACATGTACTTTGATAATTGTAATTGTATAGTATATAAATGTATGTAAAGAATGAGCGCAAAAAAAAACATAAAATTTTTATTTCGCGAAAACTTTTTACTTGGCGCGGGTACTGGTGAAGAAGCGTACATTTGAAGAAAAAGTACCATTCAATTTTTTAAATAGTCTCAATGAGATAGTAAAGGTATTTCAATTATTTAAAACCACTCTTTTGTATCGCAATATTAAAATCCGCATTTATAAAACCATTATAATGCCAATGACATTTTACAGATTTGAAACCTAGTCTCTGACTAAGGAAAGGCTCGTAATAATAATCAGAAATAATGGCAAATATAATAATCATTGCACACATAACATCAAAATGTATTTATGCGCACATATTCCAAGCAAGTTTGCTTCTTAAGATGTGAATGCATCAAATATAATCCCTGCCAGAAACCAAGTAAGTTGCCAAACTTACCAAATATTGGATTTTACTATATATGTAATTCTGAAAACCAACTCTTACTGGCGATAGTTGGAGTTCTAAATAAAAATCATTTTGTATTCCGATTGCCTTGGATTTTTTTTTAATATACCGAAAACTTATACATCATACTATTTGTGGTAAATTTCATCATTATTATTGGTGGAAATTTGATCAGAAACAAACAATCAAGAATAAAGCGGAATTAATTTGTTTATTTACCTTAAGGCCCATCTGTTTTTTATTACAAAAAACTTTTTCGTTCATGGGGAAATGTAAATTTAATATATAATATCTAGTTCCAATTTCATGCAGAATGCGTTAAAAACAAAGCCAATCGTTTGATTATAGGATTAGTTTCACATATATAATTATAATTCAAGCACAAATAATCGTATTGTCATGCTTCAATATATACATATTCCTTTTTCGATTCTATTTATTACATTTGGAATCAAATAAATTTTTAAAACATTAAAAAAGCAATATTTTATGTTTTGTTCTTAAATTTTTAGACATGTTAAAAATACAAATATTACAAAATATACAACGAATTTAATCTATTGGTATTGGCATTTACTTTCTAAATGCAACAGCAACCGACCCGTTCCACATCGCCAAATGCAATATGATCTATACTCCAAGAAGGCGTTTCCAAGCGACCGACTCCGTCAACTTTGACATCATTACCCACGGGAATTCCAATATGAACAGAAGGCAAGTGATATGATAATTGCGCATTGTTATTACTTTGTTCAAATGCAGTACTGTAATTTGAATAATCATTAAATGAATCACAGGAATCGAATTGGCGCAAATTTCGGCTTTTTCCTTCATCCGCCAAACGAACTAGTCCCAAAGCTGTTGAAAGAAAGACTTGTTCCAAACCTTGATCTTTCTCTGCAGATGTTTCAAAATAATTTGCCCCGATAGATGATGCAAAGAGATATGCTTCATCCCTAGACACAGCTCTATTCGACTTGAGATCTAATTTATTTCCGACAAGCGTCAAAATCATTGGTTCTTGGACAATTCTATAAAGTTCTTGAATCCACGACTTTATTTCCTTAAACGTTATATGTTGAGATAAATCAAAGACTAAAATGGCAGCATTTGCATTTCGATAATACATTGGTGCCACAGCGCGGAAACGTTCTTGTCCAGCGGTATCCCATATCTATAAAAAGAAATAAACCATTAGCATGAATCAACCAAACAGATATAAAGAATTATAAAAAGAATAAAAAGTATTTATCCAATAACAACAATAATTGTTTCTTCACTGTAATTTATTGACAAATATTACTGAAGATTTTTTGCATTACTGTTATTTAATATAGAAGAGCAATTCTTTCACCATGATTTGAATGTGTCTTCTGTTAATCTAATCAAACCAGAATTTTGCTCTGCACGAGAAATATTGAGATTGACTGCTTTATTTGTGACAGAAACTACCACAAAACGACAACCTTTATCCGGGAGTGATTTATTTTTCGAGATGAATTCCGTAGACTTACTGAGGTTTTATTTTTGTGACATGAGGTAATCTCCATACGTAGTATATTAAATCCAGATCCAGTGATTGATCGAGTGTTAACCAGATTAAACAAACCCCATAAGATATCAAATATTTTGTATATTGACAGCATAGTTAAGTATTCATACGATGGTGGTCCTATAAGTGCTTTGCCACGCCGCCAGATGGCGCCAGTATCGCAAGAGCGTACTGTATGTGCGTGTGGTACATTCTAGTAGACGGCTACTGTCGAAATTTCAGCCGGATCGGACCCGTAGTTTGGTTTTGAACGCGTGTGGAAGCGGGAGTGTTCGCGGATTTTAGAAAAATGGAAAAAGAGTAATATCGGTCGGTGATTCGATTCTTGTTTTTGGAAGGGAAATCGCCCAGCGAAATCAAAGAGCGTTTGGATGCTGTGTACGGTTGCTCTTCTCCTTCGATGGCGACCATCAACAATTGGTTTAACGAGTTTCTGGTCGCACATCGGTTTTTGATGAGCCACGTCCAGGTGCCCCGAAAACGGCTACCACAGAGGATAACATGACAAAAATCCACGATCTCGTATTGGCAGACCGACGATTGAAGGTGCGCGAGATAGCTGAGACAGTAGGCATTTCAAAAGATCGCGTGGGTCATATCCTGCATGAAATTTTGGGCATGAGAAAGCTGTCGGCGCGATGGGATGGACAACAAGCGCAACCGTGAGACCACTTCAGAGCAGTGTTTGACGCTGTTTAAGCGCAATCCGAAGGAGTTTCTGCGTCGTTTCGTGACAGTAGACGAAACATTGATCCACTGGTACACACCAGAGACCAAGGAACAGTCGAAACAGTGGACTTCACCCGGCGAACGTGCTCCGAAGAAGGCGAAGACTGTCCCATCGGCCGGAAAGGTGATGGCCACCGTTTTCTGGGTATCACAAGGTGTGATCCACATCGACTACCTGGAGAGGGGCAAAACTGTCACAGGGCTGTACTATGCCAAATTATTGGGCCGATTCGACGCCGAATTGAAGAAAAAACGGCCCCACTTGGCGAAGAAAAAAGTGCTCTTCCACGATGATAACGCACCGGCTCACACCTCCGCCCTCGTCACGGCCAAATTGGTCGAATTAGGCTACGAACTGCTGCCCCATCCACCGTATTCTCCAGATTTGGCCCCGTGCGACTTCTTTTTGTTTCCAAACTTGAAAGTCACTCGCCGGGCAAAAATTTCTGTGGAATGAGAAGGTCATCGCCGCCACGGAGGCCTACTTTGCAGACCTCGAGAAAACGTATTTTTCAGACGGGTTAAAGAAGTTGGAGCATGGCTGGGTCAAGTGTATCGAGCTAAAATGAGACTATGTATGTATATTGAAAAATAAATCGCCATTTCTCCAAAAATGTTTTCTTTGTTTTGTTTTTCTTTTGTAGGCTAAGTACTTATCGGACCACCCTCGTGTATGTAAGTAAAGTAAATTCGACGTCGTACCTTCAAAAAGAAGCCAAGTGCCCACAGAATCTCCCTTAACATTTCACAAAATCCTGCATTCCTTTACAAACCACAACCAATATGCGACTGCAAATTTTACATGCTGATTCTCAAATTACCAAAAAGGTCTTGGTACAACGACGAAAATAGAATAAGCGCCAAAACGGAATAAGCGTTAAAGTCACGTTACGGCGCAAAACTAGAAATCTCCATGAAGTCTACGAACGGAAAAGTTCAAGCACAAACTTTTCACAAAGGGAATAAAAAACACGCAGAGAAATGGTAATAAAAATTCAGTTAATCTCGACCGAATCCACTTCTGCAGGTGAACCACACTCAGCCATATATTGACGAAATTTCTTATAACTAATGCATAATACCAAATATTCGACTAATAGAAAATAAATAATCATAATGGAAAGGTTAAGAAGAACCGACCCTGACTTGTTTACATGGTTTCAAGAACTTGCGAAATCTTAAAAAAGTCATACTTAATGGGTACTAAAATCAGTAGCAGTTCAAGGTATATTTAGTTTAGGCTATATAAAGTTGCAGTATACGAAAGAATCTCAGTTTAGCAAGTTACTGTTCAGCATGTTTAGATGGGAATGACATCAGTGAACACAACAAAATCATTTTTCATAGTATTGATACAGCCTTCTGTAGCATATTTAACGAAATAAATTTTCCGAAATTCGCTAAACTTCACACTGAGTCATAAATAAATAAAAAAAATATATTATAGAAAACGTTATACGTGTCATTATAACTGATATTAATTAGAAACTCACCTGTAATTTAATTTTTGCATTCGTTAAAGACACTTTACATGTGAAAAACGATGCCCCAATCGTTGGGCCAATGTCCTTTTGCATAGAATTATTTATATATTTGGTCACTAAACAAGTTTTTCCGACACCTGAAATTTTTGGTTGTAAAATTTGAAGTATACATATCCATATATGTATCCTTAAACAATATATGTGATTTATTTTTGTTTATTGTATTCATATAATAAATATATACATGCAAATATGAAGTACAATATACCGAGCAGCAATTTCCATAGTGATAGATCTATTCATTTTAAAAACTACCAGATATATAAATAACTTTAAATTATGATTCAAATTATGGGAATTCTGTTGTCCAAAATGTATAGGACTTTCGCAACTCCGAAGGTAACCAGTTCCATATTAATTAGGTGACCGCAGAATTACTGCAATCAATTGCTGTTCTTTGGACAGATGAAATATTGAGTAGCAAGCTCTTGTAGAAATGGTTTTATTCAGTTAATAACTGAGCATATTTACAAAACTGCACTTAAGTCTTGAGAGGTTGATGTATTGATATTATCAAAACAATCCGAAACAAAAATAACGTGTACATATGCACACAAGCATATTAATTTTTTTAGTGTATTGTATACAATAGAAATACTAGAAACTAAATGCCTGATAACCGCCAACTTGCCACAATGCGTTGCTTCCAACGAAAAGTACTCGTTCATAGATAATTCAACAATGCCATCGTTTTGTTTCTTATAATTTCCTCGCAAACCAACACAAAACAAAATATTATCTTACCCCTGGATCCAAGAACCACAACTTTTCCCTCAATCGTTCTCATTTTTTCTTATTCAAAAGTCCGCATGTACATACATGTATAATTCAACAGTAAATGAATATTTCTTTGCAAAACAAGACGTACAATGTACATTTTACATAACATAAAGAGTAATTCTCTTTTATTGACGAAATTTACAATGAACCAACCCACAACCACAACCCTTGACCAGAAACCAGAATGAAACGTGCGTCCTTCGTACGTCTTCCCCCGTGACACCCTGAAATTTTGAATGAAATCCAGGTTCGTGGCGACAAAACCCGTTACAAACAAACTATTCGTGAATACGTGTGAGCTCATTTCAGTTTACCGCAGTGTACTTCCGCCACACAAACTCTTGAAATTATAACAATGTGCGTGTTGTTTACATAATTTTGACAGAACCCCGGGTTCCCACGTGCCGTTTAAGTGGTATGTCTCATTGGTGGTTTCTGCCTTTGACAAACTAACTTATCTATTCTGAATCTGAAATCTCTTCCAACCAACTGTCAAAATCTGGTCTAAATTCATGATTCTATCCCGTTCACTAGAAAAAGATCAGAACAAAACAACACAAACATACCAAACAAAACTCAATTAAAGGTGCTGTTCACATAGTACTAACGGACTTGATTTTTTTGACGTTTATTGGCAAGAAAGGAGTGGAGAGATAACAATTGTGTTCAATGAAGAAAAAACTAGAACAGAACAGAAAAGTACAGCCATATGTCAGATCTAAAAAAGAACGAAAAACATGTTATTTGTCAGATTGTATTAAACACCTTTAAAAATTAAATAAAAAACAAAACTGAATTCAAATAAAATTGCTTTGGAAGAGTTTTGGTGGGCATTGATAGTGAAATTACTGTGATTAGTGACTCATCAACAACATATTCCAGTGATGATATGTATGTTTTAGCGAGGATTTTAGTGTTTTTTTTTTTTTTTAATAATAACTGCTTTTGACACTTTTCACGAATCTGTTCTGACTCAAGAGTAGGTGCAGAAAATCGTGTCCGGAACACTCTCACTGAACACAAAGCAAAACACTTTCGGAACATGTTATTAATATATTGCTATGTTATTAATTGAGCGAAGCGAAGCGGAGCGAAGCGGAGCTCCCATCGGGTGACTTCAATTATCCTTATGATTTTTGGACCCTCAGAAAGTATTTTAAAAAAATTAGGTTATAGTCGAAATAGAATTTTGATTTTGGCCTAATGTAAAAAAATTAATTGATAAAAAAAATTTAAATTGAAAGTGCAAAATTTTCGCACGCGCTATTTTTTGCCTTTTTTGAAGATTCTTTCTTTTTGAACGTTCTTAGCCGAAAAAAGCAAACATAATCCGTGTTTTAATAATGAAATCACGAGTTCAAAATATTGAAGCTTTGTATATTGTTGTTCATTCCGGCCTTCTTTAACAGTAAAACCAATATAATTTACAAACCAACAGCAGATATAATGACGAATTCCCAATAGGTATGCGTAATGGCGAAATTTCACAACTATTCCGGTCCTCAAATATATACAGACAATATACTACCTATTCCTCTGAGTACCGTATACTTTAAAAATCATGGAACAAGTTACACACGAAAACAGTTTCCTCTCCAGTTAGCTTACGCAATCAGCATTGATTGTTCTCAAGGTTTAACTTTCGACTCCGGCATGGTGGATCTGGGTAAAACTGAACATTCATTAGGTTTGGCTTATGTAGTGTTTTCTAGGTTCTGATTCTTCAATCGTTTCTGGATCGTCCATTTTCCATTCAAACGACTTGGGAAAATCAGTGAGAAGAAGGCTTGCCATCTAAACCCAAAGAACTTAGCAGGCTGAAACGGATAGCAGGAATTATGAACTAATGAACTAATGAGTAATCTATTAAATTAATAAAAAAATCCATTTTCTATCACATTAAAGTCATGAGTCTACATATAGCATTGCGCGAATCGAATTATGTAAATTAATATTCGTTTTTCCACTTGACTTATGTTATCAGATTGTCTTATACCATGAGCAGCAAAGATGAAATATGCAGCATGAATGTCCACAAGGAACGTTTTTCTAAACGTGTGAACAGATTTAAATCATTAGTCTCAATATATAAAAAACTTGCAAAAAAGCATTTGAAATCGGACAGATTTTGAAAAACATCAATATGACTCATGACAAATAAACACGTAGTATCAAAAGTTTATGGAAATATTTTAGCGCCAAAATGCGTTCATTTCATTTTATTTGTTTTCGGTAAATTGAGATCTACTCTACCTTTAAGTTTTAATTAAAAAGACATGAAGCAGCGAAGCGGTACGACAAGCGACTGCGGCCTCCTAATATATTATAATTAGTCTGTTCAATGAGGGTATTCTGGGCTGCTCCGGACAGAAAAGTACGCGTTTTGCTGTTCAGT
This sequence comes from Merodon equestris, assembly GCA_958301585.1. Lineage (NCBI taxonomy): Eukaryota > Metazoa > Arthropoda > Insecta > Diptera > Syrphidae > Merodon > Merodon equestris. The sequence continues at coordinate 123,166,651 of OY284417.1, read as the reverse complement.
GAGAAAAATTTCTGTCCGAAAGTGTTCTTCTTTGTGTTCTGTGAGAGTGTTTCAGATACTTCAGAACACGATTTTCTACACCTATTCTGGAGTCAGAATACATTCGTGAAAAGTGTCAAAGCAGCTGTCATTGAAAAAACACTAAAGTCTTCGCTAAAACATACATATCAACACTGAAAAATGTTGTTGACGAGTCACTAATCACAGTAATTTCACTATCATTGCCAACCACAACTCTTCCAAAGCAATTTTATTTGAATTCATTTTAGTTTATTATTTAATTCCAAGACATGTTTAATACAATCTGACACATAAGAAGTTTTTCGTTTTTTGACAACTAACATACGGCTGTACTTTTCTGTTCTAACTTGATCTGACAGTTTTCAAGAATCTGTGCTGTCCTGTGTTATGATCTTTTCGTCATTTTCTGCACTGATAGTGAAATTAATGTGATAAGTGGCTTGTCAGCAACATATCTCTCCGATGGTAGAGAAGGCCGCTACATGGGGGACAACAAACCCTTCGCGGCCCTTTCAAGTTCGGCTACGGAGGAGGAGCGTAACGAACTTGAGGAGCAAGAACGCTTCCTACGCGCCCACCTGCAGGCTGTAATAGAAAAGCTTAAAGCGTTAGGGCAGAAGCAGAGAGAGGCGGCAACAGCCGCCCAACAGAAAAAGCAGCAACAACAACAGCAGCCGCAGAAGAAGCAGCAGCAACAACAACAGCAGCCGCAGAAGAAGCAGCAGCAACAACAACAGCAGCCGCAGAAGAAGCAGCAGCAACAACAACAGCTACAACAACAGAAAGAGCAGCAACAACAACTGCCGCAGAAACAGAAGCAGCAGCACGAACAACAGCCGCAGCAGCAGAAGCAGCAGCCGTAAGCAGAAACAACAGAAGCAGCAGCAACAACAACCGCAGCAGCAGAAACAGCAGCAGCAACAACAGTCGCAGAAGAAAAAGAAGCAGCAACAACAACCGCAGCAGCAACAACAACAGCCGCAACAACAGAAGCGGCAACAGTGCCCTAAAAAGGAGAAGGTGCCACCCATCTTCCTATACCACAGCCCTGCGAGAGACCATCGATCTCTGTAAGTATGCTATTGGTGTAGGTAATTTTCATGTTAAATGTTTAGGCCAAAAACGCTATGCTATTCAGTGCAAGACACTGGAACAGCATAAGCGGATTAAAAGCCTATTGAAAGAGTCAACGACGGAGGTTTTCTCCTGCCGAGAATTTGCAGACGATGCTCCTCAAAGGCGTTGAGTCGATCACAGATCTCGAGGAAATTCTCTCAGAGCTCAAAGAGTTCGAGAGTGACGACCTCAAATTCGTGGGAGTTAAGCCATTCTCCACGGTAAGCTCCCGAAGGGAGAAGCGAGTAATACCCTTCTTCTTGGTACAGCTCACACCCAGCAGCAAGCTGGAGAGGCTAAGGACTATTACTTCTTTAGCATCCCAGACTGTCACATGGGAAAAATTTAAGAGGAGCGAAAACATTTTACAATGTATCCGCTGCCAAAGGTTCGGGCACACCGCGTCGAACTGCGAAATGCAGCCTCGATGCGTTAAGTGCGCTAAGAACCACAAAAACGAAATCGAAATCGAATAAAAATGAAATGAAAAAAAAAATGTTGTCTGTTCAATGACGCTGTTCTGGATTGTTCCGGACAGAAAAGTACCCCTTTTGCTGTTCAGTGACAAAAATTTCTGTCCGAAAGTGTTCTGCTTGGTGTTCAGTGACGGTCTTTCGGACACTTCAGAACACGATTTTCTGCACCTACTCTGGAGTCAGAACAGATTCTTGAAATGTGTCAAAAGCAGCTGTCATAGAAAAAACACTAAAGTCCTCGCTAAAATATTCATATCATCACTGAAAAATGTTGTTGACGAGTCACTAATCACAGTAATTTCACTCTCAGTACCCACCACTACTCTAAAACATGTTTATTACAATCTGACATATTAGATGTTTTCCGCTTTTTGACAACTAACATACGGCGTACTTTTCTGTTCTAACTTGATCTGACAGTTTTCACGAATCTGTGCTGTCCTGTTCTAATCTCTTCGTCATTGAACACAGCTATTAGATCTTAGATGTCATTTCCAAATGTCAATCGGCTGTCACTTAAAAAATTGTTAAGACAAATCCTACGAAAAGGAACATATTTGATGTTGTTTATAGATTTGCGTAACTCTAATTAGTCAGCCGTTTAGTCAAGTCAAAATTAGGTGCACAAAAAATACTAACCGATTCTGATGGACTCCGGATTATTCATAAAGTGAAACAACGCCCACATCAGTGCTCCAAAGCTCACGGGAGGCCGAGAATTATCCTGGCAAAAACCATAAGGATTGTATTGCGGAAACATGATCTTCATGCAGAGTAACGAAAAGAAAACCTAAAGAGGCAAAATTATGAAATACAATGTTTTCCGGTCAAGCGGTAGATGATAGATCGTATGTGTGAAGAAGAAGTGATGGGAGTCACTAAGAAAAAAGCGAAGTGATCAACAATGAAGCATAGTAAAGGTGCTGTGATCGATGCCCTAAGTGGTATATTTGTTGAAATGCCCTGATGGTGGTCGACACAACTTATACTCAAAACTATTGGCTCCGTTTTGAGAACCATGTCTCGGTAGATGGCCTCTGTCTGTGTCTTCACATAATCAAAGGTATAATGGATGAAACCTTTTCTCAATATATAAAAGTCCAATGTATTCGTAAAAGATGGTGATCCTGGAATCAGAAGTAATTTTTACTATTGCCATAACAATGATCCAAATTTAGTATACCAACTTAAATAAAATAGAGATCGATGCCCTAAGTGGTATATTTGTTGAAATGCCCTGATGGTGGTCGACACAACTTATACTCAAAACTATTGGCTCCGTTTTGAGAACCATGTCTCGGTAGATGGCCTCTGTCTGTGTCTTCACATAATCAAAGGTATAATGGATGAAACCTTTTCTCAATATATAAAAGTCCAATGTATTCGTAAAAGATGGTGATCCTGGAATCAGAAGTAATTTTTACTATTGCCATAACAATGATCCAAATTTAGTATACCAACTTAAATAAAATAGAGTACGAGTATTTATAGGTATTAGTATTTATGGTATTAGTCCGTGAATGAAGCAAAAAACCACCTTAATGTTGCGATAACTTGTTAAATTTGTTAAGGCGAAAACGGCGGTTAAAACCAAAAAGGAATATCCTCCATGTAGAATATTTTGTTTATTCGAAATTCTCATCAAATTCAAGATTGCGCTCCATTATAATTTTGTTTCTCTTTGCTAACACAATTGTTTGCTTTCTTTTGATTAAAATATCAGTTTGAATTTATGTATTTATTTATTACGTGTGTTGAATAAAAAAGCTTTCTAAAAATATGTTTAGATTTTTTTTTCACTACATTTGCGATTTACAATTGCTTGACAATTCCTTTCTAGTTTATTCCATTCTAACTTGGAGCTGCTGTAATTACATGATAAAATATAATTATAAATTTTACAAGCACACACGTTGTATATTGTTTCCAATTGTACTGCATACTTGCTTTTGTTTAACGGAGGTAGGCCACGAGTGGTGCCGGAAATGTTACTGCTTACCATTTAGGATGAGAATTCCTATATAAAAATATCACAAATACTTTTTGCACAGTTGAATTGCGAATCTTTGTTGAAATCAACAATGCCGTACGTGATTTTTATTGTGCATATTCGGTTGGCCTCGAAAAATCGAATCGAATATAGAGTCATTTACAACTAATATCTAAGTTCATGAAATCACTACGGCTAATGCTTAATGGTTGCCCAATAGGCAAGAAACTTAATGCTTAAATTTAAAACCTTCATTTATTTGCTTTGTGTACACAATAAACATTTTATTTCGTTTTAATGACTCTTAGTATGATTCTAAATGCTATATTTTCTTAAATCACTATTGCACTTGCTTCATTCTTGTAATTCCTAACAGAGTATTCTACAGCGCTTACACAAAGTCTATGCTTCAAGATTTAAGGTAGGCATTCCAACTTGCCGATACTGAAAATATACAAATTGAATACCAAACTATCTCAATTTTCGCTATTTTCTCCATGCAACCAACGTGATAAATGCCTGCTTGAAACGTAGTGCAATTTGACTCATTCATTATGGGGATGCTTCGATGAACTGCGGTACAAACATGAAAGGATTAGAAGGCAAATAAATAAACACACTCCTGGCCTCCATAATGAAGTTTTGGAAATGATGTTTTAACAGACATAAAGCACATAAAAACACTTAAATGTACTGTAATGTATTTTATTCGTTCCATCTTTTTGAAATCCTAAAAATTTAATGATATATTCAGTGCTACTATGAAATAAAATCAAAATAACACTTCGTATAGTCATAAGAAAAATTTTAGTCCCATTTCTTAAATTCTGTTCCGTCAGGAGGCTTAACATCCACTTTCGCTTTACTGACTTCATCCCAATTTGTGCTTAAAACAGTTCCTCCAGATTCAGAAAATGATTTATTCATTGCTTTCTGCACTTCCGGAGATGCACTGCTATAAATTTTTTTAAACAATTGATTTAAAGCTTCTTCACTTTGAGCTTCCGACTCTTCATTCTTTTCTACTTCCTTAGCCAGCTTGTCCCAATTTTGTTTATGAATTTGAATGGGTGCAGATGGCACGGGAACACTTTTCTTCTCCAAACTATCCCAACGTTCACCTGTTTCTTTTGCCAAAGAAATCTCTACTTTGGAAGGTGTACATTTGTGGGACGATTTATCGGGAACAATAGGACGAAACAGGTTAATTTCAAGATTGTATCCATCTGCAACCATAAAGATCTTCTCCCTCTCTATTTGTACATCGTACTTTTTTTCAGCTGCGTTTTTTAACAACACTGTTATTACAACCTTGGACTCCGATTGATACCAATCATATTTAACCGACATTTTCTGTACGAATTTTTTTAAAGTGCAGTCAACTCTTACAATATTATAAATGAACTATGCCGTATTATGTGATGCTGACATTTCGGCTTCATTGATAAATGTCAACTTGGTGTTTTCTAGAAGGCAAGTAATTCAGCGGATAAATGTCAAATATGTATGTGTACGTACTCAGGGATAGCTTAGAGTCTTATATGCTAGTGAATTTAATTATGATATTAACATAATTAAATAGGACCAGGAATATTGTGACAAATTTTAAAAATTGTGGTCTTATACACATATATTTGACACTGCAATTCATGTAAAACCAGAAACAATTCAGGTCTGCTTTCTCCACCAACATTGGTAAATTACGAAATTTCTAGGGGTGATGGTAAAATTCCGTCAGACATAAAATTACGAAAAAATAGACAAACTGAAAAACAACATTGCTTACCTAACTTTGAGTCAAACATAGAATGTATATGCTTTATTTTTTTGAAGAGTTCTATGGGAATGAGAAAAAATTAATGAAATTCCTATCACCACGAAAAAATTGTTAACCTTGTTTTGACAGTAATACCTGCTATGTGCATACAATGCAAATTAGTGCATAAATTTTTTTTTGACGTTTCCAAGTGTTAATCAGCTGTTACGCGACAAAAATATATAAAGAGTGACATTTACTAATTAATTTTATCTAATTTTTGTCAATTAATTTTATTGTTAATTTCCTAAATAAGTTAATAAAAAACTCAATCCATTAAGCTTACATTGATATGTTAAAATGAGTTAGTGGAAGTGTTTAAATGAGACTATCAGCCTGAACGCGAATTGTCCATACCGTCAACTCTGTGTGGATTGCTATGAGATAAGCGGCGTTCACACTCTACGATTTGTCCATCCGACTTGTTGGAAAACCTTGCTTGATGGGCCAAATCGTAAGTGTGAACGCTCTTTCGACATGTCGTCCGACTTGTCGTATGGAAGTTCAATTTTTTCAACTTTTTGACTTTGTTGATCAACTTGTCGTAAGGTGTGAACAGTTGTCGTACGACTTCAAAGCATTTTTTCACTTTTGCTTGTGACTTCAGAGGGTGAACACCAATTTTGAGCGGAATGAATGATATGACGACAAACAAGGAAAAAGAATTTTGGGTTGATTTCTTTGAAGTGTACCGGCAATTTTCAGAAGTATGGAAAATTGAACTGTACAAAAATAAAGTACTTTATTCAGTTCGAAGCGTACGGGGTGTTATTAGATAAATATAAGCAAATTGATAAAAATTCATATTGCATTTCTCAGTATTGTATTTTTTTTCTAATACATATCTCAACAACGTTACCATTGAGAAATTATTACGTTTTCCGACCCATGGTTTAATCCACATTCGTTTTTATCCTTTTTTCTTGTCTTTTTCTTCAATTTCGAGTATTTCATCAATAATCATCACTGTAACAAGAGCATGCGCCGCCATGTTATGGCTTCGACATTTTTTTCGCAAATGAAGTCTGTCAAGCAAGTTGTATGATGTGAACGCTAGGCATTATTTGGTCGTTCAACAAGTCGGATAGACAAATCGTAGAGTGTGAACGCCGCTATAGTAGCTGTGTTAGTGCCTGTTCACATTGTCGCGGGAAGGACAAGCGCAAGAAAGCAAATAGTGTTCACATTGGTGGAAGCACACTTGAATTTTTGACAAGTGGAACGCATGAATCGGGTCATTCTCATTCAGTCGCCTTCGTCCAAGTATTCATTTTTGCAAACCAAATGAACTTGTTTGTCCAACAGTCACGAATAAATGAAGAAAAACTGTCAAAAAATGGAATGAATTTAGAATGGAACGGTTTGCTTCACCCGAAAATCCAAATTGAAGATGGATTTTCGGTGCAAACAACCCTTCTCGTTTCCACTTATTAAAAATCGTTCCTTCTCTTTCAAGCAATTTGGTGCGCTTCCACCAATGTGAACAGGCACTTAATGAGGAAAAAACCAGAACAAAACATAACAGATTCATGAAAACTGTCAGATCAAGTTAGAACAGAAAAGTACAACCGTAAGTCAGTTGTCAAAAAACGAAAAACATCTTGTCAGATTGTATTAAACATGTTTTAGAATTAAATAATAAACTAAATGAATTCAAATCATTTTGCTTTGGGAGATTTGTTGTGGGCACTGGTATTGAAATTAGTTTAATTGTATATTGCACCTGTCAAAACAGATTCGTGAAATTTGACACTTTTCACTGTCAGCTGTCATTGAGAAAATACTAAAGTCCCCGTTAAAACATATACATATATGATCACTGCAATCTGTTGTTGACGAGTCACTAAAAACATTAATTTCATTATCAGTGACCACCACAGCTTTTCCAAAACTAAATCTGGTTTCTTCCTCTTTGAACACAGCTAAAGCTTAACAAGGGCATTCTATTTTGACCGATTTGCTTTACTTCAATGCTCCGTCTAGCTTGCACCTAAATGTCAATTGGTATTTTGAGTTTGAGGTGTGGGTGATAGTCGGTGGCAAATATAGTCTAAAACAGAGACGATCTGCCTCTCTTGGCCAGGAACCAGAATGAGACGTGCATCTTTCGTACGTCTTCCCCCGTGACACCCTGAAATTTTGAAAGAAGTTCAGGTTCGTAGCGACAAAACCCGTTGTAAACAAACTCTAATCGTGAATACGTGTGAGTTTATTTCATTGTACCGCAGTGTACTCCCGCCACACACACTCTTGGAATTATAACAATGTGCGTGATTGTTTACAAAATTTTGACAGCACTTGAGGTTCCCACGTGCTAGCCCGAGCTTGTAGGCAAACGTCGGCGGCCATTTTAAGTGGTACGTCTCATTGGTGGTTTCTGCTCTTGGCTTCTGATCCAAAAGTTTGGATGAAAGCGGAAACCACCTGGATTTTGGATGAAAGTGAAGAAACTTCTTTGGACAATGGGAATGCGGTTTATAGGTGAGTACCTGCGAATGACGTTAATATTTTACATATAATACGAACAAGTATATTAGATATCGGCGCCAATTTAACGGATCCCATGTTTCAAGGCCAGTATGGGGACTCTTGCAAGCATCAACCGGACTTGGACATAGTCCTTAAGAGAGCGTGGAATAACGGGTTAGACAAAATTATTGTGACGGTTGGGACCTTAAGTGATGTAGAAAGTGCATCAAAATTAGCTGGGAAGGATGGTATGTAAATGGTGTGCCTATGTAAATTCAACATGAGCTATGAACATTTTCCTTTATAGAGCGAATATTTTATACTATTGGCTGTCACCCAACACGCTGTAATGAATTTCTAAAAGATCCTGATGTATATCTAGGCAATCTTTGTAAGAGAATTGAAGATGACCCAAAGAATGTCGTAGCTCTAGGAGAATGTGGTTTGGATTACGATCGCCTTGAATTTTGTGAGAAAACCGTACAAAAGTTGTACTTTGAGAAGCAACTTACATTGGCTACAAAATATAACCTTCCTCTATTTCTTCACTGCCGAAACGCTCATGACGATTTTATAAAAATTATTGAAAAATATAAGGATCAAGTTCGAACTTGCGGGGGAGTAGTTCATAGTTTTGATGGGACGGCTGTCGAAGCTCAGAAAATATTGGAGCTTGAGTTGTTTATCGGACTAAATGGTTGTTCTCTTAAAACTGAGAATAACCTTAAAGTAGTCCAAGAAATTCCCAATGATAGAATAATGATTGAAAGTGATAGCCCTTGGTGTGGAATTAGGCCAAGTCACGCAGGTTTTAAATACATTCAAACGCATTTTCCTACGGTAAAACGAAAGGAAAAATGGACTTCGGAAAAACTAATTGATAGTCGCAATGAGCCGTGCAAAATTATGTAAGTATGATAGTTATGTATATGTTAATAAACTTCATTGGTATAAGCATTCGAATTGCTGGCTGAAACGCCACTTGGGTTATATGACGATCATATTATCTGCGCTTTACCTATCCTTATATGTATGTATGTATATACATACATTTTTTCTGACGTATTTTTTTTATCCATTACAGACAAAATATGGAGGTCATTGCTAAACTGAAGAATGAGCCCATTGAAAATTTAGCAAGCATTATTTATGAAAATACAAAAAATGTATTTTTTAAGTAAGAATAAGATCCTAATAAAATCGAATAAGTTCGTGCGATCCACGGACATTTTTTTTTTGTATTTTATGTTGGGAGAAACTGTTATAATTAAAAACTTAAATTTTTGGATTATAATATATATGGAATATCCAGAGAACGCTTCTTATGCATTGCCCTGGACTATCAATTTACGTTAGGCAAATTATTAAAAATCTTTGATAGGGAACGGAAAAAATTAACATTTCCAATAAGCGCCAATTTACAATATAGAAAAATGTTGGAGAAACTTATGATTAAGCTAAAACCAATCTACCAACCTGGCATTTTTGCCAATTTAACTACACTTTAACCATCGAACACCTGGTATCAGAATGTCCTTAAATAATCGAAATTCGTAAAGCAATCTGTAATGAAATACTAATAGATCTCCTTTTCTACCCTTCTATAGATAATATTGTATAAAATATTGTTAAGACTCAATTTAATATCTAACTGTTTATATCCCTTTAGTTTTAACACCAGCTGAAAGCTCTGATGGCTACTGCTGCTAAGTTATTACATTTACAATGTAAATTTATTTATATTGTAAATATAATAATAATACTCCATTCAATACACAATATCAGTATATTATCTTTGCGAATGCTTCCCCCTTTTAAAATCAGGCTTACGTTATGATAATTTACGACAGTTTATGTGTGGTTTATTCAATAAAGAAATGCTACTACATTTAAAGATATGCGACTTGGCATTTTTCTTTATGTAAATTGGATTCAATAATAAATACGAGCAATATATGTATATGTAAATATTTTGTGATACGAATTTACGCAATTTCGCGTTACTCTTAATATATTAATTTTTTACTGACAAGCAAAAGTTAAGGAAACATACTTAGCAGAACAACCGGAAGAGCAAGTCTGACGATGTTCGTCAAATGCACTTATCAGCCGGAAGATGTTACCTGTAAGGTTTCAGTTCAGGAGGACCCAACTAGTTTTCAGGAAAGTTAAGCATTGTTCTGTAAAAGGACAACTAGATCCAAATATATGCTCCGGTTTGTCACGATTAAAGCTGGGTACATGTGAAATATATTTGAAAAAGGTTACATTGTCAATTTATTTTTATTTTTTTCAAGACCATATATAGGATAATACTAGTGAGTTTTTAGAATTTTAATAACAATCAGCAAGTATCCCTCTTTCCAATTTGAAGTCGTATTCACTCTCAATTTGCATTTGCTTGGTAATGAGAGCGAGAATTCCATCTACCTCCATTTGCGTTATTTCAAAATTTGATTTCATATTTAATTGTGGAGACAAATTGAATGGTATGCCGAGCAAATACGAAACTGGATTCTGATTAGCACCTGGATTCACGTAACTAGGATGTGGGTACATAGGCATCATAGGTGCAGGATTGTTTGAACGAGCAAGGCCTTCAAATTGTTGATTATCAACGACCACAAAATCATCTGCTCTGCTCCCAGCCTGGCCTTTAATTACATCTTCAGGTGGTGTATCAGGACTAGTTTTCTTTTTGCTAAAAAATGACAACATAATTCAAATAAACTTATTATTCACTCCACTAATATCTGAATTTAGAAGAACTGACAGTCCAAAAATCAAAGATCAAAGATACTTCAAATTTCTATTTAGCTGTATTCAATTAGGAAGAAACCAGAACAGAACAGGACAGGACAGAACAGATTCGTGAAAACTGTCAGATCAAGTTAGAACAGAAAAGTACAACCGTATTTCAGTTGTCAACAAAAAAAGGAAACCTCTTAATTGTCAGATTGTATTAAATATTTTTTAGCAATAAATAATGAACTAAAATGAATTCAAATAAAATTGCTTTGGGAGAGTTGTGGTGGACACTGATAGTGAAATTAGTGTGATTTCTGACTCGTCAACATCAGATTCCAGTGATGATATGTAGGTTTTAACGAGGATTTTCAACGATAGCTCATTTTTCACGAATCTGAATCTGGTGCAGAAAATCGTGTTCTGAAATTTTTGTTACACCCTCACTGGGCCTGCGCACACGGGAGTAATCCAACCGGCTGAAAATTGATTTTATAGGAGAGGGAGCTGTAGTATGAAACGGAGTAAAATCTTCAAACGCGTATCGAGTGGTTGAAGAGAGTGGAAAACTAATACATGCACAACTCTTTACTTTTCGAGTCGGCACGTTTTTTATCTCGTGTTGCGTCTCAATCGTAATCAGAAACCACCAATGAGACGTACCACTTAAAATGGCCGCCAACGTTTGCCTAGAAGCTCGGGCGAGCACGTGGGAACCTCAAGTGCTGTCAAAATTTTGTAAACAATCACGCACATTGTTATAATTCTAAGAGTGTGTGTGGCGGGAGTACACTGCGGTAAAATGAAATGAGCTCACACGTATTCACGGATAGAAGCTCGTTTGTAACGGGTTCTGTCGCTACGAACCTGAACTTCTTTCAAAATTTCAGGGTGTCGCGGGGTACGAAAGACGCACGTCTCATTCTGGTTTCTGATCGTAATTCGCCCTTCGAACAGTGAACACTGTACATATAAACTAAATGTACATTTTAAGTGCGTGGACAAAAGAGGAGACGTCTTTTGCGAAATATCTCCGTCAAATAAAATGTCAGAAAGACGAAAACACTAACACAAAAAAGGTTCACATATACATTTTTTTCAGTAAAGTAATTCAGTCCGTGTGCGCTTAGAGCAGAGCATTACGCCAGATTTCCTCCTGATAAAATTACTCTCGTGTGCGCAGGCCCACTGTACACAAGGCAGAACACTTTTGGACAGAAATTTTTCTCACTGAAGAGTTAAACTCGTGTACTTTTCTGGCCGGAACAGCCTTATTGAACAAAACTTTTGATTCATTTGTTCACATTTTGCAGGATGTCACTTGAACCATACATGGCTTACAAACGTCTGAATATGAAGTCGACGCGTTACGTTAAGCATAAATGGTGACCAAAATGCACTAGGTAACGCTGTTTTTTTCGCTTAATTATTTCTAAAACTAGTGTTTGTCAAAAAGAAGCTTGTTTTCAGAAAAAAACTGTTCATTAATTGATCTTGAGTTAGAATAGAAAGTAATAATCTCAAATATAACACGTAACATTTTGACACATTATTTCCTACCTATTACCTACTGTTCGCTGAAAATATTGAAAATCACTACACTAAGCAACCATAATAAAAATTTTGATTCCGAACAAGCAAATGTCAAAAAGATTTCAACCAGATATGGTGGCGAAGCCATGTATTCAATTCCTGTGTCTATTCACATTGGTGGGGAAAAGCTACAATGTGTTAAAGAGAGTTAACGATTCTTAATCAGTGGGAACGAGAAGGGTTTTTTTTTTTTTTGTGTTGGAGGCTTCTAGTATCTGTTGGAGCACTCAGAAACAAATACTGGTCCATTGTACTACCAGACAGACACCTTGTCTTTATTGTATTTTCCCCGTTGTCCGGAGAAAAAGGAGGACGTAGAGCTAAGAGATTCGGCACTCACCACGTCGGCCCCAAGGGTGCACCACCGTGCGCGAGCGAAGACGGGACAGTCGCAGAGAAAGTGTTCTGCTGTGTCATCCTCCTCGCAATATGCAGCACAGGTAGGCGTCTCACGTCTCAAGCGCGTAGAGATGCTTGACAAAAGTGTAATGGCCCGTAATGACGTCCGTTAGCCTTCTGCAATCATTTCTCCTTAAGGATAAGAAAAATGTTGCAGACTTCTTGCAGACATCAGGGCGTACGCGCTTAGTCATCCTCCATCCTAGATATTCCCTGCATCTACGACTGTGTACGTTAAAGACCCAGTCATTGATGTCAGATTTGACCGTGGATGCAGATAGCCCTAAGGCGGGTTCAGGTCCTGAGAAACTCTCCTCTGAGGCTCTTCTAGCGAGTTCATCGGAGATCTCGTTTTCTGGGATTCCAGAGTGACCTGGGACCCATACAAGCCTAAGTGAATTTAGTCTTCCGACTTTGTTCAAAAAGGTCTTGAGGTCATGCACTAATTTGGAGTTGGATAGAGGGTTGGACACAGCTTTGAGTGCAGCTTGGCTGTCACTACGGACACATATGCTTTTTCCCCTCCACCTGTGTTTCACAACATAGTGCATGGCCATTAGCATTGCGTAAATATCCGCTGGGAAGACAGACGCATATTTTCCTAACGAGTCGAATGTTTTCGCGCTCAAAGAAAACTCCTGCGCCGGATCCCTGCCCAGTCCTGAACCATCTGTGAAAATGCGAAGACATTCCATTCCAGGTTCAGTGTCTGGCCAAAGCCAGTCCTGACGCCATGAAAATGTGACTGTGAAGTTACAGCGCAGTAGGATGGCAGGTGTCATTGCGTCAGAGCGCATATCCATGAGACAGGGGTCGTAGGATATTTCTCCCGCAAGTACACTTTCACTCCAATGCGAGTTGTACCAAAAACCATATCTTTTTAGACGAGAAATGGCTTTCAATGCACACCCTCTGATATATGTATATGTCAAGGGGTGGAAGATTCATCATAGCATCTAGTGCAGCTCCCGGTGTGCTGGGGAAGGCCCCCGTGCAGCTGAGACAGACCGCTCTTTGGAGTTTGGTGAGTGAAGCCACAGCGTGTTTGCGTGTTAGCCTGCTCCACCAAACAACCGATGCATATGAGATTATCGGTCTTATCATTGCTGTGTAGATCCAGAGGACCTTTTTCGGCGATAAGCCCCATGTTTTGCCAAAGGCACCTTTGCATTGCCAAAAAGCTGACAGCACTTTGGTGGTTTTGGACTCAACATGTTTTGACCAAACAAACTTGCTATCTATACATCGGATAACTCCCAGATACTTAGCTTCCTTGGATATCGGGAAGGGAATGCCTTTTAGCACCAGCTGAGTAATGCCAGTATTTTCCCTCCTTCTCGTGAAGAGAACGACATCAGTCTTAACAGGATTAACCGACAGCCCATTTCTCGTCTTCGATCACATCTAGCGCCGCCTGCGCTTTGAGACAGACATTCGCTTAACATGAGCCGACAGAGAGAACAGCAACATCATCCGCATAGGCCTGGGCATAGATTCCAGAGGCATTGAGAGCATCGAGCAGAGAGTCGACCACCATGCACCATAACAACGGAGACAAGACGCCACCTTGCGGGCAGCCCCTGTTTACTCCAGACTTGACACATTGTTCGAGGCCTGCATCAGCGATCAATGTCCTGTGCACGAGCATTGCTTTGATCCACAGAACCAGTGCTTCATCTACGCCATGCCGTCTAGCAGCGTTACATATGCTGTCGAAAGTAGCGTTATCAAAAGCTCCCTCAATGTCGACGAAAATGCCTAGTATGTACTCTTTCCTTTCGAGAGCGCATTCAATTCTCCCAACTAGGTTTTGAAGCGCAGTCTCGCAGGATTTTCCGCGCTGATAAGCATGTTGCATGTCCGAGAGAGGATGCATTCGAAGGGCAACTTTGCGCACGTGCAACTCTGCTAATCTTTCCATGCTTTTCAGCAAAAAGGATATTAGACTGATTGGTCTAAAACTCTTGGCGAGTGAGTAATGTTCTTTCCCTATTTCGAAAATAAAAACCACCGCGCGCCATACCTTTATACCTTTTCGCAGCATAACGGGGTATATCCCATCAGTGCCCGGTGACTTGAAGCCATCGAAGGATGCCACAGCAAATTCAGCCTCAGTAGTTGCCACGCGTGACGCAACATACCAGCTACGCCGAGTTGTTTTCATCGTTTCAGTTGCAGTTTCCAATGAGGGAGTGTGCAACGAGCCGATGACAGTCTGATTTCCCGGAAAATGGGTATGCAACAGTAAACAAAGAGTTTCTGCTTTAGACTCGGTGAAGGTACCATCAGACTTTCTGAGTACATCCAGCTTTGTCGATTTTCCTCATTTGAGAACATTAACCAACTTGCTGGTCGCGCTCAGGGATTTGATCTCTTCGCAGAAGGACTTATAGGAATCATTCTTCGATTTACGAATAAGCTTCTTATATTCCTTCTGCTTCGATCGATATTTATTCCAGTCATCTTCTGAGTTCGATTTAAGCGATCTATTCAGGAGACTTCTGGCTTCCCTGCGAAGACATTGGAGCTCAGCGTTCCACCCTGGGAGGTTTTTAGACAGGACATGCGAGTTCGAAACAGTTGGTGATGGCGCTGCTCAAGTTATGAACGGCATCCTCCACCAATTGATTTGTTTTGAGTTTAGGCAGGACTTGAGTGGATGTTTCAAGCTCCTCTCTGAATCGCACCCAGTCCGTCTTTCTCGGATTCCGCTTGGGCTGCGAGGGGGATATCCCGCACTTCAATTGGAATTCGATGTATCTATGGTCTGACAGCGTAACATCTGGTGAGACTCTCCAGTTAGTGATGGCCTTCACATGCCTATTAGACAGGGTTAGGTCAATCACTTCCTGTCGTCTCGCCGTCACAAAGGTTGGTTGAGAGCCAACATTGTTGATGATAAGGTCAGACGAAAGAATAAAGTTCAAAAGTCCCATCAGCATTTGCTGCTGCCCCCAAACAGTATTTTGAGCGTTAGCACGCAACAGATGATGAGTCCAATCCTTCTGGCTTCACAGTGCTCTACGAGTTCAGAAACCTCCTTAGGTTGCGGGGGTAGTACCGAATCGTAGGGGAAGTAAGCAGACGCCACGACGAAGTGTTCAATTTCTCCGTGCGCTTTGTAGCTAACTTTCGCAGCCACCAGATCTTGACCACAGAATTGACCAAGTTTGGTTGCCGATAGCGTGTTCGATATGATGAGGCAGACCCTGGGCCTTTCGGATCGCTCATCATAAAGGATCGTAGCATCACATATACCACCAAGGCCACACAGGCGTTTATTCCACACCCATGGTTCCTGAATGGATACAATGTGATGATTTGTACTACTGCATGCAATTCTGCTACTGAGAAGAGCAGTAGCCGTCTTGCAATGCTGTAGGTTAATCTGAGTGAAAATCACAGATTTGTGTGAAGTGCCCGCCTCCGACGAGTAGTCTTTGGTCCTCTCCGTCTTCAGATTTTTGCTTTGATCTTTGTTGATCGCCGCATCAACCTTCGGACTACGATTTACCGCCGTTACGTCAGAGGAGGAGACATCACGTTCTCTCTCCCCAGCAAGGTTGTCCTCAGCGGCCGTTTTCCGTTTGCGAGCGCTCTTACCTTTTTCGGTTCGAGCTCCTGCTCCCTTCCGACGCCGCTTTAGAGCAGCTCTGCCAGCTTGAGGTTTGTTGTGTTCCGAGACCGCTTCGCCTTCTGCGATCAGAGTCTGTCTGTCAGCATCATCGCCTTATTCGGCGGTGGCGCCGGCCATAACAGGACCCTGAACACCTCCAGCTCCGTCAGTTTTGAAACCTGGCACGCTCTTATTGGGGATTTGACCGTCACCAATAAGAGGAGGAGTGTTTGAGGCGCATGCCGAAAGTGCTGGCATGCTTGTGCCTCCTGCAGCAGCCTTTACTAGCCGCCGACACTTAGCAGTGCAATCTACAGTACGTCCCAATTCTGGGGCTCGTTCAACCTTAGCGGTTTCCCGTGCCGCGCCATCGTCGGTGTCGCCTCTGTTGGTTGCACCACTCATGCTCAGTCCAACCAGGTGGTCGGACAATGAGCCGCGGGAGTCGGTGTCGTTCCGGGCTGCCGGAGAGTTGAGAATGAGTGGTGGGGCCTCCAAAATCCTTGCGATCAGGGAGATCGCGGGTGGATTTCCGCTATTGCGGGTGCCACCTGGAGTAATACCATCCATTTGGTTGACCATTCATCCATGTAAAACTCAGTTCTCCGAGTCTGAGCTCGAGGTCATTGACCTCTTAAGCCGCTCCGCTCCGACAAGGCGCCCGAAGACGCGAAGTTGACGAGAAGGGTTACTTGTAACTAAAATCCATTTTCCGAATGAATCCTCGGGTGAAGCAAATAGTTTTTTTTCATTCATCTTATCCTCATTCGTAGCTAACTTTGGAAGCGTAAGCCTGAAGGCTGAAAATTGATTTTATGGGAGGAGCTGAAGTGTGAAGCATGAAACGGAGTAAAATCTTCAACCGCGTATCGAGTGGTTGAAGAGAGCGCAAAACTGATACATACACAACTCTTAACTTTTCGAGTCGACATGTTTTTTGTCTCGTGTTGCGTCTCAATCGTAATTCGCCCTTCAAGCAGTGAACACTGTAAAACCAAATGGACATTTTAAGTGCGTGGTCAAAAGAGGAGACGTCTCTTGCGAAATATCTCCGTCAAATGAAATGTCAGAAAGACGAAAACACTAACACAATGAAACGAGGTTCACATATACATTTTTTTCAGTTAGAGTAATTCATTCCGTGTGCGCTTAGAGCAGAGCATTACACCAGTTTTCCTCCTGATAAAATTACTCTCGTGTGCGCAGGCCCAATGACATGATCCAATGTTCGACTTGTCAAAATTTCTTGTATTCATCCTTGTCCATCCAAAACCAAAGAGGAGAAGCATGTTGACATTCTATCCCCTGAGGCTAAGGCTATTACACACAGCCTCTTAAAGCCTGACTCTTTCAACCTTCTTCCCGTGAAGTTCCCAGATTGCACCATTTCACTTATGTGAGTCGCGATCCGTGAGCCTGCGTGTTTTGGCCGACTTTACAATTCTCAAATGCCATCCACACAAGACGGACTAGATTTGATTCCTTTTGACATTTCCTGTTCAGCCTAAAACTCCTGATTAAACACTTCCATCGACTAATTTAGATGTACTAACTGTCAAGTTCGACTAGTTGGACCGAATTTGTTTGTCCTTCAAAGATATGTATGTACTCAGAGATCTACAGAAATATATAGCACCGCCAAATATAATTTATTATTAGTCTCATCAACAAGATAGAATCATTATTCTAACTTCAACACGTCACTTTAAAGATCGATCAGTGATCAGCATCTGCCTTCCACTACCGGATTTGGTGAATATTTTCCATAAGACAGTTTTTGACCAAATTTTCAAACTTGTGCCCGCTATAACATGAATATTGTTAGCCCATTGCATCGATTGTTGTAGGTTTGTAAACTAGCGATTTTAGTAATCCCCAAAGAAATTGTTCAAAATGAGTCAAATCACAAGATCTTGTAGACCAATTCACAAGTTGATTACCTAAAATTATGCGTGCATCGAATGTTCCCTTAAATAAGTTGATTCTGGGTCTGATGGTATCAGGTGGAGTCGCATTCCATTGGTGCCGTGCGCAATCCCGTGTGCGATTGTCAGATGCACTGGTGTCAGGTGGAACCGTTGTGATGGTGCATTGGTGCCGTGTGCAATCTGGAGAATGTGGAGTGTGACCGGATGTGCGGCGACTTATGTTGCCTTAACTCTTCCCCTCTTAAACGTCTGACGTCCTCGTCTGCGGTCAATCAGAAGAATGGGATCTGACTCAGCCTGGATATTCTTGGATCCTTACTTTGATCGTCGGTGGCGTTTTCAACTTCTTTTGTTGCGGCATCTGCTGAATGGGTTTCCTGGTTGTGGTTGAATTACTATTTTTGTATTTCTATTTGCACGTTTGATGAATAAAGAGCCCAAAATGATAAGCGTAAGTATAATGACAGCTGATGACAGTCCAAAGTTAATTAGCTGCTTCCTCGAATTCTCGTTGTCGATGGTCCCTATGAACTCCCTATTGGTAAGGTGCAGCTCTTTTACCATTTCTAAGGACAGGCTTTCTTCGAAGTTCGTTGTTAGGGGTGGTGACTGCAGTAATGCTGGTATTGGCTGTATTACGGCAGCCTCTGTTGAAGAGAATGTGGTTTCGTCAACTTTTACGGTAGCATTTTGGAACTGGATGATGAAGGATCCGGTTCAAGTGCCGTTGAATTGATTAAAGAATAGCGTTCCACTGGCTATCTTTTCCACGGATGGTAGGTGCTGATTGTTTATGGAGATACAGGATGAGGGTGAATTGCTGAGGAGCTTGGGGAGGCAGGAAGTGTTACCCAAATCTATAATACTATTCCTATTACATATTGTTAAATTTTGAAAGGAGTTACAATAGTTCTTTATTCCAAATATCGATTTACTACATTTAAGAATTGTTTTATAATCTATTTTATTTATAATATTGCCCTTCTTTATGGGTCTTACAACTAACTTTTTGCATGTTTCATTCCTTGTCAATTAAATATAAAATTTTTGAATTACTTACTGCTATCCTTACATCGCTAAACTCTAACATTTGATCGATACTAAAGTAAGGTAACTTATTTCTAGTTATAATCTTTTTAATTAGTTTCGCTTCTAAATTTGTCAACATATATGTGTTTATAACATTGGCCTTGGCCCATTGTATCGCGTAGTCAATATTAGTTACGTCTTCTTTTATAATGTCTATTTTGCTCTTCATTACGAGCGAGTATTCATTTTTAAGTTAATTTCTGTTTTTAGCTTATTTAGAATTTCATTTTCTGTTTTGGCCAAATCATTAAATTTCTTTTGAATAATGTCATTGATTAAAATTTGCCTACTGTTACCTTTTGCCAACTGATTTATTTTCGATGTTAAGAGTTTCAGATCCTCGTGATCAGGAGACCCCGCGATCCACTTCCAGGCGGAGCCCAAGAAGTCCAACGACATTTTAATTCTATTAGTTAGTTTAGTTGGTTTAAGTCTATTAATATGTCGTTGCGTTTGTTCTATGTCGTTCATCATAAAAGGGTACATCGGGTCTTTGTCACTAAATTTCTTTGTCACCGTCTCGTTGATGTCCTTCAGTAAATCTTCGTATACGTCTAAGTTTATAACATGAATAATTTTGAAGTGACCGTCTTCCAGCAGTCCGGTTCCGTTGTCTAAAGTCAGTAACTGTGCATTAGAATAGTCGAATATCTGATAGTCGGTCAGTGCGTTTCCTACCAATGTTGTCAGTCTAAAAAGAAAGTTCTAATTTTTAATGTGTGCTTTGTGCGTTTCCTACCAATGTTGTCAGTCTAAAAAGAAAGTTCTAATTTTTAATGTGTGCTTTGTGTATGATTCGCCCAGATTTAGTTAATACGGTGGTAGCCCTATTTTCTGCCACTATTTCCTTTTTATATCTCGCTGTAAGCTTGGATCCCAAGCGTCTATTTATCTTGACATAAACAATGTCTCCTGGCTGATAAGATTTTATGGTCTGTCTATTTTTATTGTGATATAACAAATCCCTATCTTGTTTTTCCGCGATTTTCCTTAAGTTTTCTATTCTGTTTTTCTCAAGCTGCATCGGATCAGTGCTTACTCTTCTACCAAAGAAAGCTTCTATAAAGTTATAGGCATAAACCGCTTTTTCGAGAAGATCCGTAAAGGAATTGTGGATATTTTCAGCTTTTAAGCATCTCATAATTTCTCCAAGTGTGGAATAGAAGCGTTCGACTTGACCGTTGACTGAACTCGTGTAAGGAGGTGTTCGAAACTTTTGAATGCCAAATTCATCCTCAATCATGAAACTGATCGAGGCCGAACTAAATGATTTTTCGTTATCAACCACCACAGTATTGGGTATTCCAAAAGAGAAAAGCACTTCTCGAAGTGGCTGCTTTATGTCCTCCGCGGCTTTTGAATTTATGACCTTTACCTGAGCAAATTTCGAGAATTTGTCGAGTGCTGTAAGTACCAGCTTCCCTTCGATTGAGAAGATATCTATATGCGCTATTTCGCCTGGATATGTTGGGATAGGAGTAGCCTGAATTTCTGGTTTGTTCGGGTGACGGTCGTATTTGTTTTCCTTGCATACCGTACACTGCCCGACGATTCTCTTTATTTTCTTGCTCATGGCCGGGAAGTAAAATTTCTCCAGTATTTGAGACTTGTTTTCATGTTCATTCCTATGAGCTCCCTTATGAACCTGAATTATAATATCCTCCTGGGCAGATTCGCTTTTAACGTCTTCGACCTGTACCTCAGTGAATCTGATCTTGTAACCACTGAAGACATGGGGGTGCAATTCCTGGATCATTTTCCTTATACCTTCCTCTGTCTTTATGCCATTAATGACCGAAGGATTAAGTATCTTTTTTAATATTTCAATCAGGCTTTCTGGTGTGTAGTCCGGTTGCTTGACTACGTGCCTATGGTAGGTTGGGAAAACGATTTCGAACTGTTGGCTAGGATCTTTATCTATTGCTATGAGGATTTGATTTTTAAATACGTTTATAGGTGTTTCGACGGATATTATTGGGTTGTGCGTGGGTTTTGCATTCCTATCTTGGGATATGGTTAAGGTATTGGTTTCTGAGATGATCGGAGCTCTGGAGAGGGCGTCAGCTACAATATTAGATTTACCAGGCTTATATTTAAGCTGATAATTGTATTCTTCTAGTGTAGCCTTCCACCTCTTCATCTTACTGTTCTGGTTTTTGTGACTTAGAGCGTGGGTTAACGGCTGTGTAAATGACAACTTGAGCGGAGCCATATAGATAACTTCTTAGCGAACCGAGAGCCCATATTATGGCCAGCATCTCCTTCTCGTTTGCTGCATAATTTTCCTCGGTTCTACTAAGCGTTCGGGAGATGAAGGTAATCGGTCTCCCATTTTGCTTCAAAACTGCGCCGATGGCGTAGTTTGACGCGTCCGTTGTCAGTTCGAACGGTTGGTTAAAGTTAGGGTAGGAAAGCATTAGGTCATTGGAGATTAAAGACTGTTTTATTTTATTAAATGAGTCTATACAGGCCTGGTTGAAGATAATAGGGGTTTTAGCAGATTGGGTTTTTGAAACTCGGCCCTCTTCTTCTCTTAGGAGAGATGTCAGTGATTTTGCTAGAGTTGCGTAGTTTCGTACGAAACGACAGTCCGAGAAATGACCGTAGTTCTTTCAGGTTCGTTGGTTGAGGGAAGTTTTTGTTAGCCTCGACTTTTGTTTGACTCGTCTTGATGCCGTCGGATGAAATCACGAATCCTAGGAATTCCACCTCTTGTTTAAAGAAGTGGCACTTGTCCCCTGTCAACGCTCTTCTTCCATGAAGAGAACTCGCCAGGGTCACCCGAAAAATCCCTTATGCAGCGCACTATATCAGGGATCTTGTCGAGATCACCGACTTGGTTTCGGTGCTCAGGGGAGATAACCTCGTCCGTTCCGTGCAAGATACTTGACTGAGGGTCCAACGCATTCCGTATAAGGGACTTGTGCTGCTGCTGGAACACCTGTCGGGCTATATTGGAAACCAAAGCTTCGAAATCGGGGGTAGTTCCTACTTCTCTAACATCTGAGGTGGACTGAAATGAGACATCATGAACGGCGGTATTTGCACCAATGGGGGCTTCCGGGATTGGACCAGAGGAATTGGGATCTGGGACGGGTCCTCGCGAGCGTGTTGTTGGCATTGTTAATTAATATGTTTGTATTAAATGTTTCTTAGATCTACGTATGTTAATTTTTATATTTCCTTTTTCTTTCTTGTTCTACACAATACTACACTTTGAATCTTAATTAGCTGTAAATTCTTCGTATAAGGATTATTACTCTTAATATTTAATTTTCAAACTATGCTTGCTCTTTATATTCAATGTAAATCTTGGCTATGATTACTCTATATTGTTTCTATTTCCATTAAAATTTCAATTTAAACGTTCTACCCGGCGCATTTTTTCGATGTTTCTACGCATTGCATGAACGAGATAACAAGTTGTTCGTATAGGGGCACTTTTTTACTGCGCAATTGTTTTCGTTATTGTTGGCAGACAGCAGAATGTTAGTTATTGTGCGATTTTTTTAGGAAGTGCTTGGTTGCTATAAGAAATAATTTTATTTTATTTTAAAAACAACTATAAAAAATAAATTTTATTTATGTTGAAAACGACTACATCAAATAGAATTTTATAATTTCCCACTTTATTTTATATTAGCACTTTGTCTCTTTCCAGTATGGTTTCTGAAATAAAATTATAAACATTTGTGGACCACCAGTGGTCCGCGCCGCCAGATAAATGAATTTGCATGTGGACCACCGGTGGTCCACGCCGCCAGATAAGCACAGTGCCCGAGTGCCGAGTAGAAGGGTTGTATTTTAAAGCAAATTAACTTAGATCTATCTTACATAAATAGAAGCAGCAACATCTCTCGTTGAGGTTCCGGGTGATGCTACAGGTGACTTCCTTGCTGTTTTCACAGGTTATGGGGACCCAAAAGTTTCACAAATCACTACTGTCAGGATTCTTTTCACTAGGGTTTTTTTTTCTGACTATCACTTTCTTTTTGATTACCACCTTGCAGAGTTCTTACTTCTGCCTTTCACTGGTTTACACTTGCAGAGTTTTTAGTTCTGCTGTTCACAATTGGTTAGTGGTTCGCAGAGTTCTTACTTCTGCCTTTCACTGGTTTACACTGGCAGAGTTTTTAGTTCTGCTGTTCACAACACGGTTAGTGATTTGCAGAGTTCTTACTTCTGCCTTTCACTGGTTTGCACTAGCAAAGTTTTTAGTTCTGCTGTTCACAACACACACGGCAAAGTTCTTAATTTTGCACTTGTGTTTAAGGCGACCACAGGCTTTTCTGAAGCGGATTGGAGGCGTGCTACTTGAGGACGTACGTACACTTTACCACGTTCGCGGCCTGTGGTCCCTGCTCGGGCGCCAGTTAAAGATATTTAAATTATTTGAAGTAAAAAAATATTTTTTTATGGAGACGAGCTCCGTTTATTTCAAAGATACTTTTCAAACTAAACTTACAATTCTCAAACTTATTCTAACTTAGCCTATTGGGCGAGTGGAGTACGTGCAGGAATGTGGGACAGGAAGGAAAAAAACAAAAGCGTCAGGTGACGAGTACTCCGTGAGGAACAGCAACTCAGGTGATTCTGGGTCTGATGGTATCAGGTGGAGTCGAATTCCATTGGTGCCGTGCGCAATCCCGTGTGCGATTGTCAGATGCACTGGTGTCAGGTGGAACCGTTGTGATGGTGCATTGGTGCCGTGTGCAATCTGGGGAATGTGGAGTGTGACCGGATGTGCGGTGACTTATGTTGCCTTAACTTGTACCCATCCAGCCAAAAATGAGTCTCATCGCTACACACTTTTTTTTATAAAACGGTACTATAAGTTTGGCGTACAGAACTAACAACTTATAAAGTTTGGTCAATTTCTGTACTGAATAAAGATAACACTGGCCTTTCATTAGAGTAAACGAGAAAGGAGATGGCGACAATGAGACGAAAAATTTAATTTTCGGTGAGACGCAGGCAAAATTCTTCACGACTCACTTTCAAGTTTCTCTTTCCCTTTGTTCGCTAATTTCCATTTTCATTCCAAAATGGAAAATAAACGGAGAACGACCAAAGCGTTCGCCTTACGAATAATCGTCGAAAGAGGACATTGAAAGAGCCAGACTTAAGGCTATACGAGTATGTGATAGCGCCCGCCTCATTGGATAAAAAGTGAAAGAGGAGATTGACTTTAAGAGATGTAAATGTTTGGAGACAGTACTGGTTTAAAACACACCATTTACAAAGCATCTCGTTCAGTAATATACGAATAGTTGATCGAGCGGAGCGTAGCGGAGCGAGAGCACTCACCCACTTTTTGGCCTAGCGCGTGCATGTACGAGGAATATAGTGGTCCGAAAACGATTTCGGACTAATCTTGTACGCACTAAATGTAGATATCGGCTATAACCACACATGTGTGCAGCATGTCATTCGATAGATCTAGGTCTGTAGATGAGCCATAAATTATCAAATGAAATTGTTTGATTGAAAAATAGTGAGAAATAACGAAGTAAAGTTTAGAAAAGTGCCATGCGGAGCGAGAGCAAGGTTGATAAAACAATAAATTTGCTCGCTCGATCAAAAATTTTCAGTAGCGGAGTTAAGCCCGCGCATACTGATCTGCCTAGTTTAAGAATTGTTTGTAGCAGTCCAGGAAATCCCACTATTTCGGCCTGACTGTGTTGGGAGTCCTAAACTTCGCACCATATTTGATACCGTTTGCGAAGCGCGGTTATTTGGTTTCTCCATCATCATTAAAATAAAAAACAAAACACACATTTTTGTGTATGAATATGCACTACTTTATTGAAGTTAAAAAATATTTTTTTTGAATACATATAAAAGCTACGTACATCGTGAATCCAAAATCTAATGTTAATAGTTGCTTTACAGGTTGTATATATTCAAATTAACAAAATATGACATTTTTGAAAAAAAAAATACTTTGGGCATTTTTTCTTTTAAATTTGCGTCTAATAGTGAAAGCGACTAAAGTAATAGTTTACGGCAAATTACATATATAATAATAACAATTTTTGATTCCCGTTTATTATTTTTCATCTAACCAGCATGCACCGACTGAAAAAAAAAATAAAAGGTTAAAAAAAATCTAAAAATGTAATATCATATAGTACTAAATTCGGTTAAAATTAAAACAACAAATAAAGAAAGTACTGTATTTTCGTAATTCATTTAACGTAAATATTTTATATTATTGGTTCGAAATATTTGTTATTTAATATTAAAGCAGGGACCAATATCCTTTTGTACCGTGACTTACATTAAATTCCACACATTTTATTAATTTGATATCTAAAAATCATATGCATTGTAATTTATTTCATACTTGAGCAAATCGTTAAAATTCTTAAAGAACAAGAAGTGATAATAAGCCAATAATTTAATAATTTTAAGACAAATTACACGTTTAAATGTATTTTGAATTGGGACCTACCCTAGCGATATCAACACCAGTTATGTTTTTAACGAGTTCTGGCACTTTGTTTACAATTTGCAGAACCTCGCCGGTAAGCTTAGCCGCTCCTATTTCACCGTTTCCACTTGAAATCATTGTTATTTTCTTTGTTTGGGACAGCGGAGCAGCGACTTCAGCAGCAACCTGAATAGTACATTTAATTAATAAAAAAAAAAGACAAAAAAATTAATAAAAAAACCTTAGGCAAAGTGTCGAGTAGCATTTCGACCATAGCCGCTTCACGATATTCCCTCCATGCTTCTGCTTTTTGCGCCATCTGTTCAGCTTCAGCTTTAGCCTTCGCCGCTATAGCAAAAGCCTCGGCTTCTCCACGTATTTTGATCTTTCAAAAGATTATTTAAAAAGTAAAAAAAAAATTGTATAACACACGGTATATAATTAATACCGATTCAGCTTCTGCTTCTGCTTCCAAAACTACACGGAACTTATTGGCTTCAGCAATCTTTTCTAAACGATATTTTTCCGCTTCAGCTGGACGACGAACTGTGGCCTCAAGTTCCTTTTCACGTCGTTGCATTTCTTGTTCTTGTACGGCAATTTCTTGTGTGCGTTCAATAACTTTAACTTGCATTTGCTCTTCTTTAATACGCTGTTTTGTCTTTGCAGCCTGTAACTCATAAGCCATTTCAGCTTCAGCTTTTTTTGTCTGAACTTCCACGTCATATGCGGCTTTTTTCAATTCAAAATCCCTTTGTGCTTTTGCAATTTCGGTATCATTCAAAAAACGAGATGCCATTCGTTGTTCTTCCGCAATTGCTTCCTTTATCTGAGCGTCACATCGGGCTTCAGCTTCCCCAATACGGGCGTCTCGTTTTACCTCCGCAGTGCGGGCCATTCCCAAGGATTTAAGATAACCCTGCAACATTAACAACAATTCAGAATTACTTAAAGAGACGTTAAGAATTGTATGAAAATGCTCTAACATGCATTTACTTATTTGGATTGTTACCGGAGTAAGGACTAAGTAAAGAATATATAGATTATACTTACTTTTGCAATGAAGTACATAAGAACGTATACTTATTTGAACAGTCGATACATATGGTGGTACATACAATAAAAGTAAAAAAGTTTTTTTTCTCTATTGCTGTACATTTTTTTGGAGGCATGTGTCTCTATATATTTAAATTAATACCTAGTTTTACACATATCCTAAAATGTTATGAAATGTTTTGCCTGATAAATAGTAGGGCATGCAGGTCCATCCTCATAATTTTAAAAAGTACAATACATATATTTTTTATTTATTATCGCTTAAAACATTACAACTTACAAGGAATTACTTGGTATGCAAACCCTTTATTTCTTTAATTAATTATCTAATATCTACATATGTATCTTTCATATTTTGATATACCAAAAGTGAAAAAAAACTGGAAACATATAATTAGAGCTTAAATATAAAACGTACCTTGGAATCGCCCTTTAATGTAATATATTAATGTAGCAAATAACATAAATAAAGAAAAAAACAAGAGAAAAGGAAACTTCAATGCACAATGTTCTACTATATATGTATATCGATTTGTTTTTATGAATTCATCTAAATGAACTTTTTTTGTTAAATTAATACAAGTAAATAAAACAACTTAATTCAAAATAAAAAAACAACTATACTAAATATGAAGAAATTATATTATGTCTGAGTTAATAAGAAAAGCAATAAAGATATAAAAATATTGTAAATGCAATGGGGAAACGAGTAAGTATATGAGTAAATTCTTCATTATTCACTAAAATAAAAATCTTACCCACCTCTTCATCCCTGATATCCTTTAATGTATATGAAACAACAGTAATTCCCATATTTATTAAATCTGAAGATGCTACTTCAAACACTTGCTTACTAAACTTTTTGCGATCTTTGTAAATTTCTTCGACCGTCATGGACCCCATTATAGCGCGCTGATGACCTTCCAGTGTTACAAGAGCAATATGTTGAATTTCGACTTCACTTTTGCCTAGAAATTGTTCGCATGCTGTTAGAAGCATATCTTCATTTTGGCCTTGGATTTTGACTTGTGCTATACCGGTTACCGATATTGGTACTCCTTGACTGGTATATACGCAAGGACTTTCTACTTGAAGAGTCATTGTATTGAGTGATATTCTAAAAAAAAATTAACGTTATAGCTTTAAAAAATACCTAAAATTTCAGCAGTACCTCTGCACTTGTTGAATAGATGGCCATACAAAGGCTCTGCCCCCAGGCACAAGAAGTGGTTTCATATAACAACATCCTGTATCAAACGACCAATAATAAATAAAAAATTAAATAGGCAATTCATAACTGACTCGTAATACGATTTTGAGTAAAAGTAATTTTTATGAATATCACTGATTTAAGTTATGGAATGTATGTTGCATTGTGAACAGGACGGATTAAAGGTGCATGAGGCCCGGGGCTAACAAATGTGATATACATATATCTATACATATTTTTTATCCTCTTTAATACAGAAAAAGATCGTTCGGACTCAGTGTTTTTTTTTGCTTTGAGACGTATTTCATCCTCATTATTAAATAATAATTTGGTTAAGAAACCAAAAATGTTTATTATGTACTTATAGGCTTCATGCCTTTTTTCAAGTTCGGCAGATAATTTATCTATGATGACATAAAAAGTATGCACTCGAAATGCATCAGAACCACTTTGATCGACAACTTGCTTTTCACCACTAGATAATTTTTTAGTTATTATTCTTTTTTGTGTTTATTAATTTTAATTAATTTAATTTTTTTTTCTTTTTTTTTTTTGAGCTTGACCTCCCTGCGCCCCGAGTTTGTGGGGTTAACAGCTTTGGGGAGAAGCTGCTTGGGTTTTTCATGGCATCGTCTCCGAGAGATTGGCCTCGTTGCGCCCCGGGTTTGTGGGGCTAACAGCTTTGGGGAAAAGTTAATTGGATTTTTCATGGCATTGTCTCCGATCGCTTGGCATCGTTGCACCCCGGGTTCTCTTTTTTGCCCAAAAATATATTCTTCACCTCATGAGGCCCCTCTCACAAGTGAGGCCCGGGGCTATAGCCCCTTTTAGCCCCCACTTAATCCGTCCCTGATTGTGAAGTATTTACTTGTACTTCAGTACCAATGGTACTTGAATAGGCAAGTATCCATTACTTCTAAGCACTTGGAAATACCGGTGTTTTATAAATCTAAGAAGGAGGAAATAGGAGTTTTTTTCTAAACGCCTCAAATACCTTTACATTAGTATTTCCAAGTAGCCCTGTTGGGACTTGATTTATTGATTTATTTTCACATATGCAAAATTGACCTATTCCGAAAGGAACAACTTGTACTAGGGGTGATTTTGTCAATACTCCCATGAATAGAAACACTGCGAAATACAGTCCCGACACAAATATAAGCATCCATTCTAAAATACGGACAGTAAGAGTTAAAGTTAAGAGAAGCACTATGACATTAGCAATTAAAACGATATGGAGAGGAGACATAGAGCTATGAGTATACCGCTAAAGAACATATACATACATATGTATGTGTGGTTTTAATTAATCAAAATGAATTAATCTGAAGTTCTAGGTATTAATTTACCCAAAAATAAAAATAATAAATAACGCCCAAAACAACAAATGATGTTCTAACCAACATTTATAATACAGTAACAGATGCTGAGTATTAATTAACTTACTGGATATTTACCTTTGAGACAATGTAGGAATATTACAATTTTTTTTAATCTATTGTAGTAACGTATACATAATTATGTTTTTGGGCAATGGCTTATTAAATGATTTATATCATTAAACATCATAACATTGCAAGATTTACAATGTTAAACACAATCTATACAGTCTCTATACATATGTTTAAGCATAGTGTATATCGGATAAAACACAGTTTATGATAGCGTTTACATGTGCACATATCCATATGTGCATACATAGGTACATTCAGATATGCTCAAGAAAACGTATTTTCATACATATTCTATATTAAAGAAATCAATAAATTTTGATTACGTCACAAAACCCAAAGGAAAGGAACGTGTGCGCGTAAACATATTCAATTAAATGAAAACCATCTTTAATATTCACAAAACTAATGCAATTATTTAGGAAAGCAGAACAATCAATCAATTTTACCTGACACCACAAGAGCTTCATTCGGGCCGCAAGTCACAAATCCCCAAGCCATAACGGAATGTTGAAGTTTTCCACCAATTTGTTTTTTAAATATTTTTTAAATCTTTCTTCGATGCTGAACAGCCAAACTTGTACCGATATTTAGTGTAATGTTTTTTAAACTACTTCTATAAAACTTCACTAATTTATTATTTGATAAAACAATTTTCGTTCGTCAAGCAATTAGTCACGGACCAACCACTTTGTATATATTACTCCAAAAGCAGCCCAGTTAGTAGAATTAGATTCCTATCAATTTGAGAAAACAAACTGCGCATGAGCATATTTCTGTAATCGTGTCATATTTGATGCAAGCTGATACAAACATACAATATACTCTGCTCATATATATTATTTATGCTAATTTTTTTTTCTAATTTCTTCAGAATAACATATGTATATATACATATAATAAAATATCCATACTGTCAAGATCTGGTGATTGCTGATGACATTTACTGAAAAAGTATATCTGTGTCAATGAGGAAGAAACCAGAACGGAACAGAACAGGACAGAACAGATACGTGAAAACTGTCAGATCAAGTTAGAATTAGAACAGACAAGTACAACCGTATGTCAGTGGAAAACATCTTATTTGTCAGATTGTATTAAACATGTTTTAGAATTAAATAATAAACTAAAATGGATTCAAATAAAATTGCATTGTGATGACATTTATGTTTTAGCGAAAACTTTAGTGCCTTTTCAATGAAAGCAGCTTTTTACATTTTTCACTTTTCTGTCTGGAACAGCCTCACTGAACACAATTATTAATGTATGTTTAAGCGTTTGAACGGGTTGTCGTACTATTTGTTAGTCTGTCATAATATTTTTTCGAAAAAAGGTATTTATCAATACTTCTACTTATTTTCCCATTCCGGGTCAATATCACGGTATGGTAAGCTGTTATACATATGGCTCTCGATTTTTATTTCCATCATAACAAACAGTTCGAAGAATATTTCAACATGAAACTCGAACGAAATTTGGCGGGAGGTTTATTTAAAAGAGCCAAAGAGTAATATTCTTCGTCAAATACATTATTAGAAAAGTTCGTAATCGGAAAAAAACCTTGTTTGGAGTCCATCATGAAGTGCAAAATTCCAGAAATATCATGGCACAATCGTGACCCTGTTTTAAGTGTTGATATACAACCGAAAAGGGAAAAGTCTCAAATATATCGTCTAGCTTCGGGTGGTACGGACTCACATGTATTAATTTGGAGCCTTTTATTTGCTGAAACTGGAGAAGTTCACGTGGATGTAGCGGCTGACTTAACAAGGCATCAAAGGGCGGTTAATGTTGTTAAATGGTCTCCTAGTGGGGAACTTCTAGCTTCGGGTGATGATGAAAGTGTTATCTTTATTTGGAAACAAAAAGAGGAAAATGAGCCAATAAATATTTTGGATAGTATAAATGAGCAAGACAAAGAGGTGTGGATAACTTTAAAAGTGCTGCGAGGTCATATGGAAGATGTCTACGATTTAAGCTGGTCTCCAGATTCACAATTTCTTATAAGCGGCTCTGTTGATAATACTGCAATAATTTGGGATGTTCAGAAAGGAAAGGTGAAAACAATTTTAAATGATCATAAAGGATTTGTTCAAGGAGTAGCATGGGATCCAAAAAATCAGTATATTGCTACGTTAAGCACTGATCGGTAAGAAGATAAAAAAAAAATGTTTGAATCACCATATTTGATATAAACTTTCCTAGATTTTTGAGGATCTTCGATATACAAAGTAAGAAAGTAATACACAGGGTCAGTAAAACATGTATGCCCGTCCCAAAAGACCATGACTTATTTGAAAAAAAGGTACGGTTATATCATGATGACACACTACAGACCTTTTTTCGGCGATTATGCTTTTCGCCTGATGGGATGTTGTTGTTTACGCCATCCGGAGTAATTGACTATGATGGTGTTACACACCTTCTGCACACCACATACATATATAGTCGTTATTCTTTTAAACAACCATCCATAATATTGCCTTCGCCTGATCAGTACGCTGTAGCAGTGAAATGTTGTCCAATTTTGTTTAAATTGCGTGAGAAGGCAAATGGAAATTCACCTGCAGTTCCCCTTCCGTATCGGATGATTTTTGCTATAGCTACCAAAAGTTCTGTATATCTCTATGACACCCAGCAAAAAGTGCCTCTTGGTATGATTTCAAACATTCATTACACTCGCCTCACTGATATAACTTGGTCAAATGATGGTAAGATGTTAATTGTTTCAAGTACAGATGGGTTTTGCTCTCTAATTACTTTCGAGGATGGTGAATTAGGTGAGGAATATACAGAAACGACAAGTGATGATTTAAAAGAAAATGGTTTAGCTGATAATCGAAACGACAGTGAAGAAAGCACAACTTTCGTATCAAAGGATAATATTAAGGATTTATATTCATCAATTGAAATAATGCAATGTGGTGTCGTCGTAGATAAAGACATTATTAGCTCAGAAGAAAAGTTCGAATCTCCGGAAACGAGTTGTCGTTCAGCAGCCCCAATAAACATAAGGCGTCATCCTAGAATATCAAACAGTGATCACAAGTCATCAGACACTTCCAAGTTAAGTAGACCAATCCAATATTCAAGTCCGACTTTAAAGACGGTTAGAAATGCAGAAATTAAACAAGAAAGATATGAGGCCGAATGTCGAAAAAATGTTCTAACGTCTCCAACAAAAAAAGAAACATTTATCGACGAAGATGCGATGGACAGTTGGATTCACATGGACAACAAGAGAAAAAAGTTAGAACAAAATATGATATTCATAAATAAACAACCTGAGGCGTCTATTGGATGTACGGAAGATATTCGATTAGTCTACGAGGATACAACAGAAACGGTTGCAGGAGAAACATTGAAACCTGAGGCTTCAAAAACCAATCAAAGTGTCCAAGGGACACCGGAACAAAAAGTTCCTCGACGAGTTCAATTAAAAACCATATCAACCCCGAAATCAAAAAAACAGTTACTTAAATAATGCTTGCATGGTAAAAATAAATTTCGTTTAAAATTGTATCGTTTTTTATTTTATATATGTTTGTACACATAAAGTTCGCAAGCAGGAGGCCTCGTCATGGAAAAATAAACAAGGTAGGAATGGGAACAGTATCAAGCCTATAACTGAGTGAGGAGGGAAAGCAATAAAAGAATAAGATTTATATTTATATACATAAACAAAACAACTAGTTTTTGTTGACTTGACTCGATTTGAGAAGTGCGGTTTGGCCGATTTCCTGGAAGAAATCCGACGGTGAGGTGCCTCTGATCTACATAGTACCAAGTAGATTCGATTTTAGTGGTCGGGAATCAATGAAAGGTGCTTATTTGTGTTTCTTCCGTCCAAATGGGCGAAGATGCTCTATAATGAATGCAATGTTTAGTGCATTTGGATGCTATCCTTTGGCTACGGGCGTTATTACATGTAAAGTGATTCCAACGAATAATCGGGCAAAGACCATATATAAATTAACGAGACATCAGTTTATTTTGGAAAAACGTTGAAAAAATTCCATTGAAAAAGTTTCTTCGGAATCGGCCTTAAACTTAGGTCCTGTTCATTTTTGTGAATAAAACAAATATAAAAATGCTCCTTTCCTTTCCTTTTCTCTGCCAATATTTTGCATTACTCCTTGATTTTGTACGACGGTCTAAATTCTTTTTTGTACCTTGTAATTATCTCGTGAAGGTTGGAATGCCTTTTTGGATTAGATTAGCAATTTCTCCATTATAACTATTAATTGTTTTAGAGAATAGAAGTTGCTCGATAAAACGCTTTCGATGCTGAGTACGAGTGAACGTAAAACCTAACCGGACCGTTATAATGTCCGATTATCTGTTGGGCGTAAATGTTTGTATGTTTTCTTATTTGTAATACTGGTACTCGTATGAGAATTTCTTTTTGTTTTTACTTGAATTTGTAAAACAAGCGGCCGTTTTTTTTTAATAAACTTTATTTCCTGACTCTTTTGCTTATGCTAGCGATGACCAAGAGACTGACCCCATGCCGTCTGCGGCGCGGGTTTATATACCTCGCCCTCGAGATCGGAATCTTCTCCGTCGCTGGCGTCCTTGTCAATCCCTCCGTCCGGTAGCTCGCACCAGTGCTTCATCCTGTCTGATGCCATTATGGTGTTTAGCTTCCGCTGGTTTCGTTGCATGTGAGGGATGTCCTCCACCACGTACCGGTCGTTGGACAGCACCTTCGTGACGACGTATGGTCCCCGGTATCTTGGTTCCAGCTTCCGCGATTCGCCGGTGGCAGCTGGCTCGTTCTCGATCAGCACGAGGTCCCCTGTTTGGTATGTCGTTGGCCGTCGGCGACGAGCGTCGAACTTCTCCTTCTGCTGCACCTGAGCTGCCTCGATGTTGGCCAAGGCCGCACTTCGCCGTTTTTCCATCTCGTCCGAATCCACCCGCGTCCTTTCCCCCAACTCCATCAGCAGCTTGTTCCCAGAGATTCCCCGGGGTGTATAGGCAAACAAGAGCTCGTGTGGACTTGCCTTTGTGGTGCAGTTTCGGACAGTATTGAGCCCCCATTGGACTGCCCGAAGGTGTGAGGCCCAGTCGTCTTCCCTTTCGTCGGAATTCATACATTTAAGTCCTGATATGTTGTACGCCGTTCCTCTCGCAAAACTGCTCAAACATCCCCGATGTGAAGGCTGTTCCCCGGTCGGTGACCACCCTTCGTGGTAGCCCAAAATAACCAGCCACTTCGTTCAGGACCGCGAGAACGCCTCTGCTATTGGCCGTCTTGACAGCTCGTAGGACCGGATACTTGGTGAAATTGTCCACCAAGATAGTTCGCTCCGCCTCCTGGTGTCGACCGCTCCTTCTGCCACTACTAGCGCTGTGGGTGTCTCCGCCATGCAGTTGGTGATCGATACGCATTTGTGCGTTTTCACCACTTTCACCTGCGGTTGGTCCAGTAACTTCCGCTCAATTAGCATCGGATACGGCTGACACTATCAGGACCTCACACCACGACCGGAGTTGGTCTAGTGCTACCTCAGCGTACACTCTGCTTACGGTCTGGCACGCTCCCCCTCCGAATCCGCTCAGTCGCCTTCGATCGTCTACATACTTTACATACATAACCAAGCTTTATCCAGTAACGCGCAAATACAAGTGTTCTGGCGAACTATAAAAAACTTTATTTCACAAATAATAATAATTAGAACATACATATATATTTTAATTTTAATTCTACTTACTCTTGGTTTCCGTGGTTGGCGTTCATACGTTTCAGGAAAAAGTAAAGGATAACCGTTATAAAATTCATGACGAAGAAGGACCATTAAATTGAACGAAGAGTATGAAAATCGTTAAATGAGTGCGTTCCACGGAAACCAAAGGTAAGTCGTTTACACGGGTGTTGGTAACATTCTCCCCCCCGTATGACGTCGAAGAAAGTACATACTTAAACCTTTTCACCAACACCCTCATTGGTGTCTTGGCGTACGTCCAAAACTGCAATTTTTGCGGCGGGACGATGATATTCCCCACTCGATGTGCGGACAATGACGCTTCGCACCTGTCCATCTTTTGCTTTTATTGTTCTCACTATCACTCCTTTAGGCCAGCAATATCTAGGTAAGCCCGGATCGACGATAATTACTATGTCTCCTTCCTAGATCGGTTTGGCCTTTTCAAACCAATTGGTGCGCCGAGTCAATGTTGGTAGTATTTCAAACATCCACTTCTTCCAAAATAGGTCTGCTAGTAACTGGGAGTGGCGCCATGATGCTCTGACATACTTATCAGAGGTATTAAACACTCCTGGAGGTTTGTTTCCGGATGATGAGCCGAGTATAAAATGGTTGGGTATCAAGGATTCTTCTTCGGCAGTATCTAGCGATAAATACGTAAGTGGTCGACTGTTTACTATACTTTCTACTTCAATAAGCAAATTGTTCAGCTTCTCGTCAGTCATCTTCGTGTCAGGTGTGATTTTCTGGTACAGTACAGTTTTAATGGAACGAACCATCCGTTCCCAAGCACCACCCATGTGAGGGTTTGCCGGAGGTATAAACTCCCATTTGGTGTGCTGTGTCGTGAATTCAGCTTGGATGTCTTTAAAGTTCATTTATCATGAGCTTCACGCAATTCCTTTTCGGCTACCTTCAAGTTGGTCCCGTTGTCACTATAAAATTGTAGGGGGTAACCTCTTCGAGTGATGAAATTCCGAATGACCATAATGCATGAATTCATTGTTAAGCTATGGGCCACTTCGATGTGATTTGCACGACAAGTTAGACATGTGAATACGGCACCGTATCGTTTCTCTGCACGTCTTCCAACTGTTACCAGGAACGGTCCGAAGAAGTCTACCCCAACGTAGGAAAATGGTCTGGTGTATGGGGAGAGCCGCGCTGCGGGTAGTGATCCCATCTCTGGAGGCTTTGGGGTTTGAAAAACTTCATTGATCACTGTCTCGTGATTAATATGTTTTAACTTCCTGTGATACCAACTATTAGTCTAGTTATGTAGTGGGATTTCGGCATTATAATAGGATTTTTACTTGCATTGTTAACAATCAGTTTTTCTAGTCGATCTCGCATTCGAATTATCTTGTCTCCATCTATAAATGGGGACATTCGACGATGAGAACTTGTCTTTGGCAAG
Organism: Merodon equestris; assembly: GCA_958301585.1. NCBI lineage: Eukaryota > Metazoa > Arthropoda > Insecta > Diptera > Syrphidae > Merodon > Merodon equestris. The sequence goes on along the minus strand of OY284417.1, from coordinate 123,130,115 downwards.
GAACAGTGAGGATTTTCTAATAAAAGGCGATTTTCTAAACTATAGGTTTGGGACTGTGCCAGGCGGTAGAGGACATGGTGTGCCCAAAGTAATTCTCCTTTGGTCAGGTTAGGGATGTCGTTGTGGTTTATGTTTATATGAGCATGTTTCGCGGATATTCCCGTTAGTCTCCTTTGTGTTACAAGACTTATGAATCGCTTGACGTAGGCCATGCAGGAAACAAGCCGTTCCCATTTTGAAAAGCGATTGAAGTGAACGATAGGATCATTGACTTGGACAGTTAGATGTTGCTGAATTTCGGGATTTTGTTTGAACTCATCTTTTGGCATTTTTCCTTTCGGCGGATCATTAATTGGCCAGCTTTCTGGTGCTTGACTTAAGAATGCCGGTCCGTTGAACCAGGGGCTCTCGAGATGAAACTGTGGTTGATGATTCCATTTTGTGGCCAAATCAGCGACATTCTGTTTTGAGGGGACAAACTTCCAGTTGGCGATATTCGTTGACTCCTGTATTTCACCTACGCGAAACATTACAAATTGCTTGTAAACTCTTGGATCAGCACGAAGCCATAGTAAAACCGTTTTGGAGTCAGACCAAAAATGGGTGGTTTTTATGTTAAGATCGTGAGCTTTTGCTATAGAATTTCCAAGGCGAGATCCCAGAACAGCAGCTAGAAGTTCCATTCGAGATATCGAAATAGGACGAAGGGGAGCTACTTTAGTCTTCGAGCAGACCAGCACTACTTCCGTTCCATTCGCCGATTCGATCCTAAAGTATGCCACTGCAGCATAAGCCTTTTCGCTCGCGTCAGCGAAGACATGTAGCTCTACCTTACTAGTGTCACTGCAACCCAAACCAAAATAACATCTAGGCACCTGAACCTTTTCAACTTCTTGAAGTACCGAAAGCCACCTGGTCCATGCTTCCGAAAATTCTTGAAGAATGGGTTCATCCCATCCTGTTCCACTCCGCCAGATGTCTTGTAGTAAAATTTTCATGTAAACTGTAAAAAAGTTCAATAAGCCTAGTGGGTCAAAGACAGACATAAGCAGCCTCAACAGTTGCCTTTTTGTCGGCAATTTCTCTCCTCTAAGAACGTCTCCGCTTGCTTTTGTATATTTTAAATTGAATGTAAACGAATCGGTGCTGGTCTGCCACCACATTCCAAGGACCTTTTCTGCTTCCACAACTTGCTCAACTGTTTTCCCTGCTTTGCAAAATATGCCTTCAATTCCGGCTTCACCTAAGGCGTCAGTGACCCTTGTTGAGTTCGAAACCCAGTTACGGATGTGAAAGTTGGCATGTTTATGAATTACTCGTACCTCTTTAGCAAGGTTGATGGCTTCCTCGACGGAGTTGACGCTGTCGAGCATATTGTCAACATAGTGCCTTTCAATTATGGACTTCGCTGCCCTTGGAAATTGTTGACCGTACTCTTTGGCATTCGAATTATTTACATATTGGGCAACCGATGGCGAACAACTAGCTCCAAAGCTCATAACCTTCAAAATGTAGACATCAGGTTGTTTGTTGGTTTCTCCATACCGCCAAACGAATCGCTGCGATTGTTGGTCCTCTTCATCCATAGCTATTCTATGGAACATTTCGCTTATGTCGCCGCAAACGCCTATCTTTCCAATTCTGAAATTAAATAAGACGTCTGTCAAGGAAGTCATGAGGTCCGGACCCTTGTCAAGACAGCCGTTAAGGGAGACTCCATTGCATTCCGCTGCGGCGTCCCATACTACTCTTATCTTCTTTGGTTTATTCGGGTTCTTAACGGCGAATATAGGTAGATTCCATTTACGTTGATATCCAATTATTAGCTCGTCTTTTCGAAGCTTCCGTATATAGCCTTTAGTCTCCATGTCTGCAATGTGGCTATTCACTTGTTTGCTTAAATCTGGATCCCTTTCAAGCTTTCTCTTAAAGCAACACAATCTTCGGTAGGCCATAGCTTCATTATTCGGTAGTGTTATATCGGTAGATTTCCAAAGCAATTTCGCTATGAAGCGGACACCATCTCGTTTGACACTATTCTGCAATTGCAATTTGGCGGTTGTACACATCTTGCTCTTTTACCATCGTTCCAAGCCTTCGTTTTCGATTTTCATGTTCTCCACCATTAGGTTTTCCAAACTAACTTCATTATTGCACTCACATATATGTAGGTTAACGCTCTGAGCTGTTGAGTTTCTGTTTGTACTTTGTCCAAGTTCTCCATATATTGTCCACCCAAGTCGAGTCTTTGTTGCAGCCGGTTCATTTGGTTTCCCTTCTCGAAAGCTTAAAGGCATTGCCAGGCTCCTGTTATTAAGCCCGATGATGACTCTTGGAACAACGTTTCGGTATGAGTCCACTGGAAGACCTTTCAAGTGTTGGTATTTTTCGGTGATCTCTTGCATTCGTAGTGTTTGAGGTGGTAAATCAAGCTTGTCCACAGATCTTACATTTCGTAAAGAATAACGCCTAACGATTTTGTTTTTGGGAGCAATTTGTAAATCCATGAGTTGGGAATTTTTCTTGGTACGTATAGTCCCGTCTGTCCATCTAAGACACAAGTCAGATTTAACTCCTTCAACTCCGATCATCTCCAAAATGCCTTTCTCAACCAAAGTAGGACCTGATCCATCGTCTAGGAATGCATATACGTCAATGGATGAATCTTTACCGAAAATTTTAATGGGCACGATTCGATATAAAATATTAGATGTTTCTGTACTGTGAGCAGCAAGGACTGCAGCATCCGAGTGTCGAATGTTTGGTTTATGAAGTAATGGATAATGCTTAGCATGGCATCCACCAATTTGACATTCCTTTCGGTCTCGACAATATCTAGCATTGTGTCGTTTTAAGCAGGACCGGAACAACTTTCTTTTATTAATTAAATTCCACCTCTCGCCGTAGCCCATTTCCTTAAATTGGCCACACTTGAATATATTGTGCTTTTCATTGCAAACGACACATGCAGCGTACGGCATTGACCCAGAACTTGAAGTGGCATCTCCTTCATGAAAGTTTATACGGTGCACCCCACGGCGTTCAAAATTAGCAGTACTCGTGGTTGAAAGCGGAACAGATAAGACTCTACTTGCTGCTTGGGCAAGTTTATAAAGCCAATCACTTAAAGTCTTTAAACTCAAATCATATATATTTTCTGTATAAAGGGACCAATCAATTCGCCTTTGAACAGGGAGCTTTTCAATTAAATCTTGAATGAGCGAAGGATTGCTCATATGTGAGCTCAAACCAGAAGCTTCAATCGTAGCTACTATGCCCTTGACCTCAAGCGAAAAATTAATAAGCGATTCAAGTTTATTTGGATTTACTGCTGGCGCAGCACGTACCTTAGCCAATAGCCTTTTAAGGATCGCTGTAGCCGAAGAAGGTTCTCTTCATTAGTGAGTCCACATAACCTGGTTGACATTTCGAAACTGCTATAAAAGAGAGGCCATTCTTCTGGTCTGCCACTGAATGTTGGGAGTTCCCTAGATATTACTTGACGAGCCTGGACGTACTCTTGGTTCGGTACAAATGAAGAGACTAAATTGACACCTTGCTGTGGCACAGTGTGCTCCTCGCGTTGTTTGTTCTTCAACTCAGTCCTACTATCTACCATACCGCCCATACCCGAGCCATCATATGCCTCCCCCTCACTGCCCTGCTTAAATATATCAGATTCCGTTTCGTATTGCAATGCAAGTAATTTAAATTTCTTATCGACATACCTTAATTCAACCTCCCTCTCTTCTTCCAGCCGCATCAACTCTAATTTTAGCGAACATTGTGCCAATGCGATTCCACTTTTCTCGTTTCTTTTGGAGCATACCTTTTTTAATGTCGTTGTCGCGATTCCTGGTAACATCGTTCTATCAGAATCCTCGTCGTTACTCTTTGCGGCGCAACCCTCACACATCCAATCTCTCTCACTCACAGCGCTGTCGACCGCAACGCAACCGAAATGGTACCAATAGTCGCACTGATCGCACTGCACCATATTCTCGTTGTCTACCTCGCTGCACAGGGGGCAGCTGCTGAGATAAGCTTCTCCAAGATCATTTTTATTTGTTGTTCCATGACCACGTTTCCCAGTTACTTTATCCATTATTGTACTTCAATAGTACTACGCCACAAGATTTTTTATAGAAATGTCGCCGACTTAGTGGCCACAAAACCAAGCATTATCTAGTAACGCGCAAATACAAGTATTCTGGCGAACTATAAAAAACTTTATTTCACAAATAATAATAATTAGAACATACATATATATTTTAATTTTAATTCTACTTACTCTTGGTTTCCATGGTTGGCGTTCATACGTTTCAGGAAAAAGTAAAGGATAACCGTTATAAAATTCATGACGAAGAAGGACCATTAAATTGAACGAAGAGTATGAAAATCGTTAAATGAGTGCGTTCCACGGAAACCAAAGGTAAGGCATCCTGGCATTCCGCATCCGCTATCCCCTGGATGATATACTTGACCAGGGTGCTCTCCTGCACATGTCCCCGGGACGCTATCATTCTCATTTCGAATATATATTCCTCCGTGTCCTCACCGGAGCGTTGCCTTCTTTCCCGCAGCCTATCATGGATGTCTGCGTCGTCGTCCACTGCCGGGAAGTTATAGCATAGTCCTGAGAATAGTTCTCCTAGGGACTTGATCGTTGTGCCACGGCTCCACAACTTTGCTGCTCCCACCAATCTAGTAGTCGCGGCCATGAGCACCAGTTTCTCATCCAAGTCGTAGACCTCCCGCGTATCGATTACCTTTCGTTTCCACCCTTTGGAGGACAGTACATCGTACGCCTTAGGATCGAACAATGGTATCATCTCCGCAACGTCCCGGACAGAGTATATGTTGCGGGGGCAACATCCTTTCGTTCTCATCTCATCATCCTCAGGCGTATGTCGGCGTGTCTGCCCGTTCAACCCGATTCTGGTGCCAACCTCTTGCCTTTCAGCCGGACCACTGCTAGCTACCCCTGTCCGTGCTGTCGTGAGCTCGGCGACCATCTACCTCAACCGCTGTAACTCAGCGCGTAGCAGGACGAGGTCTTTGGCTTCAGCCCCGTCCCTCGCGCTCACCAGTTTGTCGGCAGACTCCCGAAACGTTGATGGGCTAGCAGCTGGTATATCCTTCGTCACTCTCACTGGCGGCAGTTGCTGATCCGACATAAGCAATTCTTCCTCTCTCGCTGCCCGGGCATTCGTCATCGGATTGAGTAACTGGGCTAGCAGCTCCTCCTTCGTCCCATACGTCGGCATTCCCCGCTTTTTTAGCACCTCCCGGAGCTCATCACGGATCATTGTTCCGTACTCGGCTTCCATCTGCAGTGTTCGGACGCACGGCTGATCGGTGTTTCAACAACAAAACTGACCTACGACAACAGAATATACTCTGGGGTCGTTGCTCGCATACACCGTTCTTCCTACCTTCGACGGTCGTATCTACCACGCACCCACAATCATCCACGGCACAGGCGGGCACAACAAAACACAGCGCTCTTCGCGATCGTCGGTCGTAGATACCGTACGTTTTTTTTTTTCTCGTTTCGTTCGGTGGTCTTGTCTGCGACAGCAGAAGCTGCTCTGGGGTCGTTGCTCGCTTACGCCGTTCTTCTTTCCCACGGCGGTCGTGTCTACCCCGCGCCCACAATCATCCACGACCCAGGCAGGCAAAAAAAAACAAAGGGTACTTTACTGAATGGGTGCCTGAATTGGCAATGCACTCGCAGTCGACCGTTGGGTTTCTTTATCCCACTTCTGATTTGTAAAACAATCGGCCGTTTTTTTTAATAAACTTTATTTCCTGACTCTTTTGCTTATGCTAGCGATGACCAAGAGACTGACCCCATGCCAAGTATGCAAGAGACATACCCGCGTGCATCTAATGCTACACTCTTCAATAACGAAGAAGGAATAAAGTATGAAATAACATTACGTTTTCCCAAATACCAACATATTTCTCATTAATTTACCTATACGTTGTTTTTTCCTTCAAAAAATTCAGTATCGTTAATGTAATTGTAGTAGCAGAAAGCAGAATAGGTACACTGATTGTTATTTGAGAAACTTTCTTACATTCATAAATAATAATCGCTGTAATCGAATACAAAAGAATTTATTTTGGATTGATATTAATTTATTCGTCTTTTTCTTCCATAAAATTGTAAAATTTTGTAAAAAAATTGTTTAAATATACAACAATATTTTCCTACTATTAAAAGAATGATATTTTAAGGCCAAATATTTTTTATCATTTTTTTCATGATAATGTGTATGCATATGTATATTTATATAAGGGAGGTACGTTTTATGTTATTTTCTATGGCTATGTAAGAATAAATGTATATTTGTATGATCTAGAACTGTGAACGTATACAATGTTCAAAAATATTTTCATTTCTACGTTGGTCCTGAATGTATAACTTAAAGCAATTATGTATTTTAAATATCATACATCATTTTGCCTTTGTGATGTGGTTTTCCAATTTTACGATTTTTTAAAAAACCTACGACATGAAACAAAGTTCATATTTTTCTATGCACAAAAAATGCATTAATATTTTATCTTAATTTTAACGCGATCATTATCATATCAATGAAAAAATGGACGGGGTCAATTGGAATGTACATATGTAGATAAGAAATTCAAGAATAATTTAAAGTGTATAGGCTCGCTGAAGATTTAAATTAGCTTGCATTAACAGTCAATTTTTCTGTTATAATATTGGATTTTTTTAAACATATTTAGTATACATACGAACATAGATGTATAAATTCTAACAGAAAGTGGAAGTAGAAATCTATATATACGCATAGAAAACAAAGCAAACAATTTAGTTTCAGAATTGAAAATTATAATAAAATAAAACAATTCTAAATTGTACATTTTCATATTTGTTTATCTAGCAAATAAAACGGTGAGCAACATTCCGACAACAGCAAATGTTGTTCCAGCTATATGCTCAGCTTCACCGTAATAAGCTTGTCCACAAGCTGGCGGGCATACGGGAATAACTGTTTCAAACAGATTTACTTTAGCTTCCGCTTGGCCCAACTTATTAACAGCTTTGCAAATATAATCACCATATTGTCGCTTTTCAATAGTAATAACTCGTAAGGTAGAATCGGTAAATTCGTCAGCCGTGGCGAAATGGGAAATGCTGTAGTGCTGATTATTTGAAAGTTGAATATCGTCCTTCAGCCATACAATCGCTGGCAATGGGTAAGCCTCGATGTGGCATTCCAAGTCCATGTCGTACTGCAGTGCTTGGCCAAGTCGAGGTCGTGGAACAGAGATTACGGGAGCGAATTCCACTTCCAAGTTTATATTGCGGCGATCGCCTTTACTTACACCGTTATCTGCCACACAGTAGTATGTACCTCGATCTTCTTTCTTTACAGAATTAATTTTGAGAACATTTCCGACATAAGTAGCACTATCTGAAATACAGATGTATATTTATAATTATAAATGTCTTCTTTATACATAAATATTTCGTAGCTCAACATTAAGCAGCGATATGTGTACATATACAAAAATATTTTTGCGTTCTTAATATGTAAAAACAAAAATGAATAAAAAAAATATATATTTTATATCTGAAATAAATTAAAGCACATATAGATTGGCCCCGTTGCTCGGTTGTTAGTGAATCATCATTATACACTGATGCCACGGGGTTTTCATCCCGCAATAGCCGAGCAGGTAAGCAGTATATGTACTTGTTTGAGAAGAGGAAGGATCAGCTCTGGCCCTCCACGGCGTGTTACACCTGCTATATACATGAATATTGAACTGCATTAAAAGTCGATGTGCAATGGATTTTTTTCATTTCATATGTAATTATTTAAAACAATAATGGCTACAAATCTCTATTCATACGCGCATTCCTTGTGTTCCTCACTGTTTTTCTCGCTATTTGTATTCGCATATACATGTATGAATATGTGTATTGTATACACTAGTTTTATTACATAAAGAAACCAACAAACGACAGATCCATATTGAAGTTTCGAAACTACCTGAAACCCAAAAACTGGCATGAGACGTTCACCACGTTTGTGCACCTGTGTTTAGGTAGATAGGTAATTACTCACAGGTACATGACGAATTTTAGTATAGAATTTGATTTAGTGGAGGCCTTTGTATTATTGAAATACATTTTAAAGTTTTTTGTCCCTTCCGACATCGAAGTAAAGGAACCCAGGTGTTTTGAAAATTGGTTTCGTTTTGCGAAGAAAATTATGAGTTTACTGAATGAGTTATTTACCTGTTGGTAAGATGGCGTTGTTTTCGCGTCGCCATGTAATTGTTGGAGTTGGGTAGCCGCCAGCATAACACTCCATTTTAATTTCGTTTCCTTCAGATGCGACTATGGATTGTGTAGAATTGTCCGAAATAACAGGTGGTCTTCTTACCGATAGTTTAACACCAGCGCTCACACGAATAGTTACTGATATGACTATTTGACATTGATATGAACCTGCATCGGTCTCTTGAATATCTTTTATTTGTAATTTGTATGTTGATGAGTTTGGATCATATCGAAGAGCAAAGCGCGAGTCTCTTATAACTAGTGTACTCCCCGTTGATAAAAAAACGGGTTCACTGTCCATTTTTGTCCAAACTACCGAATATTCTTTTGCATACTGTACAGAGCAATCAAACTCGACAGTGTCACCAATATCTTTAATTTGTTCTTGTGTTATATAGGATATAGTTGGAGTCCTTTGCGCATCACAACAATATAGAACAAACAAAAGAGAAAAGGCAGGCAAACAAAACTGGTAAACCATTTTAACTAATTTTAAGAATTCAGTAAGAAAGAAACAATGTTATCAAGTACGGCTTCAAACACTATAATTTTTCTACACCACACCCAAGTATAGCGATGAATAGAAATGTCAACTTTTTACCAGCTTTTTACTTTATGTAATCGTAACCGCTTAACGTAAAGTAGATTTATGTCTCGACTTAAAGAGCGATTGAATACGAATGACGTTCAAGCCTGACTCCGACCTATACGTTGGTCGAAAAACATTCACCAGTGATTCCACTTTACAGAACTTCTGCTTATTGATTTAGCATATGATAATACATATTCAAGGACTTACTACTCATTGAACATTATAACCATTTGAAATGTTGTTTATGATTTCCTTCAAATATTTTATGTCGCATTTGTTTTGTTGAAACCTTGTATGTTCGAAATTATACCTTTTTTCTTGTTTTAATATATCATTGTGAACATGTCTGTCCGAATTGAATTTAACCAAATTTCTCGACGCAATGTATTATCTCTTCTACTTCAATATTTGAAGCCTAGTGAAAATGACACTCTTTTATCTGGCGAAAAATGAATGGTAGAAAATGAAGCTTAACGGAAACATGAAGCAATCAGCAATAGTAAGTAAGAGTGAACAGACACGGGTTGAATTAATATAAATGGCAATTTGCTCTTGTCATAACTATTGTAATGGTCTGCGGAGACGTAGCGCAATGTATTTAAAGCAAAAAGAAGATATTTAATTAACTGGGAATGAAAAGTATTTATTTTATATGCAATCTATCCTAAAATATTCAATAAAAAAACAATTATTGGGTTATGCTCGTCCTGTAAAAATTAATTTAATCGTAACCTATACTTCCGTATGCCAGTTCCGATTTTTATCTCGTTACTTTTCCATTGTGAATTTGCTCAATAAGCGTTATAAAACGAAATTAACTCACCAAAAAAAACAGGTCTAAATTTGCTTGACGTTTGCGCGCAAATAATGTTTTTGACAAATTAAAACTGAGATGAATAGGAATATTTACGTGAAGTCGAAAAGAGAATAGTTTATTATATATAAGTTTATTTACATTACATTAAAAAATGAACAGAATTGTGTCGTTTTTTGAAAAACAGCATGGCATTTGTAAGTTAGGAGTTTTAAATTAGAGTTAAGAATATAGTAAAGAAAGAAAAATTAACCAAATTTTCAAATGAATCTTTGAATTTCGAATAGTTGATAACATTAATGAAATCCTTTTTTTTATTTTGCATGTAGCACATGATGTATCTTATGATTTCGCTTTACATCGCCTCTGCGTTTTTAAAGAAGATAGCTGGAAGGGAATTGTACCAAGCAACTACAGTTCCGATTATAATCCGGAACCGCCAATATTTTCTGCTAAATTTGCAAATTGTGATAACTATAGACATATTTTGGCGATTGCGAACGAAGACGGCAAAGTATGTAGATTATGCTGTTTGAAATTGCATAAAATTATGTTACAATATGTTGCAGATTGCTTTACAGGATACAACCATACGAAATACTGATTCTGAAGAACGCTCTCTTGCAGCACCTCAGTGTCATTATAATGCAGTGTTTGACCTGGAGTGGGCACCTGGACAAATGAAATTTGTTTCGGCCTCTGGCGACCATACAGCACGTCTTTGGGATGTTAATGGCTCAGAGATCCGAGCTTGCAGAACATTTAATGGCCATACTCGTTCAGTAAAGACTGCTGCATTTCGCAAATGCGATTCTTCAGTATTTGCTACCGGAGGAAGAGACGGCGCAATTTTAATCTGGGATACTAGGGCTAATTTAAATTTGGATTTGACATCGAGAGCGGACAACTGCATATACAGTGGGCACTCTGGAGCGCCGGGTACTCCAGTGTCCCAAAAGAAGAAAACCAGAACACCAAAGTTGGGACAAAATGCAACATCTAGTAGTATTACCGGTCTTGCTTTTCAAGTAAGTTTAGTTTCTTTAAAATGTGAAAAGTACGTAAGAAACTATTTGGACCGAATAGTTCTTTTTATAGTCAACAATTATATTTTTTTAATAATATAATTGATATTATAAAGTAGGAGTTACAAATAATTGAGCTGCAATGTTATTTCTAATCGTAGTAAGGTGGGTAAATCTTGATACGTATCCTTTTAACCCTTTTACTACTATCCCGCACGACCCTGCTTCTCAACATCGTTTTACGAAAACTGTGTAAAAATGAACAAATTCCTCTTCTGCCTTTTAGTGAAAGGCTTCAATCATCTTAGAATATATAACGGATTTAATTATACTTGCAATGAAATCATCTGTATAATAATGTATGATATGTATAAATCTTTACATTTCAGGACAGCACAACATTAATTTCTTGCGGCGCAGGTGATGGGGTTATAAAAGTATGGGACCTACGTAGGAACTACACATGCTACAAAAAGGAACCATTGCCAAAACATAGTTTACCTTACGCTGGCACATCGACTTTTAAGGGCTTTACAAACCTTCTGATTGACAAATCTGGCGCTAAACTTTATGCAAATTGCATGGACAATTCTATTTATTGTTATAATTTATTTTCATATTCAACTAAACCATTACAAGTGTACCGAGGACTTCGTAACAGTACATTTTATATAAAATCAACTTTAAGCCCTGATGAACAATATTTGCTAAGTGGAAGTAGTGACGAGAAAGCTTATATTTGGAATCTAAATGAATCAGAGCCACTAGTAGCTTTAATAGGACATACAGTTGAAGTCACTTGTGTTGCATGGGGATCGTATGACGACAAGCCATTAGTTACATGTAGCGACGATGCTCGGCATAAAATTTGGCGCATAGGTCCAGAGTCTAAAACGCAAGAAGAATGTAACACTCTATATAGAGGTTATGCCGAGTTGTGTAGGTCAAAAAAAATGAAAAATATTTGCACACTTAATATGAGAAAGTGTAGTTTAAAAGATTTAGAATGCACACCGAAATCTTTAAAAAGGATTGTAGAACAAAATGAAAGAACTCCAAGTACTGAAGAAAAACTTGTCAGTAAAAGATCATTTTCTGAAATGATTAGCGAAGATTCTTGCTACGACCCAGAAAGAAGTGGACAAAAAAGGCCTAAAAATACTGAGCCGAGGGGAAGGCGCCTTTTCAGCCCGACCGCAACGTCTGTGCCAAAAGGCCCAATTATAGAGGAAAATGGTGAATGTGACTCTTTGGCAAGCACAATTATATATAACCCAGAAGACAATAATCAAGAAAATCACTATAAAAAAAATGAACCAGCTGAATTTATGAACCTTCCCTCTACAAGCGCTTGTGCCATTGCTTTTATGAAAGTACATTCGCCACTTAGCGAGCGAAGTTTTAGCAACTCTAATGTTGGATCTTTAAAGGAATCAGCATCAAATACGTCAAATTCTATTTTCTCAACTGTGATTTATTCTCCCACTTCTAATCTACCAAATTATGTTGTTGACGGGGATGCTCCCCACTTAGGTATAATGTCACCAAAACGAAAATTAAAAACTAAAGTTGACTGGCTAACGAAAATTCGAAAACAAAAATTGTCAACAAGTCGAAATATAACATCCGAAAAAATACAGGACGAAAAACAATCGTGCCTAGACGATTTTGATAAGGTTTGCTCTGCAAATTATCCAACGTCTCCTGACCTTCGAACAAATGATGAACGTTCCAACAGATTTACCCTATCTGACAAACAAACAATTTGTGATAATTTCAATGAAACAATGTCCCCCTCATCCCCGCATTCAAATTCACTTCGCCTACAAAATCAATCACAGCGAACTCCAACGTCTAGCCGTAGAAATGCGGAAACATCAATCCGTCGATTTTTTATAACGCAACATCGAAACACACGAGAAAAGATGTGACAAATTGATAGCAGTGCAGAATTAGATGTACATAGATTATAAGTGGTTTCCGACTAAAAACAATTAAAATAAATAAAGACACAATAGGAATTGATTGATGAAAACATTCATTATATTAATATAATCGTTCGCTTGATTCAATAAGTTATCTTCTCTTATTTTATCTTAGTAATCAAAGAACGTGTCTTAAATACATACTGACTTATTCCAATCAATAAAATGAGGTGACACACATGCAGCACTAGACTGGATAAATACGTACTCGGATAAGTATTCCAACAAAGTTCGATAATACCCAGAAGTAAGAATCGAACACCTAAATTGTATTCGGTGCACCAAGTCAAATACGGCAGTGAGTGAAAATACCATACGTAAAACTGGTAATGTAAACTTCTTGCACAACAAATACCAACAAAATTGCATAAAAATAACGGTAGCAATGTAAGTTGTGTACACTTGTCGAATTTAATCGAATACTGTTCTTCAGAATTGGTTTCATCTACCTTTACCGTTTTCAAATTTTTTTTCGCAGTTGATTTTTTTAACGATTTTTCAAAAGAATTTAAAAACATTTGTTGTTCAACTGTAAGATCTTCATTGTCGGACATTTGCTTTTTATCTGGTTTTCTAGTTTGAGCATTTTGTCGTTGAATTTGTGGTTCGAGTTGTTTCTGAAGTTCGCGCAGTCGACAATAGTTTTTCATATATGTGAAGGTTAATGGTGCGAATAACCCTAATAAAGTTATATGAATACATAATAAAATTAGGTGAAAAATTCTACTTTCAAATATGTCGCGGTTTAAAAATCGGTAGTTGACAGTCCATTTATGTTCGAACACGCGCCCAAGATTAAAACTTCCTCTAATATAAGCGACAGGGTATGATAATAAAAATGGTGCACCTAGTATTAATTGCACCAGCGCACATACCAGAAGTTGCTGAAACGCTCTTCGATAACCTAGATTTGTTATGTATAGAACAAGGATGGCTGGTGCAAAAAGCAATACATTCATCTTTACAGCGACCCCTAAACTAAAACATATGCTCCCTAATGTCCACTTGTCATCAAGGAAAAGATTTATAGCCATATAAGTTAGAAGTATAGCTATTGGATCATTAAATAATCTTAACGCGTAAATTGAATGTATTCGATATGAGGTGAATATATGTAATAGCAGGACGTACGGAGGGACCTTGGAACTTTTTCTGTGAAGACGTATGACTAGATATATTTGTAACACATAGATTATTGCAAAAATATATTGTCCTAGACGAATATTTGTTCCATATGAGGTAATATAGTAAAGCACGGAGTAAATGTAGACGAAGCCAGCTGGGTAAACCAAGGGTCCCGTATCCCCTGAAAAGAATTTAATCAAATTAAATTAACATAACCATATATGTATATTTCAAATTATTACCTTATATCAGGTAACTTTACCTTTTAACAGTGCGTAATTCAAAGTCCCATTCAAGAATCCTTCACATTCCTGCATATATGCAATCCAATCAATTTCGGTGTATGGCACTTTATGTATTATTAAAATATTTATAAGTAGTTCAACAATAACGATTAACACAGCAACAATTGATAACGATTCGGGATTAAAAAGTAAATATTTCAGGAAAGCTATATTAACGTAGTCTTTGAACAATTGCTGTATTTTCGATCGACTTTGTGCGTTATGTCTTCTATTGCTAGATTGCATTTGAGTCGGTTTTAATGCCATTACACTTGGTAATTATTAGTACACGTCAAACCCTAGATAGAGACGGTCGCCTCACATAACCCTCCTGAACCAGGCGCTAAATCCGTCAAACAGGTAATCTAGGGACGCAACACTTACTAAATTTTCAAATGTCAGATGAAACGTAACGTGTCGTAGCATAAAATTGTTGCACAGTTTTCATACGTCGTGTAGTTGTTACCATCCAACAAAATCTTTAAGAATTTCAGAAAGTGGGAAACACAATGCTTTAAGTATATACTGTCCCATTATATACTAAATATATATTAATGTTGAATAAATATAGTGAAACTATGTACTTTTGAGGTCGCCACCTAAAAAAGATTTATTAAAGTACGAAGGTTTTTTAGGCATTTAATATTAAACTAGTCAAATTATATACATGCGAAAGTAATCGTTAGTAATCGTAAAGTAAAATCGTGTAATTGGGTCTCAGCATTTAATTTTTAACATTTCAAAATGATATTCTTATCTGTCATACCTACACTTACCCATGTATAACTTATCAGTTATAGAGTAGACAAGCGTCTGGTTCGTCATAGCCTTAAGCAATCCAATAACAAGAGATATTGTTATTGCTTCTATTTAGTATGATAATCCGAGAATATTGTTTATCTTCCACTTGTCTTTTGCCATAAATTGAATCTCTGATATTGAGTATTAAAAGCGTTATATATTCACAAACATGTACATGTATATAGTTAGGTACTTATCGGTATGAACTGTCTGTCCCGCAAACACCTGAACGGCTAATCCTTTTTAGGTGGCATAGACTATTTATATACATAGATAAGTCCTAGGGAGTTATTATCTTCACATACATATATGTATACGCATATATAGTTTATTTCTAATATTAATAGTTTGAATGGATGCATCAATTGGTAGAAATATACTTTCAATTTTAATCTGGTTCTAAAAGTGCATGATATGATTAATTACCAATGCAATATGTTAAAAATAAATTTAAATTAAAAAAATGCAGTACATTATTTGTGATGTTGATTATTTGTAATGCTTACTACATTATTTGTGCATATATACTGATTTTATTTGCTTGTAATATAATTTTGCCTCAGAAATGCTCATTCTATGTTGTTTACTTTAAGCTTTACAATTGCATACATATAACGAATTGCCGTGGTCCTAAATTCTCTAATACGTTAATCGGTCACATATTTTAGTACTTGTCTGTACATATGTACATATATGTATATAATCCGTGAATAAATATTTATGTGCCGTGGGATGAAAAATTAAGACACTTCTGTAAGAATCAGCGTTGCCGTTGGAATTGAATGTGTGTTGTGCCTCATTTCCCCGAAAAATATACATACTTATAAGCAAATCAGCTTAATAAAATTATACCAAACATCAAAATTGTTCATAAAGAATTGTCATATAAAAATCTAGGATAAAGTTCCGAATAGTACTCACCCCCGATTTTTTTAAAATTTTTTGTACGTATAGTCTAATGTATCAAAGTTAAAAATCCAAAGCGGTTTTTAGCGCAAGTGACTGGAAAGGACTAAAAGGATGTGCTAAATTTGAATATCCTGCAGAAATAAAACTCAAATATCTTTAAAACTGCAACAGCTATGTTTGTAAATGATACTGCAAATTAAAGCAGTAATTAAGTGCTTTTAACTGACATCAAAAGTATAGTAATCCGTTCACAAATATTGAAGATATGAAGAATTTTGAAAAAATAGGTCAATATTTTCAAGGAAAAAAAAAATTAAAAAAGAAAGTGTATTATAAAGGCATATGTTTTTTACGGGATTATAAAACTACATTTGAAGTCCTTTTCAATGATACCAAACATGCTTTTCACAAAATATTACTTTACGCGAACAGTTTATTTCTTCAGAAGTAACATTCATCAAAGTATAGTTTACAAGATAATTGCTAAAAGGAATGAAAAATGCTCTTTTTTCTGCCATGAATACATATGTATATATGTGCGTCGCCGTTTTTATAAGTAAATCGCAGTGAAATACCTATGGGGGGGCATGCTGCCCCCCTGCAACCCCCCTGCTTGGGCTCACTGTAGGATTTGGGGTAGGTGCAAAGTTGGGGTAGGTGCAAAGTATGAGGTTGTGCATACATATGTGTATCAAAATATTAGAATGCCCTTTACCATATACTCAAATTTTATCAAAATCGGGCAGGAGTACTCTTTTGTTAATATTTATCATTATTCCATCTTCTCTTTACAAATTTAGTCCTGAATAATAACTTTTAAATATAACATTTTTATATCAAAATTCAAATTACAATAACATTTATTTCACATTTCATTATTTATATACAGTTTGATACACACACACATACACAATATAAATATTTATTATATATATAAATATAATATTTAATTTACGTCAATTTGACAATACAAATCATTGACCAGGGTAACAGCGCTTAATATCCTTCAGCAACTGATTAAAAGGATCTTGGTTCAACTTTCTGACGCGACGACGCCACAAAAATTCGCATAAATGTTGCTCCATATTGTCGACACGGACACCACCACGAGATAATTGACGACGCATCCACCGCCACGACGACTCAATATTTTGGGTATGAGCCCCTGTTTCGGAATCTACAAATTCTTTGGAATGATTGACAGTAAAGTGATGATATCCGAAAGATTCTAAGTCCATATATCCCTTCCAACAATCTGTGTGGATAGTAGTTCCCAACTTCACATGTTTTTGTATTAGACTTATTAAAGTATTTTTGTCTCTTTTATTTTCGGGACAAATTTCGAGACGGTATTGAGAAGGACTCCCACGAAGTATAATGCCTAAGACACAAGAACCCTCAACAACACGCTCCCTATGGTATTTACGACGACCAATTTTACATTCGTCAATCTCAACAACTTGACCAACACCTCCTATTTGACCCCCTTCCTCGAATTGTTCGTCTAACGCCAACATACAGACTTCTCGACAAAACGAAAACCGATCCGCAACTGTCTCACGGGAAACTTACTTTCCATCAATAATTGAACTTTCTCGGATGGTTTGTTCAAATGACATATTTAAAGAAAAACAATAAGTAATTAGTATGCAAACTTCAGGTGAAATACGACATCTCTCAAACCACGTATTATTTGCAACACTTTCACAATGATAGTATTTGCTTGTCTTACGACACTCAAATAATCCACATATTAATTTTAATTCATTTAATACCATATATTTTTTATGCTTATGACAATACTTTGTCGCTGGAATTAGTCCAAGATCTCTTAACCACTGCAAAGTTTTCGAATGATCACTTAAAATACTTGCTAATTGAAATAAATTATACGTTAAATCCATTGCAAAATACAAAGTATGAACAATCGCGGAAAATTTAGGTCTACCTTTGTGGACAGTTTCTACTCAACAAGAGACGAAAAGCTTTTTCATCATCGGTTGTCTTTACTTGGGTCCGTTATCGCCGTTATACGAGGGGAAAAACATTTGTTTATACAAATGTTACTCCCAGGGCTCACCCGAGCTTGATGAATGTCACTTCTAAAGAAAAAAACTCCTCTCTTAAGGTGATGTTTAACGAAAAGTATAGCATGTTTGGTATCGTTAAAAAGGTTTTCGAATGTAGTTTTATAATTCCAAAAAAAAAATATGCCTTCATAATACACTTTCTTTCAAAAAAAAAATGTTTCCTTGAAAATATTGACCTATTTTTCCAAAATACTTCATATCTTCAATATTTGTAAACTATATACTATAATTTTATTATCAGTTAAAAGCACTTAATTTCTGCTTTAATTTGCGATATCACTTATAAATATAGCTGTTGTAACTTTCAAGATATTTTCTGCAGGATATTCAAATTTAGCACATCCTTTTAGTCCTTTCCAGTCATTTGCGCCAAAAACCGCTTTGGATTTTTAACTTTGATACATTAGACTACACGTACAAAAAAATTGAAAAAAATCGGGGGTGAGTACTATTCGGAACTCCACCCAAAATCTAAGATTGTGCGATCTTACATACATAAGTACGCCAATCTTCGGTTTGTTACTTTTTTACGCCATAATTCAGAAATAACATTTGAATTGAATGCAGTGGCAACACTGATTTGAGTAGAGGTTTATTTTCAGAAATTATAATCGCCATCGAACAGTTTAACGAGTTGGTTTGGTATTGGATGTCGTTGACGGCAGTTTTCTTAATAATGTTTTCTACTTTCGTAATTTTCTCTGTGAATGCTCTAGTGATAAAAATTTAAGAAACGTTTACAACAGCATTCTGATTTCTGAAGTGTTATCTGCTTTTATGTTTTCGACATTCGTATATTTGTGATAGCATATGTATGTGCACATGCATGTGTACGAAAACCAGCCTTCAGTGTTTTGAGTTGATGCTCGGTTGTTGTTTGTGCTCAATAGTTTTTTTTTCGTTTTCTATGATAGTGCCATTGTTTATTCGCGCTTTAAATTGTTTCGACACTACATTTTAAAGTTATATAATTTCCATTTACATATCCAGCTATGCTTGTACTTATATGAATACTAGCTATTATTCGATTATTTAGTTTCATAGTGCTTTAAATGCTGAAGTGAACTTGAAAACATATTTCTTGAATTCGTAAGTATTGTATTGTACTGCATTGTTTAATAACAAAAAAATAATACATTTACATATATTAAAACATATATACTAAACATATTTCTACGACTTAATCACGAAAATAACAAAAGAATAAGGTTAGACAAAGAATCAACAGTCTCAAAACAGTGTATTGTGTATGTAATACCTACGCTTGATTAATTAATTCAAGAGTATTATAGTTGAGCATTTGTATATGTATCATATCATATGAATACAACGATGTCATTTTATTAATAATAAATGCACGCTTAATACAAAACAAATCGGAATAATAAGAATTCTTGGCTCTTACAAATACATTCAAGTTATCGCCCGTCTATTATTGAGACTTATAAATTGGTATTTATCGTTTTCTTTTTTTTTACAATAATAATCTATTTTTGTAAAGAGTGTATTTACAACAAGTATACTTGAGATACATTATATACATATGTGTTAACATATCATATACATGTACAATATTTCTTTTTAAAGTATATTTATCTATAATTATTTAAGAAAAAAGTAAAATAAAACATTTGTTTTTCTAGAGCACCTAGAATATATGTATGGGGGTCCATAGTATGTATGGGGTATATAGTTATGTATGCAGTATGCATTTTCAGTATCGAAAATTAGAAAGCAACTTTTTGTTGTTCTTACGATAATATTGGATGTAAAGGGTGTATTTTATAGAGGTATAGAACATTGAAATGGAATAAAACAAAGATGATTTTTTTTAAATTGACATGAAATTGACTTTATTCGAAAGATAATCTTATGACATTATAATTTAAATATAATTTCTGTCATATGACCGCCACGGCTGGCGGTGAATGGGCCCAAAACAAGATTGCCGTTGATCTCAATTTTCATAAGCGAATTTTGTTTAACGATGAAGCTAAACGCTTTAGCGTTGAATGGATACGTTAATAAACAAAACTGCCGTATTTGGAGTGATGATAATCCTCAAGTGTATGTTGGGGCACCGTTACATCCACAAAAACTGACTATTTGGTGTGCTTTATGGGTTGGTGGAATAATTGGTCCGTACTTCTTTAAAAACGATGCTGGCCAGAACGTTACAGTCAATGGTGACCGCTATAGAGCCATGATTACTGACTTTTTCGTTCATCAATTGAACAACCATGATGTGCAGGAGCTGTGGTTTCAACAAGACGGCGCAAAATGTCACACAGCTCGTGCCACAATTGATTTATTGAAGGAAACGTTTGGTAACCGCATAATTTCACGTTACGGACCCGTTAATTGGCCTCCAAGAACGTGCGATTTAACGCCGCTTGACTATTTTCTGTGGGGATATGTGAAGTCGCTAGTCTACGCCGATAAACCCGAAACTATTGACCACTTCGAGGACAACATTTGCCGCGTTATTGCCGATATACGAAATTGGACCTCCAGATTAGACTACGTCCGAGCCAGCCGTGGCGGTCATATGCCAGAAATTATATTTAAATTATAATGTCAGAAGATTATCTTTCGAATAAAGTCATATTCATGTTAATTTAAAAAAATCATCTTTGTTTTATTCCATTTCAAAGTTCTATACCTCTATAAAAAACACCCTTTATTTTTGATAGTTGCATTGGAAATTTAATTTTGATTAGGTAATGTTTGTTGTCGAATACACCAACATATGTATGTATGTACATACAGCTATTGTACATGCATGTAATTAGAAACAGCATACCAGATTTCCTTGCTTTGCTCGTATAGCATGGCTTTTCAGCTTAAGAAAGGCGGTTCCTTTAACTTAAAAAAATGCAAATCTTTTCTTTGACTTCAAATAAAAGGCATATTAATTAAAAAAGGCACGGAATTAGCATGAAATACCGTTATTTTAACCATTGTATGTCAAATGAGCTAAAGTGGGCACGAATGGACGTGTATGGTACATACCATATTAAGAAACAAGCGTACAATTTGTGCTTTTTATTATTTTAATTTCCAACAATGAGAAACTGGTATTTTAATGTTCAAATATAAGTAGAACCAATTCTTTGAATTTTCCCCTATAAAGTCATCCTGCAACGTAGAGACTAGAATTTTAATTATCAGCTTAAACGATAATTAAACGAGCAAAGAACATCATATGGTGAGCGGAATCCATTACTTAAAAAAAAAACTGCCTAAAAGTCAAATAACAAGATCTATAGAATACCGATCTATTTTTTTTTTGTTCACCACAAAACAGGTAAATTCATACGAATGTATTTTGGCGACAATGGAAATGGGCCCTACTGTCAAACGAAGGATGTGCAGGTTGTTGGGTTTTTTGTGCGCATCGCATGGAGAAAATCATTTTTGACTGGGCAAAACCGCAATTACAACCATAAGACGTCGCAGAATGAATGTTTTGTTTAATAATGAATCCAAAATAAAAAGACTTTCGTCGAACATCAGAGCTATTGTACGCCGGCCGTTCCAAGCTAACAGAATTTGATTCAAAATACACCCGCTCAATAATAAATCATGTCATACGCGGTGGACAAGTTCAAGTACTTCATCATATTGACGAATGCCATGCGGCTATATACCAATGAAAATCTTTCTATTACTTATAGGTTTCAACAGGACAATGGCCCTTAGCATAGCATGGTGTCACATTAGAAAGTGACTATCTGTTGAGAATATAGGGCAAAACCTTCAAAGACAGTTGAGTCTGAAAAAAATAACAAACTTCTACACTCTGTTTAAAGAAGCGAAAAATATTTGGGAGATTATTCCCCAATAATAAATTAAATTAAATTCGTTAAAAAATTGGGTCAGCTGTAACAGAAAAAAAATTTAATAAATTTATATTTAATCTCAATAGTAATTTACAGCTGTTTCAATAAATACAAAAACAAGTTTTTCTGTTTTTTTTTCAATGTAGGTATTAGCCCACTTACTAATTTCACCCACAGTGGCCAAAGTAACGATACTTCATGCTAAATCCATGTATAATTTACTTTATCTCCAGTCGAAGAAAGATTTACATTTCTTTAAAAAGGTATAGTAAAAAGAATCACCTTACTTAAGATAAAAACACATGCCCTGGAAGAACAAGGAGGATCATCTGTATTGTTTTTTTCCTTAGTTTTGACTTCATGCAATTAATAAAAAAATTACTTGGAACTACCTTATACTGGACCAAATGCTTAAAACGAGCTTAAATATCTCTAACTTAAAATACCATAATGGCCCAGTGCGGTATTCTTTCTTTCTAATTGCTTTCCCGAAATTGCAAATACACGTTTCTACTGAGATGGAATAGAGTACCTTACAGGCAAATATATTCCTTAAACATGTGAACTTGCTCTATACACACGAATATATATGTAACTATGTACAATACAATAACTACATGAGCATATAAATGTATTGAAATGGCATAAAGAACTTGTAAGATACTTGCAGTGGCATCTGAAATGTTTGTACCTGGTTTGTCGAACGTTAGTTTTTCTTAACTTAGTTATCTCCGAACTAAATATTATAGTACTTAAAATAGACTTGACGACTATTTTTAAAACTAACTGTAATTAGTTGAAAGTGTTGGAAATGATTGCAGTACAGCTTATCGAATTCTGTACCGTTATATTTTTTGTCAGACTCTGAGCAACAACTCGCAAACAAAAGCGAACAGCCCTCTTTCTCTAAGAATTAATATTGTTTTAGTTGTTCCTAATAGATCACTGATATTGAGGTCGGAATGATTAAGCAGCAGCACAGAATAGTATTCATTATCATTTATTTTAAATAATGCCCTTGTCCTTGACCATTTAAGTTCTTGAAATTTGAAACTAAATTGTAATTCACCTGTACAGTTCTGTCGTCAGTACCGAAATTTCTTCTTTACCTTCTAAACCGTTGATCAATTTTTAGAAAACCTGCTTTAAATTTCATTATATTAATATGTATTTACATAATATGCGCCTTATATAACTTACTTTTGTTCTTGTTTTTTAAATCCATTTCATATTTTTAAAATTGATTTCAATCAAATGATAATGGTTCTATTAGAGTTTACTATTATACAATAATAATTTATTATTTGTTATTATTATATTATGGGAATTCAGCTAATAGCCCTCTGAGAAGAATTCACAACTCCAAGTACACATTCGAAAACTGCTAATGTCTGGAGCTGAGCCTACATCTACTTCGATGGGGCACCTACGGCAGAGTTTATTTGATTTATATAATTCCCTCACTCTATTTAGAACATCTGTTAATGCGATAAGAAGTAATATTTCACAACACATGAGTAATAATAAATTAATGATAGGCATACAACAATTTTATGTTTTTGTCGTGTTTCAGTGAATAGAAGATAAACACGATGTTCATGTGTAAAGTTAATGTTACTATACTTACTACCTATATTTTTTTTTTATTGTAAACATAGAAGATTTATTATTTTGTGAGAGTGCAATTCAAAGAATTTTTATATTTTTTTATGTTTATGTTCCTGAATATTTGCTTTGATAAATTTGCCATGCACTTAGAGACTGGAATTTTACAATGCAAATGAATTTACCGTTTCCTTATGCTATTGCTAAAACACAGAAACAACAGTTGCTCCATAATATTGCCGGGCCGACACCGAACAGGTTGATTTTTCAGTATCTCGTTAAGGGGTCATGGGCCAGAACACTAACCATAGAGTCACGTACTGTATTTTATAAACTGTATGGCTCAGGTTCACCCCGAACTGTAGCGACATCTAAGTAAATAAATAAATATTTTGTTTATAGAACAAAACAGAGATAATTAAAGGAGAAGCACAAACAACTGAAATTGGAATAAACTAAGATACAAGAAAACGTATATCAATATCTTAAGATCAGACTTTTCAAGATTATAAAATTGGAAAGCTTATAAATTCTGTTAGAAACAATTTTTTTAAGGATGCAATTTTTCTTGTTTGCATATCAAAATGTTATGTAATGTAATTTAAATTTCTTAAAGATTTTGCAGGATTAAACTACATAATATGGAAGAATCTGAATTGGACCACGTTTCTAGAGTGATCGGCTACCATCCACGATACCTAGAACATTTCCTGCGTACACAGCATTTCATTATGTGTGGTGATGGGCCGCTTCCTTTTGATTACAGATATTATTTAGCAATAATTGTAAATTTTGTAAAAATGAAAAGCGAGCAATAATTAATTGAAAACATATTTCAGGCTGCTGCTCGCCATCAGTGCACATATTTAGTTAAAATGTATGAAAAAGGTTTTATTGAACAAGGGGGAAATGAAATGTGGTTGAAGGGGTTGGATTTTATACCACCTAAATTGCGTGCCATATATAATATGAATAAGCTTTTAGCTCATAGGCCATGGTTGTTGCGTCGGGAGCATATAGAGGTTAGTATTCATATCAGAAATATATATAAATCTACGCTTAATTATTCGGTCAATTACGACACACATACTGTTCTAAATTAATTATGATTTTTATGTAACTTTCTAGTGCCTTACTAAGGGGAAAAGCAGTTGGTCTGTGTCGGAAGTAGTGCACGCAATGGTTTTACTTTCCCACTTCCATTCTTTATCTTCGTTTGTTTTTTCATGTGGCCTCACGCAGCAACTGGATGTTCTTTCTAGTCCAAAGTGCACATCTCCGACCCAAAAGACTGCGTATAACAATAGTATAATTGATAATAACCCTTTGCTTTATTTGGATTCAGAAGCAAATAATAATTCGGGTGAGAGTTTTTTAAACGATGTTCAAGACAAACTTCCTGGCAATAGTTAGTTCAAAATACATTGATAAAAAGGGTAATCTTTAAAATCGTTGTATTTTAATAGCATTAAAACATCAAGCCGGTGTGAGTGTTGAAGCATTAATGCAACGCATGAAAGTTCTATCAGAAAATACTAATGAATGCAGTGAAGCAGAATTAAGCAGCCGCTTCAAAAATGTCGAGCTTCAAACTGCGGAATTGACGTCTGCACACCTGGACAAAACAGTTGAAGTTCCATTAATTCTAAGTCATTATGTTGATGATCCGGAGTTTACATACCAAGACTTTGCACGGCGTGGTGTTGATAATATACCGAATACTTTTAGAATACAGGACTATTCTTGGGATGATCATGGCTATTCTTTAGTGAATGAGTATTGAATAAACAAAAATGTTGGAAATATTTTTTTCATCTAATTTTCGTTCTTGTACCTAGATTGTATAACGATGTCGGGAATTTATTAGATAATAAATTCCGTGTTGCCTTTAATTTAACATACTTTACAATGGGAGGCATAAAGAACGTGGATACATCGAAATTTCGTCGAGCAATTTGGAACTATATTCAATGTATATACGGTATAAGGCATGACGATTATGATTATGGAGAAGTTAACCAAGTAAGTGATAAGTGCAAATCTTGTATCGATCGTATCGAGTCTTATATTTTCTTATAATATTCATACCTGTGCACAGTTACAAAATATTATTTTTTCAAGAGTTTTTTTTATTTATTTAGCTTCTTGACCGGCCTCTTAAAATGTTCATCAAAACCGCATGCTGTTTTCCAGAAAGAATAACGAAAAAGGATTACGATAGCATACTCCTGGAGCTCTTAGACAGTGAAAAAGTAAGATTTCAAAATAAAATATTTTGTCTTTTACTTTGGTAAGGTGTCAAGAGAAAAGCAAAATTTTATAGAAAACTTTTATTTATCAAATTTTAAATTTAAGGTTCACGTAAATCTAATGATTATGGAAGCAAGAAATCAAGCTGAAATACTTTATGCCCTGCGTGAAATAATGCGTTATATGACTTGATCTCATTTGTATTTATACGAAGTTTAGATATCATATATATAGATTATACTTATTAACAAGGAAGAATTTAATATTAACAGACTTAAAGGGCTTATTTGAACAAATTTCGGAGTAACCTTATCCACAATCCATAACTATTCGAAAGTTTAACGTAACATAACTGAGTTATTATTACTCCCTTTTATTTCCTATTCAAGTACATTTTGCATCTTATAATCGAAAAAAGAACATAATACTCTGTTAAGTTGTTCACCACAAAAATGTCTGCATATTACAATACGCATCTTTTCCCTAAAACTAAAACAGGAGACAGCTCATATTACAAACATAACCGTTCGTAAAAAAACTCCGTTATATTTAAGATGAAAAACGTGTTGACTGATTTTAAATTTGTATAAGAAGTTATTAAATTATATATTATATAAAAGTTGTATGCAATAATTTGTTAAATATGTTTATAAAATAAAATAAAACCAATATATCGAAGAGGCACAAGTTAACGTGCAATTAAATTTAATTCTTACGTTTCTTTTTATCTTGTATAATTATTTATTATTGAGAGCTGGGTTGAACGTTCAAAATGTTAATGAATGCAAGTTAAATAATGATCTTCGATAAATATGGATGTATGAAGCGCATATTGTTTGTGATATGGACTTGTTGTAGGCGAGAATAGGTAATGGCGTGAGAAGTTACATTATCACCAAACCTAACTCATCGTGGTCTCGTCCATTTGAGTCTGAAAACAAATTAGAATAGCGAATGGGAAGTTAAATATTCGCCATGTAATGCTATATGAATTTCGATAAGGCATAAGTTTTGGAACTGTAATAAATAATATATTCAGAGAATTTATTTGGATCGTTCGAAAAACAATTAAAAAGTGGTTTGCCGGTATAATATGGTAATATTAATTTGGATGATTAATCCTGTTCTGAATGGCTTTCCTATATTGTGGGCCCTAGTGAAAACCAACCAAAGAACCGAGAGGCTTAAAATTGATCATTAGCCAACGTCCTTGAAAGAAGGTTTCACTTTTAATCTCTTAACTTGTGTGTTGTATTCTTTGATGGAAATAAATAAGCTGAACCACAGAATCTTTATTGGATCAAGTCAAAATAGGCATCGAAAAATATATCCTAAACAATAATGTGCAACGAAGCTGGAAACCAAGGTCTGAACGTTTGAAGGTGCAATGGGTTTGGAACTTAAACAAGAGAGAAACAAAATCTAGTGATGAAAACAAAACAATTACTAGGTTTTAGTATCATATATTATTTATGTAAAAAATTAGTAACCAATAGTTTCGACTGATGGCTAATTGTTAAAGATATTGTTAACTTTGATTTACTTTTTCATAGTCATTTAACAATTTGATATAAATTATATATTTCGATAACAGTATTTGGTCCAATAAATCATATTCGATCCAATTTTTGATTTAATGTGTTGATCAAGATTTTATGCCTATGTACATATTTTAACATTTTTATAATTAAGTAACAATAACTACAATACTATATTTGTTATCTGTTTCAGCTAATCACTTTATTTTGCGATAAAAAAAAGATTTCCAAACAATTCGAGTCGTCGAATTAATAATGTACAGGAATTAAAGTGTTCAAATTTGGATTTCCTTATGCGGTTATGTAGTTAGTTAACATACCAAAGACACTCGTTTTTTGTGACATTTCTCAGAAAGCTAATTACAATAATTGTGGCCCTGAAAAAAAAACGGGAGACTCGATTGTGATTATTTACCATAGTTAAATAAATGGTGTATTAAACAAAAGAGTACATAGGAAATGTACAATTAGTTTTAGTATAAGTATCAATTTAATGGTATCGATAACTTTATTTTCTTCCTTCGTTCGTAAAATTGCGACACTTTTGTAACGAAGAAATCAAAGTTTTAACTGAAGACGGTATGTGTAAGTGATATAAAGATAGCGTATGATCATATTTAAGCCCTCTTTCAATCTATGTGGTTGGTCGTTTTGGGGAGGAAGTCAGAATTTTTTCTTTGGTTTTATCTTGCTCTTCCTGGAAAAATATTTTCGTTATAACTATGTCGCCTGTACTTAAAGTTTGTGTGGCTGCATCGTTTAAAATAGTATGCTTGGGATCTCCAATATCAGCCGCGTTTTGATAATTATTTATTTCGATGCTGCAATTACAGTTTTTAAAGCTGTAAAAATGAGAAAACGGCATTGAAATATATGTTAGGATTCGAATCGTGTTCAAAAGAGAATAAAATACAATGAAAAGATAAGTCGTTCATACTTCTTCGATTTTTCCCTTATTATCTGAAGATTTTCAGTCGTTGCAATGTTCGATCCTATTTGTTCCACCACAGAATTAGATGTTATTATCTAAGGAAAAAGATAGTAATTAATTATTTTAATGGTCCAAAAAACACTTTGCTATACAATTGATGCTCGAGTCGAAGGTTCTTTAACCCACTCGTGAGTGCGATCTACGATTTATATCATCACATTTAAAAATTTGCTCTGACGGCAATACGCATGATCGACAACTTTATACAATTATGACAAACAGCTGCACAATATATTCCAAGGTAATTCTACTTTTTTAAAGGATTTTAATTAAGAAATGTAAAATTTTCTTTTTATGCCAAAAGTGGCCATGAAGTGTTCGTGGAGGAGTTCGGAATATATCTCTCTACTGTCAGTGTCTACTGCAGAGGCAATTAATGTTACTTGGTACTAAAAAAGTGCGTTATTGTATAACTGTTTTATCGTAAACGGCAAGATGCGAGCTTTGTATAAGTTAATCATTTTTTCTCAAAGCTTACCTGATCGCTCGGTAAAAGAGTGGCAGCTGAAAGAATAGCTTCAAGCTTTTCGATTTTCGATAACCGATCCATTGATGTATCCGATAAAATTTCATCCATCATCTGCATGGATTCGGTTAGGCTTGGTGGTTCAGAATTAATACGTGGAGAAAAGGTTCCAGTCAGGGAATTGTCCGATGGCACACTGTCCAGACTTGGAAAATTATCATTTTCAGCATTTTCTTGTTCATCGTCTGTATCACTATGATCTCTACAAAAATCTTAAGTCGTCAAATATTTCAACCTTTTTTATAATTATATATGCAAACCTATTCTGATTATTTATATTTTCCATTTTCTCTAATTTCTTAGCAACCTTGTAGAAACCCTTCAAGCGCTCCTTTTCATCTTCGGTTAAATCCATATAACTAGATCAGGGAACATTTTGCTCAACATTTTTAAAATTAATTTCAAATAATCTTACCGAAGTAATCGAATTTCCCTGTTACTAAGCACAATACTCTTATTTGTCTGGGATAATTTGTGTTTAAGGTCCGCGACTTCGCTACTAGTTTTCCGCTGTTTTTTGCGTATCTTTACTTCGGTTGGTTTAATTTGCATAAGAATTTGTTCAGTACACAGTTCAGAAAATAGCTGTTGATTTTCGGGCCGTATTTGTCTATAATAAAATACAAATAAAGATAAAGTAAAACAAGCCCAGAAATTAGAAATTATCCCACCTTGCTAAATTCCCATATAGTTGATCATTTATTAGCACCAGAACATCCCCTGCCGCATACAAAAGCATGTCACGTGACAGTGGCCTGTTGGCCCAATATTTCTGATCACGACGATATACATTTTTAAGCTGATCTTTTATAGGATTTAATGGAGCATTGTACAATTCACATAAGGAATTTAAAGATATATATTTTGCTTTATAAACCTGTTTACCACTTTCCTGTAACTGCACTACGGCGTGGGCGGCTTGAGTATCAAATACATTTCTAAGCAAAACCCCGAACTGATTATACAAATTAACTGAGTCATTTCGGCAATCATGTATAACTTTTATCACACACTCGTGTTCGAGCAGATTCTTAAGCCCGCCATCAGATACCAGCTCTGGGCAGGTCAGCACATCAAAAATAAACGCTTCTCCTCTAGTCGTGCCTATTTCAATCAATGTTATTTCTCCTTTCACGCCTAAATTTATTCCTTCGCAGTCGACAGAAATAACAACGCTTTGTGTTTTTTGCGCAAATTTTAAAATCGCTTCAGTCACAAAAAGACTTTCTTTTATATTCGAAATTACACGTGTATTCTGTAAAACTTTAATTTTCCAGGTGTCGCCCACGAAATAATTGTGACTGGGGGAGCTAGCTGGACTATGTTGTTGTGGCACAAAGCCAATATTTGATTTAGCATGCTCTCCATGTGCTGCCATTGACTGCTTATCTTTTTCGAGGTTTTCAGCCAAGGTTTTAACAACCAAACTATTTATTCGCTGTTTTAATGTCTGATTCTGGCTATTTATTCTTTCGGAAACTGACGTCAATTGTGATTGAGCTATACTCAACGAATTTGCATTATTTTGCACGGCTGCATTACCATAGTAGGAACTAGTAGATTGACTCGGACAATTTCGTTCGCAAAGATTTTCAATTTGAGTTTCGGAATGTGCAGCAAAATTCTCAAGTAAACCGCTGTATAATTCGATCTTCGGTAAATTACTTGAAGATAAGTGTGAAACCGGTTCATTTAGTTTAAAATTTGGTGATATGTTGTTATTACTAATGTTACTATTGCAAACTGCAAAATTGCCTACGTTCCGAAATACTGGTGAATTAATTCTTTGCTGCTGATTTAGAGAGTTTTGATTAAGCTGAGAATTATTATTAACAACATTGTTCATTGCATTAAATTGCTCTCGTGACTTCGCTTGAGCCTGCTGAATATGAGAATCTGAAAGCTTCGGCTTTTGCAGTAAAGTGACTAGATTTGCTTGAATGTTAAAACAGTCAGAAAATATTCGCAGGAACGTTGTCAAATCTCCAGGTGTTTTGAACATTTTTAACCACTGTTCCTGGGGAAATTTTGATGTTACGAGATGAAAAAGTTGATCAACGAGTATAGGGCCTTTAACTTCTATACATTGGGCAAAAAAGTCTAACAATTGCTGAGTTGCCTTTGTATCAATATAAGTTTGAGGAAGATGTAAGCGCTCTGATGCTGGAAGATCATCAATATTTTCACAACCGACCAATACCACATGATCGTTGACAACTTTAAAAGTATCTGGATGTTTCGTAAGAAAATCGGTAAATTCCTTGATATGTTGACCTAAAATAATACAAATGTATTTGCACGCAGCCCAAAAGATCATAAATAATCTATTTAACCTGAGATATGCCTAACCTGTGGTGAGGCTTGACTACGATGTCCTAGAAGGCTTTTAACAGGAACTTCAACACCAATACCGTACTGAAGCATTTTATTTTTAAAATAGTCTTTTGCCTCTTGTATATAATCACGTCGGCCAACGTAGCTACCATTTGGATCATCGGTATTCGTCTGATATGAATTGACTTGAACATAATCACCGTCAACTAGAAATATGGACGGATATTGTGCCAAGAATTTTTTCAAGCCTGTAAACAAAGTGATGTATTTAATATAGGAAATAATGTCATATTCACTTCTAGAAGTGTTAAAAATACCACATATTTTTGGTGTATATTGTCTTACCTGACTGACTACCACCCGCAATTTGCCGCATTTCTTTTGTAAATTCCTTTGCTCCGAATTGGCAGCTTAAATCGTGTACAGTACGCGGTTCTCCTTTATCCAATAGCTTCTCCAGGAAAAATAGAAGGGTCATGTTCCTAGCCATTTCATATTCCATAGATTCCATGTTCTTTTTAAGGTTTACCAAAAAATATATATATAAACCTGTTAAACAGGAGCAAATAATTAATTGCAAGTGCTTTGCATTTTTTACCTTGATGGTTTTAGTCCGGCTCGCTAAGTTATTAAATTCCAAATATCTTATTTCCGACAATGAATGAACAGTTTTTCTTTCTTTTTTATTTTTAATTTAGCAGTTGCATATAAACCATTTGTTTTTTTATTCAAGAATATACATTGCCAACAAGTGTTACACCCCAAAAACCTTAAGTCTTTAAACCAACAACTTTTATTACAAACAAAAATTGGGAGACGAAAAA
Source organism: Merodon equestris (assembly GCA_958301585.1). Lineage (NCBI taxonomy): Eukaryota > Metazoa > Arthropoda > Insecta > Diptera > Syrphidae > Merodon > Merodon equestris. The sequence goes on along the minus strand of OY284417.1, from coordinate 123,098,257 downwards.
GTAGATTAGGGAATGTCAATAAACATCCGTATTTAATGCATAAGTAGCGTAACTTGTATCAAAATTAAGATATTTATGTCCAGCAGTAGAGGAATGTATAGGTATTAAATATGTATATTGAAATTCTCCTATAGTGATTTCTTTAGTTGCAACAAATACGTTTCAGTTTTCAACTTTCCCCTTGTCTTAAAATGCTTTTAAAAGCAAAAAAGCATTACGAAGACAATTTTGGTGTAAGTGCTTAACTAATTATCCGCACAGGAATTCAAAAAAAAAATATTTAATGACAATCCGATATGTCACAGGGAAAAAATTACGTGATTAAGAACTGGCTGCTTTGTCAAACGTCACAAATTTAATAAACTACATACAATGCATTTAGTTCTAAAAAAATCACTTAGTTATTTAGTCACCAAAAGCAACAACACAATGAACACCGCCATATTGAATTCCATTAGCTTGGTGAAATTGGTGTATATTGGATGATTTATTACGTTTACATGTAAGATTAAATTCAAAGTGTAACATGTAAACTTGAATTAGTTTATAATCAGATTGAGTCAAATTCGATCATAAAATGAATTATAATATGATCTTGGGTAATTCTGGCTGGTGTCATCTGCTTTTTGCTGTGTCCATCAAATCGCACTTTTTGTAAGGCTTTTTGTTAATTCAGGCCCGTCCAAACTGTTATGGCATTCAGATATAGCAACGAAATTCGTTGCCTTTTAAATTGCAGGGGTCCTCCTGCGTTTGATCGTCTTTAAATCAATTGGTGTTCTGAGGAATGTGAAATTACCCCCAAGCACAACCTATCGCTCAATTGTACCCAGTGGTCTCCTTCATCTATAGTTGAGTTATTATGGACTTAGGAGTAATGATCAAAGAGTCCCTGCACAGGAACACGGCGTTGTAATGAGAGCAGCTGTTATATATAATATTAATCCTTCTTTGGTAATTTTCATCAATTGAAAATTACTACACAATAAGAAAAAACATACCTAAGAGTATAGTACTAGATTTTCGAAGATGAACATCAAAACAAATTTCTACCATGAACTTATCTGTCATTTTTTGATTACTTGTGGTGGAAGAGGGCACTACCAATTATTGTTGATTTTCCTAATGTGACATTTGCTAATCAAACAAAAAATTTGTTACTTTGTTCAATTGAATGTGTTGTTTTACAAGAAAAGTCATATTTCAAATATTTTTGCCCTAGCAAAACATGTGGCAAGTCAATTAATAGTTTAATACGTGATTTACAGTTATACAATATATCTAGCTGCCTAAATATGGATGATATTAAACTAGCAAAAGTATGTATTGAAAAATAAATTCCGAATTTGAATTATATGGGGGAAGTAGTTTACTTTATCTCGTTTTATATCACTATACAATATATTGACATTGTTCAAATCTTATTTTGCCCTTGCATAAACTGCTATAGATTATTGTCGGCTTCAAATAGTACAATTATCTGTTAATATTCCAAAGGCACGCGTTTGTATTTTTATATTTTTGTTTTAAAGTGTTACTGCATCTACTGGCCATTGTTGCACTTTATTTAAATTGCTTTCCATAATATACATTTCCTATGTGTACAAATGTATCTTAAATTAAAGTACATCCAAAAGTTCTACAGATAAGACGCGAAATCTGGTTCCAAATTTTAAGCTTATGTATATAACTAATCGCCAACATATACATAAGTGTTAGTAAACAATTATATTTGTCAACAATATCAAAAATAACAAATCAAAGTTACAATGTTGGTGAAATATTTTTACAGTCTACTCAAAGATATCAAACTCTGTGATAAAAAATGTTAAAGGAAGGATAACCAGAAACCGAAACCGTATAGAGCAAGTAAATAAGCTGGCTCGCTACTCTTAAACTATGCTTCGAATAGTGGCTTTCAAAATAATTTTACCTAGGTTAGTTGATTGTATAGATCTGTATTTCAAAGTTGTGAATTAATAAATTTTTATTTCTAAATTTTTTGATTTCTCGTAATAATTTTGCCGTTATCCCAATTCATTTATTAAACTGACATCGCCTATTCTCAAAATTAATCCAAAAAGAATATACGAAATTGCTTGTGCATGGAGTAAAAACCTTCGATATAGATTTATTATTGTTGTAAACCTATTTGGGTAATGATGTCTAAATATTCCCCAGCCTTAACATTTTAAGTGACTGCGCATCTTCAAGTATACGAGTATAACCGTATTTTTGAATGAATGAGCGAGCCATGGAATTTATTCTGAATACCCAACACTCAATCAGTTCGTAGGATGATTGCACCACTCTTGGCAAACCTATGTGAATTTCAGAAAATCTACATGTAATTTAGACTCTGCTCCATCGAGGCAATAAATGGTTTGTTTTTAAACGCCGACGTACAAACATGGATGGAGCTGTGCTTTCTGGTAATCCAAGGACTAAAAATATTTTAGAAAACATAAGAGTCGCAGAATGGTTTAGATATCAGGAGGCAGGGATTTACCATTTTGTGTGATCATTTTAACATTAACATAAGAAAGCTTTGTCCGTAATGGGTATCGGGTTTTCTCACAGTCGATGAAAAACAATAAGTGTTAATGATTTTCTTAATGCGAAATGTGACTCTGAAGGAAACCTGCAGCCACAGTGTTTGCAGACTTTAAAAGAATGTTCCAGGCAAAGAGATTTGGCTCTAATGAAGAAGTGATTGCCGAAACTGAAGGGAATATTGAGGCTCGTTGATCGCTTTACAAAAAAAGGCGTTAAAGTTTAAAAGCATTGTTGCAATGAATGTATCACTCTTAAATGAGACTATGCAGATGAATAAAGTAGAACTTTCCTAAAAAAATGTTGTTTTATTAGTCATCTTACGAACCTACTGAGTGATTTAACAATTTCTAATTATTTTATTTGAAATACAAAGATCATTTGATTTAGCTACTTCAGTGTGTCTCATGCTTGTGCATGGAGTAAAAACCTTCGATATAGATTTATTATTGTTGTAAACCTATTTGGGTAATGATGTCTAAATATTCCCCAGCCTTAACATTTTAAGTGAGCTTTTTCTGAAAATGCTTAAACAATATAAACGAAAAAAGGCTTCGAAGTGTGAGCCTGCGCTTTGAAGTATACTGAACGTCATAGTAGGATTGAACGATTACTTTTCAGTTATTTTATCACCAGTATCCTTCGAAGTCCTATTCTGATATATGTGTCTTAAGATTTATATATATGTTTTAAACAATATATAATATTAAAGAGATAACTGCGAATTATATCCAATAAAATGGATTTTACAAAGTTCATGAATAAATTTAATGAAATTGAACGTCAATTGTCCCCTACGTCGGCTCTACGTCTGAGCTTTGACAATATCTCACCAGAAACAGATGAACCTGATGTAAATAAACGTTTATGGGGTGTTCCAGTTCCGCATTTTGTTTCAGATAAAGTCGTGTCCTGGATTGAGGAAGAGTTTCAAGAAGCACCCATAATCTACAATGGCAATAACGTTCTCAAAAAGGTTATTTTTACTCATCAAAATAGTCGTTTCATTATAGAATATTTTTTTGTGTTGTATTCACTAGTATAATTGACTTGTGTCATATAACCTTTCGGCATACAAAAGAAGGATTTCTATTTTTCCTTCACTTTTTAGAAAATATAAATACATACATACGATATATAAAAAAAAGTAGTGATATTTCTAAACATACACAGTTTATTAAGTATGCTAGTTATTAATAATAATAAAAGTGTAAATATTTTCAATAGTTTGACAAAAAATATAAGAAACACTGTTTTACTTTAACAGGTTGAAAATGTTCGTATGATCGATCGTTACAATACGAAGGTACCAATAATTGGGACCTTATACTTGACAGCTACGCATTTAATATTTGTTGAACCTGAAACTAACAAGGAAACATGGGTGTGTATTATAATAAGCATTTTTTAGCCTTATAAGTTATCAATTGTATTGACAATTTTTCCATCTAACCATTAATATAATTACTGAATAATAAAGTTTATCTACGAACTAACTGCATGTCGAAGTTGCTGTGGAATCGAACATGACTTCCTTCAGAATTAACTCGTTTAATTTATTGCTGAAAAATCGATATCAAGCACAATAATTCGCAGAAGAGTGTTTCATGATTCAATCAATCTTCATGTAACTTACTATTTGTCCTATATCGAAGATATGTACATATGTCAGCTATCACTGAACTTCTTTCACTTCAAATATCAGATTAAAAATTACATTTACATAAATTTTCTCTTGTAATTTTTTTTTTCATTTATTACTTTCGTAATATGAACAACCTAAAACACTTAAATATCTCTATATACTAGGTTCTTCATATGCACATAGCAAATTTGGAAAAGCTTCAATTAACAACAACAGGATCACCGCTTTTAATAAGATGCAAAACTTTCCTTTCAGTAACCTTTGTAATTCCAAAAGATTCCGAGTGCCACGATGTTTACACTTCACTCATCAAACTGTATCAACCGGGTATGTTTAATATTTTTATTGGCTTATGGAAAATAATGGAGCCAATTTTTAGTGTCTATAAATAAGTTGTATTGCTTTAATTATTCACCTGCGAAAGAAGATCTTTCAAAGACTTCTGGGTGGGATTTTTTTAAATTGGAAAATGAATATAAGCGAATGCGTGTTCCCAACGATAAATGGACTCAGACATCACTCAACCAGAATTACGAACTGTGTGATACTTATCCGAGACAAGTATTTGTTCCAGTCGAAGCAACAACAGCAATGTTAATGGGGAGCTCCCGTTTCCGATCAAAGGGACGACTCCCAGCGTTAACGTATTTGCATTCAAATAAGGTATGTTTCAATAGAAAGTCAAAAATATAACTAAAATAATATATGTGGAACGATATAACATTAAATTACACATTAATACTTTATGAATTTTAAAATAAGAATTTTTAATCCTAAATCCTATATGCTTATTATTGTACAATTTGTGAAATATACAAGGCATCAATATGCCGCTGCAGTCAACCATTGTCAGGTTTCAGCGCTAGGTGCTTAGAGGATGAACAAATGCTTGAAGCCATAAGGAAAACGAATATGAATACAGATTACATGTACGTGGTGGATACCAGGCCAAGGGTATATATATAAATTGATATATATGCATATATATTTAAAAAATGCTTCTTAACTTGATGTGATTTCAATTAATTCTTACTAGATTAATGCAATGGCAAATAGAGCTGCAGGAAAAGGATATGAAAACGAAGCATTCTATGAGAATATAAAATTCCATTTTCTTGGAATTGAAAATATCCATGTGCAAAGACAAAGTTTACAAAAGTTAGTGGAAACCTGTGAACAAAAAACTCCAACTATGAGTGCGTTTTTGAATTCCCTCGAATCATCTGGCTGGCTAAAACATATACGATCAATATTGGACACATCCAGGTAACGTAATGTTATGTTTTTTAATTTCTTCAACACCGATAATATTATTATTATTATTATAATTTATTAGCATAAAATTTCAATCTTATACTAACTTAGTAGAGCGCTAGCTGCCAGGGCTTTCGGCTCTAACATCGATAATAATATTAGCAGAATGATCTGATAATTAATTCCTAATTTCTATCAAACGGATTCTCATTTTTTTTTAAATATCTATCGTTGACTGCGCATCTTCAAGTATACGAGTATAACCGTATTTTTGAATGAATGAGCGAGCCATGGAATTTATTCTGAATACCCAACACTCAATCAGTTCGTAGGATGATTGCACCACTCTTGGCAAACCTATGTGAATTTCAGAAAATCTACATGTAATTTAGACTCTGCTCCATCGAGGCAATAAATGGTTTGTTTTTAAACGCCGACGTACAAACATGGATGGAGCTGTGCTTTCTGGTAATCCAAGGACTAAAAATATTTTAGAAAACATAAGAGTCGCAGAATGGTTTAGATATCAGGAGGCAGGGATTTACCATTTTGTGTGATCATTTTAACATTAACATAAGAAAGCTTTGTCCGTAATGGGTATCGGGTTTTCTCACAGTCGATGAAAAACAATAAGTGTTAATGATTTTCTTAATGCGAAATGTGACTCTGAAGGAAACCTGCAGCCACAGTGTTTGCAGACTTTAAAAGAATGTTCCAGGCAAAGAGATTTGGCTCTAATGAAGAAGTGATTGCCGAAACTGAAGGGAATATTGAGGCTCGTTGATCGCTTTACAAAAAAAGGCGTTAAAGTTTAAAAGCATTGTTGCAATGAATGTATCACTCTTAAATGAGACTATGCAGATGAATAAAGTAGAACTTTCCTAAAAAAATGTTGTTTTATTAGTCATCTTACGAACCTACTGAGTGATTTAACAATTTCTAATTATTTTATTTGAAATACAAAGATCATTTGATTTAGCTACTTCAGTGTGTCTCTTCTGATGGCTTTGTAAACGCGTGTATACATTTTCAATTTCGTCCCAAATTTCTTTTGGGACGCTACTAAAATCACTTAAAACACAATTGATTTAAACATTGGCTCTTTTTTAGCTTTATTGCAAATGCAGTTGACAAAGGTGTGTCTGTTGTGGTTCATTGCTCTGATGGATGGGATAGAACTGCACAAGTTTGCTCTCTAGCATCACTTTTATTAGATCCTTACTACAGGACAATAAAAGGCTTCCAGGTATATAATTGATTAACAACTTAGTACTGTTTATTATTTAAATTTTCTCAGGTTCTTATTGAAAAAGATTGGCTTGCTTTCGGACACAAGTTTAGTGAGAGATGTGGCCATATTCAAACAGACCCCAAAGAAGTTTCACCAATTTTTACTCAATTTCTTGATTGCACGTGGCAAATTATGAATCAAAGGAACGATGCATTTGAATTTAATGAACGTTTCCTCCTTATATTGCATGATCATGTGCACTCCTGTCAATTTGGGACTTTTATTGGAAATTGTGAAAAAGATAGGTTGGATTTAAAGCTGTCTCAGAGAACTTACTCCCTTTGGGGATTTATGGCAAATCATATAAACGAGTACCTCAACCCATTATACAAACCCGACGTTGATGAAACTTTAAAAGCCAACTTAGCACCGCAATGCATAAAGTAAATAGGACCGATTTTTAATATAAATGTCTTTTTTAGTAAAGTATGTATACACATATTTAAGGTTTTGGCGCGGTATGTATAGCCGTTTTGAAAGCGGAATTCATCCACGTGAACCCCTTAATGATATGTTGTTAGTAAGCAAGGATCATTGCACATCGCTAGAAGACCATGTGCAGCATCTGACAAAGGTCTATATTTTATACGTCAAATATGTATGAATATATAATATATATTTCGATTTCATTTTAGAGAATCGCTAGCTTTAAAAGTTACATTTCAAAGTCTGCTAAAAAGCTTTCGGATGCTACCATTAAATCGAAAGAAACCTCAACCGGTGAAATAGCCGATAACAAGTAATTGCAAATAGAGCTTGATACATTTACAAGACATACTTTAAAGCTAAAAAAACGAATTATTATAGATACAATTATGACAAAAAGATGAGTGAACTTTCAGCAGCAGACGATGATCACCCTTTAAAACCCGCCGATATGTCATTTTCCAGACTTTCCGTATGATTTACTGGTTGTAAATAAATAAATATTTTTATTATTTTCCAAATACTCTGTAGTTAACAGAAGGATCGGATGTAAACAAACTTACGGAAGAAATAAATTCAGTTGCTGTAGATTGGAGTTCATTAAGAACCGTAACTGCTTGTACATGCTCCACGCCATTCGATCAGTTCAGCAAGAAAGTATGTTGGCTGTTGTTGCATTCAGAAAAACCTATTGTTCTTTATAATAATCTTTTTAGAGTCATTGCTGGAAATGTGGTGGAGTTTTTTGCACTCGTTGTATAGAAAAGGCAATTCCATTACCAGGTCAAGAGAGCGGTAAACCAGTTCCAGTTTGTCGAGCATGTTTTCGCCACGTTCAAAAAAGCACTCCGTAAATCAATAGGGAGCACAATCTAAAAGGATATGATAACCTCTTTAAGTTGTTCGAAAGAAAAAACAATTTTGATTCAGCAGCTTTTTATTAATTTATTTCTCGTACTATATAAAATACTAAAATGTTTAGCATTAAATATCTAGCTAGAAACCATTAAGCATTTGGTAAAATTTGTTTTAAAACATATTTGTATAACTGATTTTTTTAAGTGCGAGATTGTTACTTTTATCAATAGTTTAGTTGATGAATACAATATAATAACATAGTCTTGCTCAAGTGTAAAAGTAACTTTCAAAAATATTTATATCATCCACGGTAGCAAATTTGTTATAATAAAAAATACAATGTTGTCTCATAAATGTTTAAATTAATGTTAATAAAATAAAAGTTAAAACAAATATCTGGTTCGAATTATATGCAGTCATTTTTATATGTATTAAAAAAATAATCCATAGTAACTTCGACTTTTGGTGTTAATGTCCGATTGCAAGGACAAACACTCCGGAGATTAATTTTTGTGTTGTAAACCTAGCAAAACAACCGAAACAATTGAGATTTTGAAGCCACAAGGACAGATTTTCGGCCTGTGATCAAATAGAAATTTTTGACAATTAAAAATTACTCAAATTTCATTTGAAACTGTGTTGCACAATCTATAATAATTGGGAGAGCGAAACGAAAAATTGAGTCATTTATAATCTTTTCTTCACGCTGATGTATCAAATTTGTATTCTCTAATAATTTCCATTTTTTTTCTTTCACTCTAAAAGCACATGCATTTATACAGTAGTGTACAAAACATTTGCAAGTTTTTTTCAAATACCGTAATATCCTTTATTAATTGCTCGAAAGAAAGAATTCTTATGAAATTTTTAGTCAAAAGTGTTACTTACGATTTAATATTTAAAAGGAAACAAAAAAATTCCCAACATGTACTTTAGTTTTTTTTTTATTAGGTAAAAGAACGAGTTTATTTAATTTAAGGCTGTGCAAAACATGCAAGTTTTTTTGGTATAACAATTTTTGTTCCAAAAACCTTTATTTCTAATAACTTCCGCACACCTTTTCGGCATGGAAGCAATAAGGAAGTTTGTTAACTCACAGGGATTTTTTTCCCACTCATCCTTTAAAGCTTGATAAAGAGCCTTTTGCGAACTAAACTGTTGTCCCTTTAACCATTAGTTTTCAATTGGGTTTAAGTCGGGGGACTGTGGAGGCCAATTTAAAACAAACTCTCCGAGCCCCTAAAAATTCTTTAACGAACTTTGAGATGTGCTTCATGAGGTATGCTTCGTGTCGTTATCTTGTTGGAACCTCCACAACAACGGCATCTCTTCTTCAGTGTATGGAGGCATGACTATGTCTAAGATGTCCTTATACACAAAGCGATCCATTATTCCCCTTATTTGGTGTAAGGAGCATGCTTACACCGAAAAGCACCCCCAAATCATAATGGAACCGCCCCCATGCTTCAAAGTAGTTCGGATGTTTTCCCGATTTAACCGTGTACCTAGCTCTCGACGAACGTAAGCAATACCATCGGTTGATAAAATATTGAATTTGCTCTCGTCGCTAACTAAGCGGATCTCCACTGTGTCAGGGACCAAGTTATATATTTATGAGCAAATTGAAGTCTAAATAATGGGAAATATCAGAAGCAGTTTTTTATCAAACAAAAGACTACCTTTTTTAACGGTGTTTCAGGGTTAATAGAAGCTCCTTAACAGCTCGGTATGCCCTCAAATTATTTTCTATTGCACCTCTGCGGACTGTGCTTGCATCGATTGACAAGTTGAGGTCCTTAATGATTGCAGTTGAGGACCGGAAAGGGTCTCGCTGGATAATATTTGCGGTTTTTTTATCAGTTTGCATGTCTATTTGTCGGGGACGACCGCCAGAATGTAGCGTTATAATTGATAAATTTGAGATTATCCGGAAAACGGTCGATTCGTGAATCTTTCTTTGTTTCGATCCGTTTTTAAAAGCCTCAATTACCAGCTCTTTTGTTTAGGTATCATACTTATTGCCAGCCATTTTTTTACACGCAAATTTAGTGAAAACTGAATAACAAAACTGCCTATTAACATGATTTATTTGATAAGGAATACTATTTTACTAACCTGATCTGAATATTTCGGAAGTTAAAACAGAAATATGTTTTGCACAGCTGCATAGGTGGCAAGCTGACATTTTTCCCGCGAATAACTGACCTAACTGTAGTTTTTTTCCCGTTTTTATTGCTAAGACCTAAGCATATACTATCAGTAACAGATTTATCTTTAAATTTAAAAAAAAAAAACCTTCTTGTACAGTTAATCAAACAAAACGTCGAGAAAAAAAACTTGCAAATATTTTGCACACTACTGTATTTCTAAATGTTAATAATAAAACATTGCGTTACTTTTCATTAAATATTTATTAGTCATTTAATCAAATATAGTACATTTTGATTCGGCATTATAAGAAAGAAAGATAAACATGTTCTTAATTTTTTCGTGTTTTAGTACTAATATCCAATTTCTGTTGGTTTTATCCTCAAAATCACAGGAACACTGGTGCATGGCAAAATAGCAACTTCTGTCACCACAGCCGTTACCAATTCAGGAGGTGTAATATCGTAATTAAGATTCAAAGGTGACAACTTGTGCTGGGTCTGCCAATTCATTAAACGACATTTATCGCTCATTATTAGATCATCTGGATTTCCCAACTCATTGTAAACGATGGCATCAGTTTGAAATCGTTCACTAAATTTATGAGTCTCACAACAAACCAAAACCGGTACGTTAAATGACCGAGCTACTAAGGCAACTTGAGCAGTGCCAGTACGCGCCATTACATAGCCATTAGATAAAAGTGCATGTGCACCTAATAAAATTTTTGTCACTTCTGGCATAACAAAGCCGACTGCATTTATAAGGACATATGTACAAGGAATTTCTTTCGCTGTGAGGCGGCGTAAAAGTTCCTGACCTTCACAAAATGGTCGTGAGTCTACAACAATTACACGGAAATCCACATGTCGTCGATGAGCCTCTTCAAAAATATAGTTTATGAGCGAAGAACTAAAATATGAATCATAATAACTAAAGGATTATATGAAGCGCTAAAGAATAATTACCAGCCGAACGTTAGAATAACATCACCGTTTGAAATTTTATCTTGTACTGAACTACTTATTGCTTGTGCAGCCTTTTCAATCTGATTCTCAATATAGGTATCGATAAATCGGCAGAGATGATCCTTCAGCTAAGTAATTTAAATAAGTTTTATAAAACCATTGTGCGATGAATTTGTTTGGAAACATATATAAACTACTCAAGCTCCTTACCTCCGACTCTGGTTTTTCAACAGGAAGTTGAGTTAAAACATGTTTAATATGTTTGTAAGCATTGCAAACAGAAACCGCTAGTGGTCGACATTTATGTAAGTGATCTACACAATTCTTTATAGCTACTTCAAGGCTTCTCGAAAATTCCTTTTTTTGTGGAGTTTCGTAATCTTGAATGACCTTTGGCAATATAAAGTTTAAACTAACAATATCAGAAGATGCTCTAATGACATACCGTTTTCAATGCACTTAAAAATGAGATACATCGAGCGTTTGACCCAACTACGGTTCTCTTCGCATATTGCTCCCCCAATCGTACTACAATTGGGTGAATAGTCAGATTATTCACAAACAAATTGGATTCGTTGCCACAACTTTCCAGATGATTAAACAACTTCACTTTGCAATCTTTTAGCGGCTTGGTTGCTTTTTCATGTTTAATGCTAACCTCTACTTTGGGGACTTCAAGTACTTTTTTATCTTCATGTTCATTTTTATGAACTACAACTTGTTTTTTAACATTTGTTTCAGCTTTAACTGCACGTTGAGCTTCTTGAATTGCACGACGTTCTGCTTTGGTCAAAGAGGGTTTTTTCTGGAATGAGCGTATAGTTTATGCTACTTTTATAATACATTTGACAATCTTACTATGTACTTACCTTTTCATTTTCCCCTACGATTTTGCCACAAATTTCAGAATCGGGCTCTTTCAATATTTTATTTTTTTCAAGGTTTTGGTTATTTTGATCTACGTTACTTTCTTTGTTTTTCTTTTTGGCTAATTGTTTTGCCAGCTTCTTTGCTTCCCGTTCTGCTAAAATATCTTTTCTCGACTTTTCGGCCGAATTTGTGTCTGACACTATTGTTTGAACCATTTCCGCGCTTATCCGCTTGGTCGTTTCGCAATCTAGTTTATTAATATCTTTTTGTTCGTAGATCCCTACAACAGAACCCTTCTCCGAATTTTCCTTTAACTTGTTTTGATCACTTTTTAAGATGCTTGTAATTTTATTCCCTTCTTCTTTATTATTTTCTACAAAAACTTTGTTATTAGGCTTACTTTCGGTATTAGAAGTGCTAGCCAGCTTAGCTTGAAAAGTTTTGGACACCAAGTTCTCGACTTTGGGTGGATTTTTTTTACGATTTCGATTACGTTTGCGTTTCACTTGAAGTGCCTTTTTATCCTCTTCGTTATTGACATTAAAAAACCTCTAATGGATAAAAAGAAATATAAAATTTATAAACAATTGCGGGAGTTATGAAGCCATTTAAAATTCATTATGTACACGTAGAATGTTTGTACAAAAGTTAAAAATATTATTCGAAAGAATTCCAGGAGCAAGCAATAAAAATAAGAGCGAAACTAAAAGTTGCAATCATTATTTTGCATATACCTCTGAAACATCTCCATTTGAACTTGGCATTTTTAAGAAGAAATGCTAAAGAAACGAATAGAAAAGTGAATATTATTTTATAATAAAGTATTCGACATATTGTCAATATTTCTTTACTCGGCAATATTGCCAAAATTCAACCTGTAGTCTTTTTTACAAATTTAAAACCTAGATTTGCAGTAATTAATTTAATTTTTGCTGTAGGTAGAAAATTCACTTTTACCTTGTTTTATCTAAGAAAATATATTTAATAGAAAATTGTGGACAAAATTGTGAAACCAGGCAAGTTGAGAACATAAAAGCAATGACAGAGGCGGGGAATGTAGAGAACAGTGACATTTATTTGATTGATCCATAGTAAATACAGAGATGTTTAGATGTACATAGTTCATAAAAAAAAAAAAAAAATTTACGATTGGTTAAACGTTGTAATTTGATTCGTCATATCCGTACTTGTATTAAAAAAAAAATATTATCAATTATGTAATAATAATATTTCTTTTGTAAAATCTCACAATTAAAAAGTTATATACATATATATATATATATAAAGATATACAGGGTGTCCCACGAGCAGTGTGCCAAAAAGCTAGAGCGTGTAGGTCTGGTCAAGACAAGAAAAAAATCGTGCGGGAGGAGGGGGTCTATTCCCCCCCCCCCCCCGTTTAGCCGGGAGAGGCAATTTTCTAGAAAATGTATTTAGTTTGGAAAAAAAATTATTAAAAATAAAAAAATAAAACAGTTACATCCACAATGCCGTGATATACTTTTTTGTAAAGCCAGAAACCTCTTCTTTCATCTTGTTTTTAAACGAAGCTGTTTTAAGGAATAGTTTTTGAGAAATTAATGTTCAAACTCGAAATTTTGAAAAAAAAAATTTCGAACTATTTTTTTTTTCAAAATTGTATGTAATTAAGTACTAATTTTTTTTTCAAAAACTCAATTCTCTTATTAGTTTCTAGTTAAAAACAGAAAACCGGATGCAAAAATGTCTTGTAGTTTTTGAGAAATTAAAAAAAAACCCGAGCCACTTTTTTCTAAGAAAAACCTTTTTTTGGTTTTAAGGCGGCTGGACTTGTAGGCAAATTAATGTATGAAACATTGACCTCTTTTTTATTATTTTTGAAAAATTCTGAGTTTTATGAGGATACAATAAAGTGACACAGTATTGGAATAACCCTGGATTAATCCTTTTTTTTCATTGATAACGCCTGAAGACTGACCTGCCAATGTCGTCTGGGTCCGCCCGCCGACGATGGGTTCTACCCGCTAGGACCTTAATAGTGGAAACACAATCTGGCTTTGCCGCGTGCCGACTTTGACAGCATGAGTAGAAACAACGAAATCTTATGGAGCTTCCTACAATGTTACCTCAGGCTTTTGCTCGACCTCATATCGTAAATATCGTAAAGTTAAGCAAAGCGCCAGAGTAGAGCTACTCTCTACTCAGACCTGCGTTTGACAGATGAATTGTCTTTGACTTGTTTGATTTTAGCAAAAACGAGTAACGTATTGTGCTCCGAGCTGTTCGTTTCAATATGCATATATTTTCATAGCTTATTATTGAACTTTTCGATACAAACTAATCATGATGGAGGTTAGAGTAATAAATTCTTTTCTTTTTTCATATTCGTAGACCTTTATTTGAGCTGATTTGTTATGTTTCAATTAAATCATATAAATAATAATAACACCAGTCTACACTTCTTTCTGCACTGAAATCATACGTAAAGATTTTGAGGAAACCGAACTTAGTGTTGTCATATTCCTAAGTTCTATACGCGCTCCTGTGTCAAAGCCACATTGTGAATGCAAATTGCGGGTTGGCGGCGTTTTGACACATTTTATCGTAAGAGATCGTAAGTCGGTGAAAAGCAGTGCAAAGCCTGTCAAAAGTCGGCACGCGGCAAAGCCAGATTGTGTTTCCACTATCTGGCTTTGCCGCGTGCCGACTTTGACAGCATGAGTAGAAACAACGAAATCTTATGGAGCTTCCTACAATGTTACCTCAGGCTTTTGCTCGACCTCATATCGTAAATATCGTAAAGTTAAGCAAAGCGCCAGAGTAGAGCTACTCTCTACTCAGACCTGCGTTTGACAGATGAATTGTCTTTGACTTGTTTGATTTTAGCAAAAGCGAGTAACGTATTGTGCTCCGAGCTGTTCGTTTCAATATGCATATATTTTCATAGCTTATTATTGGACTTTTCGATACAAACTAATCATGATGGAGGTTAGAGTAATAAATTCTTTTCTTTTTTCATATTCGTAGACCTTTATTTGAGCTGATTTGTTATGTTTCAATTAAATCATATAAATAATAATAACACCAGTCTACACTTCTTTCTGCACTGAAATCATACGTAAAGATTTTGAGGAAACCGAACTTAGTGTTGTCATATTCCTAAGTTCTATACGCGCTCCTGTGTCAAAGCCACATTGTGAATGCAAATTGCGGGTTGCCGGCGTTTTGACACATTTTATCGTAAGAGATCGTAAGTCGGTGCAAAGCAGTGCAAAGCCTGTCAAAAGTCGGCACGCGGCAAAGCCAGATTGTGTTTCCACTATAATAGTCTGTTCAATGACGCTGTTCTGGACTGTTCCGGACAGAAAAGTACACCTTTTGCTGTTCAGTGACAAAAATTTCTGTCCGAAAGTGTTCTGCTTTGTGTTCAGTGACGGTATCTCGGACACTTCAGAACACGATTTTCTGCACCTACTCTGCAGTCAGAACAGATTCGTGAAAAGTGTCAAAAGCAGCTGTCATTGAAAAGTCGTCGCTCAAACATACATATCATCACTGAAAAATGTTGTTGACGAGTCACTAATCACAGTAATTTCACTATCAGTGCCCACCACAACTCTTCCAAAGCATTTTTATGTGAATTCACTTTTGTTTATTATTTAATTCTAAAACATGCTTATTACAATCTGACATATAAGATGTTTTCCGCTTTTTGACAACTAACATACGGCTGTTCTTTTCTGTTCTAACTTGATCTGACAGTTTTCACGAATCTGTGCTGCCCTGTCCTGTTCTGTTCTGATCTTTTGGTCATTGAACACAGCTTAAGACAATAAAACCGCAATTTTTCTTTATTGAAAAACAAAATATTTGCAACCCAAATGTAAATAAATTTAATAAAAAACCATTTCCAAATTGGATGTTAACTCATCAACACATTACGATGTCAAACTCATACTCTCGAGAAGAATTAACGGATATGCACTTCTGCTACGTTTTAGCATTATCGATTGGCCATAGCAGATAATTTAAATTACCAGCAAGATGGAGCACCAGCACACGACAGCTTACGGGTTAGAAACTGGCTGGATAATCATTTTAGTGACCGTTGGATCGGAAGAAGGGGCCCCACGGAAAGGCCACCTAGATCACCAGATTTAACTCCTCTAGATTTTTATGTATGTATGTGTGGGGATTCATGAAGAATTATGTTTACGCAGTGGAAATAGTATCTTTGGAACAACTGAAAGAACGGATTGAAGCCGCTGGAGACAAATTGCAGGAAAATTTGTCAAGCATAGACTTATGTATGTGCAGCCATTAGAAGGAGATATAATCTTTGCCTTCTAAAAAATGGGGATCATATTGAAAATTTATTATAATAAAACTCCGAATTTTTTAAAAATAATAAAAAAGATGTCAGTGTTTCATACATTAATTTGCCTACAAGTCCAGCCGCGTTAAAACAAAAAAAAGGGTTTTTCTTAGAAAAAAGTGGTTCGGGTTTTTTTTTAATTTCTCAAAAACTACAATACATTTTTGCATCCGGTTTTCTGTTTTTAACTAGAAACTAATAAGAGAATTGAGTTTTTGAAAAAAAAATTAGTACTTAATTACATACAATTTTGAAAAAAAATAGTTCGAAATTTTTTTTTCAAAATTTTGAGTTTGAAAATTAATTTCTCAAAAACTATTCCTTAAAACAGCTTCGTTTAAAAACAGGATGAAAGAAGAGGTTTCTGGCTTTACAAAAAAATTTATCACGGCATTGTGGATGTAACTGTTGATTTTTAATGATTTTTTTTTATAAATTAAGTCAATTTTTTAGAAAATTGCCCCTCCCGGCTAAACGGGGGGGAATAACCCCCCCCCCCCCCCCATCGATTTTTTTCTTGTCTTGACCAGACCTACACGCTCTAGCTTTTTGGCACACTGCTCGTGGGACACCCTGTATATACATATGTACATATATATATTTAAAAAAGACGGATGAGAGTTACTTTTATATCAGCTGTACTTTTATTTTACTGTTCAATGAGAAAGAAACCAGAACAGAACAAGACAGGACAGGTTCGTGAGAGCTGTCAGATCAAGTTGGAACAGAAAAGTACAGCCTCATGTCAGGTGTCAAAAAAATTAAAAACTTCTTACTTGTCTGATTGTATTAAATATGAAATGATTAAACCTTGATTAATAAAATAAAATAATTCAAATAAAATTGTTTTGAAAGCGTTGATGGGCACTGATAGTGAAATGAGTGTGATTAGTGACTCGTCAACAACAGATTCCAGTGATGATATGGATGATTTAGCGATGACTGTGTATTTTTCCAAAGACAGCTGCTTTTGACCCTTTTCACAAATCTGTTCTGCCTTAAGAGTACGTGCAGAAAATCGTGTTCGAAACACCCTCAATTAACATAAAGCAGAACACTTTTGGACAGACATTTTTCTCACTGAACAGGAAACGTGTACTTTTCTGTCCAAAACAGCCTCATTGAACACAACTTATGAGCGACTTAAATCGGAGGAGTCCCCTAAACGAAATTATCGAAGGGTGGAGTCCGTAAGGAAACCATTGTCAATCATATATGTGAGTTTATGTGACGCCGTCATTGTCGACTTCTAAAACGTGATCCTTTCCTCGAACTGTTGTATATGTATGTATGTGTGATCAAAATTTGTCGCGCATACCAACACGGACAATTGATGATGGTGATACATTTAATAGGTCAAGAGTTGTGTAAGATTGTGTCTTCTTCGGGCGTCAGGGAAATCTTTAAACCCCCATGAAAAGTTTATCTTGATCATCATCGTCAATTGAATACGTCGTAAAAACGAAAACCCATAATTAAGCTTCCATTCCTAACCAGCCAAACTAAACACAATATTTGGCCTATTTTAGGAATCATCACTAAGAATAAATGATTAAAAATCGTTAAAACTTTAAACCTCCATAAAAAAATAATGGTGCAATCGAAGCAAACACGTAAAAAAATGTTGGTCCAAATCGGGGGTGCCCCCTAAACGGAACTATATCCGTAATTTTATTTAGAAAGTTAATTAAAGAAAAATATCTAGCAGGTAATTTTTAGGTACCTACGACGTACATATATATTTTTAAGAAATTTTATTTTCGCAAAGATTGAATGCCCATGTCGACTCTCGATTAAGGATGCAATAGGAGCCCCTGATAATGCAATATGAAGGTTCCGAAATTGCAACTAACTTCACGTTTATTTTGACATTAGTTCTTCTAAGAAATTGTTCTTAAAATGCATTCTCAATAATTAATTTCACTTTTTCGTAAAGCTGATAATACAATAAATCTAGAATACCAGTAATGTGTTCAGGATCAATGCTTTTTAAAATGCGGTATAAGAGATCATGTGCATGTGCACTGATATTTTTATTGGCGGTCTTCGTCCGTGTTTCATTTTCGGTGGAAAACCAAGTTGGAGGCAATTTAATAAATCAAACTCATTCCAAAACGGAACATTTAAAATCTACGGTGTTTCAAGAAAACAATCCAACCCCATATCTAAAAGTTTCAACTTTTCCAAGAAATCAGGACTACGAAATACCAGAGTCTTTCAAAGTCGGCTTTTATTTTTTCATTGTCCTTAGTGCGGTTGCGATGCTCTTCACGTTATTCAAAATATATAGGTAAAATCATGGATTACAATTTTATGAACTGAATGACGCATCAGTTTTTGTAGGATGAGGCTCTCACGAGCTGAGCGGAAATACGGAGTGCACAGTGATCGAACAACTCAGGAACTAACACCACTTCCAATTGCTATTGAAGATGATAGCGACAACGATGATCATACGCTGTTCGATATAAATCGGCAAGTCAGGCACTCATAACATGTCAACATATTTTCCTATATTTAATATCTAGAATTTATCCTAACAAAATATGTTAAAAAAACTGATTCAAAGTGGATATTACTAAAATATGTTGAAAGAACTGATTCAAAAGGAAACGGTTGATAGATATGGCTCTTAATATTAAAAGTATGTGATAAAAAATAAAGTAAATACATCTTCCTATTAGCCTTAATGAATAATTAAGATTGTAAACGTATCCTGAAGGTTCATCGTAGTTATATATGTATGTACATGCTCCGCTAACTAACTTGGAAATACACGTTCAGCAGGGGCTAATCAACTTTGACTAGCACTAAATATTTGATTCTTGGATGCTCATTTATATCTATTATGGTTCAATTGTAATTGTAAAGGGTCTGCAAAGCCCATGACATGCCCATAATGGTAATATGCTCGGTTTCAAGCAAACCGAATGAAAACAATTAGACATTTCCTTATGTTCTCTTCAGTTCATTAAAACATGAATTCGTTGAAATATAAGCGAACATTTCGGTCGGTTCTGACATAAGGCCTAACCATAATAGGCAGTAGCAAGCATATGCAAGCAGAGGGGAATGTCTTCTTACATGCAAAGCATCCGATATGCCCACAATGGGAAGATACGACGTTTGGTTATTACAATTTAAATTACAACTCAGAACCAAGCTCCGCAAATAGTGCGACTGTCCTCTTTCGTGCAGAAACCACCAATGAGACCAGAAACCAGAATGAGACGTGCGTCTTTCGTACGTCTTCCCTCGGGACACCCTGAAATTTTGAAAGAAGTCCAGGTTCGTAGCGACAAAACCCGTTACAAACGAGCTTGTATCCGTGAATACGTGTGAGCTCATTTCATTTTACCGCAGTGTACTCCCGCCACACGCACTCATGGAATTATAATAATGTGCGTGATTGTTTACAAAATTTTGACAGCACTTGAGGTTCCCAAGTGCGCGCCCGAGCTTGTAGGCAAACGTCGGCGGCCATTTTAAGTGGCACGTCTCAATAGCGGCGTTCACACTCTACGATTTGTCCATCCGACTTGTTGGAAAACCTTGCTTGATGGGCCAAATCGTAAGTGTGAACGCTGTTTCGACATGTCGTCCGACTTGTCGTATGGAAGTTCAATTTTTTCAACTTTTTGACTTTGTTGATCAACTTGTCGTAAGGTGTGAACAGTTGTCGTACGACTTCAGAGCACTTTTTCACTTTTGCTTGTGACTTGAGAGAGTGAACACCAATTTTGAGCGGAATGAATGATATGACGACCAACAAGGAAAAAGAATTTTGGGTTGATTTCTTTGAAGTGTGCCGGCAATTTTCAGAAGTATGGAAAATTTAACTGTACAGAATTGTATTTTTTTTTTCTAATACATTGAGGCCTTATTTTTCTCAGTAACTCCTCATAGGTTACTGCATCCATTTTCAAATGATTATGAAAATCCTCTGACGAATATTCGTACAATCCTCTTAACAACGTTACCATTGAGAAATTATTAGTTTTCCGACCCATGGTTTAATCCACATTCGTTTTTATCCTTTTTTCTGGCTTTTTTTCTTCATTTTCGAGTACTTTATCAATAATCATCACTGTAACAAGAGCATGCGCCGCCATGTTAACGCTTCGAATTTTTTTTTCGCAAATGAAGTCTGACAAGAAAGTTGTATAATGTGAACGCTAGGCATAATTTGGTCGTCCAACAAGTCGGATAGACAAATCGTAGAGTGTGAACCCCGCTATTGTGACAGCTGTAGGGAAAAAAAACAATTCAAAGGAAATTTTCAAATCGGACGGTTGACGATCAATTGTAAGTATCTGGACAAATGTGTTATTTTGTGAAATTTGCAATATTTTGGGGATATTTATTCTTTATTAAAACAGGCAAAAAGGAAGAACAAATAATTGAAGCGGTGAAGGAGAGGGAAATTTTGTGGAACCTTTGCCATCATTTTTTGTTTTTAACAATTTATATGCCAAGTAGAACATTTGCACAAAACTTGTAATAAGAAGAATTTTCTTTCATTTATCCATATTACTTTTATTATTATTTGCAATTTTCAAACAAAAGCACAAATTCAATTCAAACAGCTGTTCAAAATTACAATTTGAATTAAACAGCTGTTTAAAATCTGACATAACAAAGCGACCTCATTGTTGACGAAATTGTTGCCAGATTGCCGACTGCGACAGCGACCGCGGCAGAAGGTGCGACAGCGACATCATTGTGTTCCAGCAGTTAAAATAGCTGCCAACGTTTGCCTACAAGCTGCGACAAGCACGTGGGGACCCGGGGTTCTGTCAAAATGATGTAAACAATCACGCACATTCTTATAATTCCAAGAGTGTGTGTGGCGGGAGTACACTGCGGTAAAATAAAATGAGCTCACACGTATTCACGAATAGAGTTTGTTTGTAACGGGTTTTGTCGCTAAGAACCTGGACTTCTTTCAAAATTTCAGGGTGTCACGGGGAAATGGTCGAATGCTCGAGTCACTGTTACCTGACGTTTCTTTCTACTCGGTTATAATCCCAACCCTAATGTTTAAGTGCTTTAGGAAATATGCGAAAAATTCGTATTGTCTTCCATTGATTTCGCAAGGATGGATCTAAAAAAGACGGGACAGCACAGCGAAACGTGGAAGGAAGACACTCATGACAGGGAGGCTTGGCGAAGGGTGGTCAACGAGGCTCTGAACGTACGAGTTCCAAATGGCCGGTAATAATAATATTAATAATCAAATAAAGCTACGTAATATATAGTGCCTGACTATAACTGTGTTCAATAACGAAAAGATAAAAAAAAAATATCTTATTTGTAAGATTGTGTTAAACATGTTTTAGAATTAAATAATAGACTAAAATGAATTAAATTAAAATTGCTTTGGAAGAGTTGTGGTGGGCACTGATAGTGAATTAGTGTGATCAGTGACTCGTCAACAACATATTTCATTGATGAAATGTTTGTTTTAGCAAGAAGTTAAGTGTTTTTTTTCAATGACAGCTGTGTTCTGAAGTGTCCGAAATACCATCACTGAACACAAAGCAGAACACTTTCGGATACAAATTTTTCTCACTTGCCCCGTTTACATGCGTAGTCGAAAGACAGAGTCGAAACTGAGTTGAAATTTCGACCCAGGTTTTTCCGCAACGTAGTCGAAAGAAGTTAAATTATTTCACACAACACTGTCGGCAAGCTGAAATGACAAGCTAAACAAAATGTCGAAAAGAAAGAAAAGCAAAGAAGATATCTCACACACACACAGACAAAATGTCAGGTCAACTTCAATTTTTTCGACTTGATTCAGCACAGCTAGCTGGATCGAATCGAGTCAACTCTATTTCAAATCGATCCGCGTTTACATGCATTTCGATCCTAGTTCAATCCGGATTCAACTACGCATGTAAAGTAAACAATCTCTGGAACAATCCGGAACAGCCTCATTGAACAGGCTATATATCACATGACATAAATGAACTAAAGCCTAAATCACAATGTCGCCTGCGCGCCTTGACATATTGAATAGAAACAATTAGTCTGTTCAATGACGCTGCTCTGGACTGCTCCGGACAGAAAAGTACACCTTTTGCTGTTCAGTGACAAACATTTCTGTCCGAAAGTGTTCTGCTTGGTGTTCAGTGACGGTGTTTCAGACACTTCAGAACACGATTTTCTGCACCTACTCTGGAGTCAGAACAGATTCGTGAAAAGTGTCAAAAGCAGCTGTCAGCTTAAGTTCACGCTAAAACATACATATCATCATATCAAAAATATCAATATCAAAAATGCTGTTGACGAGCCACTAATCACAGTAATTTCACTATCAGTGCCCACCACAACTCTTCCAAAGCATTTTTATGTGAATTCACTTTTGTTTATTATTTAATTCTAAAACATGTTTATTACAATCTGACATATAAGATGTTTTCCGCTTTTTGACAACTAACATGTGGCTGTACTTTTCTGTTCTAACTTGATCTGACACTTTTCACGAATCTGTGCTGTCCTGTTCTGATCTGATATTTTCGTCATTGAACAAAGCTAATGTGTTCCTATTGGGCAACTCGAAATGCAACCTTGTGCGTTAGATTGTATATTTTTGCTGTATAGGCATGATATCGCAGCGCTATAGCAAAGCAAAAGGTAGGTCCACCGTCTACTTAGCGCTTGCGTTTGGTATAGGTAGTAAGCTGTTTTTGTGTGTTTTTCTTCTGTGTTCTGTTTTTATGTGTGTATTTTTCTGAATATGCTTTCGAGTTTTGATTCGTTGAAATAACACAATGTTTTGAGTTTTGACAGAAAAAATACGTTTTTGGGTATTTTAAGTATTTTAAGCATTATAATATTTTCGGTTATACTTCCCTCAGATCCAATAGCCAGTAAAATTGTACTCGTTAATTGATGGGGATTTTAGATTTTTTTTATGAAGCCTTGAAGGGAAACATTGAAAAGAACGGAGCTTTTGTTTTGTCCAATTATTTATACTCTTATTGTTCTGTCCGCAGACAGAGATGAAGAACGAGATAAGCGGCGTTCACACTCTACGATTTGTCTATCCGACTTGTTGAACGACCAAATAATGCCTAGCGTTCACATCATACAACTTGCTTGACAGACTTTATTTGCGAAAAAAATTTCGAAGCCATAACATGGCGGCGCATGCTCTTGTTACAGTGATGATTATTGATGAGATACTCGAAATTGAAGAAAAAACAAGAAAAAAGGATAAAAACGAATGTGGATTAAACCATGGGTCGGAAAACGTAATAATTTCTCAATTGTAACTTTGTTAAGAGGATTGTACGAATATTCGTCAGAGGATTTTCATAATCATTTGCGAATGGATGCAGTAACGTATGAGGAGTTACTGAGAAAAATAAGGCCTCATATGTATTAGAAAAAAAAATACAATACTGAGAAATGCAATATGCATTTTTATCAATTTGCTTATATTTATCTAATAACACTCCGTATGCTTCGAACTGAATAAAGTACTTTATTTTTGTACAGTTCAATTTTCCATACTTCTGAAAATTGCCGGTACACTTCAAAGAAATCAACCCAAAATTCTTTTTCCTTGCTTGTCGTCATATCATTCATTCCGCTCAAAATTGGTGTTCACTCTCTGATGTCACAAGCAAAAGTGAAAAAATGCTTTGAAGTCGTACGACAACTGTTCGCACCTTACGACAAGTTGATCAACAAAGTCAAAAAGTTGAAAAAATTGAACTTCCATACGACAAGTCGGACGACATGTCGAAAGAGCGTTCACACTTACGATTTGGCCCATCAAGCAAGGTTTTCCAACAAGTCGGATGGACAAATCGTAGAGTGTGAACGCCGCTATATGCAACTTTCGTACGTCTGTTCCCGTGACACCCTACATTTTTCAGGAAATTTTGACAGGAGTTTGTGTACCAAGCCGACAACCCCCGTTATAAACGACTCTATCCGTGAATACGTGTGAACTCATTTCATTGTAGCGCTGTGTACTCCCGACACACACACTCTTTGAATTATAACAATGCGCGTGATTGTTTACATAATTTTGACAGGACTTTATGTACCCACGTGCTCGCACAGCTTGTAGGCAAACGTCGGCGGCCATTTTAAGTTGCATATCTCGTTCATCATCTCTGCCGCAGATCGCTCAACACCTATCAGCAATAGGAAAGATTATACTCTTCGAATGAAAGGCAACCAATTGGGAATTTTCTCAGTAATTTATTAAACGAATAAAAGAATAAAAAATAACTTCAAAAAATAGTTCACAACCTTCTTCTATCAATCCTTTGAACAGACAAGCTCGTTACACAAATCGAATGGAATTCATAAGTACGAACTTTCATTCGTTGTTGGCTTCAGCAGCTGACATATTCGAATGGTTGAAGGTTGTGTTCAGCGCTTTTATTTTCAACATTCTCCCCCGGGTGATGCTGCTGCCCTGCTGCAGTTTCACTTTCTTCATCTTTCCTGACGTCAAGCACTGCCAGCTTTGTGGCTGGACTAGTAAGTATCCCGGCTGATGATGGCGGCACTCTAAGAGAAATGAGTGCAAAGATTCATCTTGAAGCCTTTGGTTTCGAGTGACTTCCTTAAGGACTGTTTTCACTGATCCTATTAGTCTCTCCCACGATCCTCCCATATGAGGTGCTGCTGGTGGGTTAAAGTTCCAATTCCATGTCGTTTCGGATGAGTTTATCTTCTCCGCCAAAGCTCTTTTGTCCAAATGTTGAAATGCCTCTTTTAACTCCTTTTCAGCACCGTTAAAATTAGTTCCGTTGTCCGAAAATAATTCTCGTGGAGTGCCGCGACGAGCCATGAAGTTGCGAATGCAAATGATACATGAATCAGTGGACAAGCTGTAGGCCATTTCCAAATGTACTGCGCGTATGGTCATGCAGGTGAACAGGACACCCCAACGTTTTTCGGTTCTTCTTCCTACAATGACCATCATTGGCCCGAAGTAATTAACTCCGACATAAGTAAATTTACGTTCATATGCCGCGAGCCTTGCGGCCGGTAGAGCTGCCATTTCAGGAATATTCGGTTGGGCCCTTTGTATGCAACATACCTTGCAACGCCGTCTAACTGCTTTCAGTTTGCTCCGAAGTTTTGGGACCCAGTAGCGCTGACGTATTTCAGTAAGTACTGTGCCATGACAACAGTGGTGGTATCTTTCGTGCCAGTAAGCCAACAGCAATTCAGTTATTTGATGCTCCCTAGGCATCGGTTTCTTCGTGCATTCGCCAACACATGTAGCTCGATCAATACGTCCCTTCATGCGAAGAATGTCTTCCTAGTCTAGAAATGGTGAGCAGACGAACAGAGCGCTGGACTTCTTGATTTGTTTTCCCGATTTAAGGGTGGTAATCTCATCTAGCAAGGTTCGTCGTTGTGCAATCTTTACCAGAAGATGCTCTGCTAGCTGCAATTCTGCCCCTGAGAGCACACCTCTTGACCTTGACTCTCCTTTGTAACATCGGCAATTCTCGATGAAACGAAGCACATATGCGGTTGTACGGAGCAGTTTCTTCCACGATGAAAACGTTCCCAAATCTATCACTGGTTCCAAAGTCACATGAGTCAATACGTACCTTGGTCTAAGTTCCAATAGATCTTCTTCTGAATCTCGGACCGTCTTCTGAGGCCATTGATCCTCTTGTTGATATAAGAATGATGGCCCCTTAAACCATCTATCATCATTTGAAAGCGTTGATCTTTGACTCCACTTCGTAGCATCGTCTGCAACGTTGTTCGAAACCCATCTCCATTCACTCAGCTCCGTTATCTCCAGAATCTCACTGATTCGATACATGACAAATTGATTGTATCGTCTGGCGTCTGATCTAAGCCAACTAAGTACAGTCCGGGAATCTGACCAAATCACCCTTTTACTGATTTTGATGCTGTGAGCTCTTGTTATAAAAGCTGCCAATCTTGCACCCATTAATGCTGCATGCAATTCCATCCTCGGAATGGACCATGGAAGTTTAGGAGCCACCTTTGTCTTCGCCATGATGATGTTGACCGTAACCCCCTTACCGTTGCATATTCTAAAGTAGGCTACTGTCGCCATTGCCTGCTCACTTGCATCAACGAATACATGCAGTTGTACCGAAGACTCTTCCGTAACCTTCCATCCTGAATAACATCTCGGGATTTCAATGTCTTGTACACCAGGTAGCAGCTTTAGCCAGTCATTCTATTGCTGATATAGGCTCTCTGGTATGGTTTCATCCCAGTCCACTGACAGTCTCCACACCTCCTACAAGAGTATTTTTAATTTTATCATATGGATCAAAAATTGTCATTAGTAGTTGTTTCGACGAAAGAGTAATTACGTCGGCGAAAAGGTGAATTTTGAGAAAAAGTTTCCAATGAAACACTCGATTCAAATTTTATTACATTTATTTCACTTTCGATCTGAACACATTCAAGGCTAAGCGAGAACTCACTCTTTTTACATGTTCAAGTAGTCTCATTCAAAATGAACCGTTACTTTCGTTACATATTTGTGTATTGTGAAATATATTTTTTATTTGTATATGTACGCCCTAGTGGCGGTAAAAGTAAATGACAAACAGTTGACATGAAAAGTAATGCCTCACATGGTGTTTATACTAATAATCAAACAAAAAGGAAAAATAAAAATATCGAATTCATTTGGATACGGAACATATCGGCCCCCTTGATGTATGTATCTGCAAGACAATACATCAAATTATTTTTCTGTTGGAATTGGAGCCACCTTGTGTATCGCTCGTTTAATGCTCCCGTTTTTAGTTTTTATCTCTATAACTCGTACGTAGCCATTTTTGTCAGGAAACGTTTTCGTGGTTCTCCCCAGCAGCCATTGCTTAGGTGGTAAATTATTTTCCGCGACCAACACAAGGTCACCTTCCTTTATGTTACGTCGTTTACTAGTCCACTTTGCTCGTTTTTGCAGTTCATGTAGGTACTCGGATGACCACCTTTGCCAGAAGTGTTGTTGAATTGCAGTTAGTCGCCTCCAACGGTTCAAATGCGAAATCGGTATATCTTCAAGAAGGGGTTCTGAAATTCCAGCCAACGGTTCGCCTATTAAAAAATGTGATGGGGTTATAACTTCTTCATCAGACGAATCATTTGACATTGTAGTCAACGGCCTGGAGTTGAGTATTGCTTCAATTTCTGCTACCACAGTACTAAGCTCCTCAAACGTAAGGTACGATTCACCTAAGATGCGACTCAAGTGGTATTTAGCCGATTTGACTGCCGCTTCCCACAGTCCTCCAAAGTGTGGTGAACGTGGTGGAATATGACGGAAATCGATGTTATGGGCTGCACAATATTTTGATATTATGTTCTGCAGCTGCTGGTCACAAAATGCTTCACGTAGTTCCTTCAGCTCTCGTCGCGCACCCACAAAGTTCGTCGCGTTATCGCAAAATAGTTGAGCACATAGGCCCCGACGAGCCACAAATCTTTTAAGAGCCGCAATAAATGCTTTTGCTGAGAGGTCAGAAACGACTTCCATGTGCACTGCTTTCGTCGCAAAGCATATGAAAATTGCAACATAGCTTTTTGTAAGACGCATTCCCCTTTGTCTAAAAGTTGTCATAATTGGTCCACAAAAGTCGACGCCTGTTGAAGTGAATGGTTTTGCAATGTTGACTCTTTCAGCTGGCAGATCTCCCATGACTTGCCGCTCCAAGCGTGGTTGACATCTGAAACAACGCAAACATTTTGTTGTTACTGACCTTACCACTTTTCTAGCGTGCACAATCCAAAATCGTTGACGAAGAATTGCCATCAAAGCCTGAGTACCCACATGCATATTGGTTTCATGTACATAGCGTACATAGCTCCGTACGAACTTGCTCTCAGCTGGTAACAGAATTGGACGGCGATAAATTTGAATTTCTTAAGCGACCACCAACTCGTAAGATGTCAACATTGTAACAAATATCAACGAACACGTTCAAACCCTTAATTTTGCTTGATGAGTTCAGTTCGCTTCCCTTCTTAAGAGCCTGGTATTCTGCACTGAAGAAAAATTGTTGCAAACAGTATATGATTCGAATAGTCGCTTCGTCCAACATCGCCGCTGTTAGTGTGGGTAATTTGCCGCAAGAACCCTTTATTCGCCGCGCCAAGCACAGAAAATATGCGACTCGCATCCTGGTCCGTTCGAATTCACTTCGCCCTTCAAGCCACTCCACAAAGTAGTTTTGCTCAGCACCAGCTGTCAATGTTGTAATTTTCTTGCGTCTCTCGTCATCAATCTTTGCTTGTTTATGGCGTTCTTTGTTTACCGGCCATTCATCGCAAGGCTTAGCCAAAAATGGTGGACCTGAGAACCAGAAAGAATTTAGTAATTCCTTTGCATACATACCCCTTGATATGATATCGGCTGGATTTTGTCGTGATGGAACGTAACGCCAAATTGCCGACTTGGTTGCTTCTTGTATTATGGCCACCCTGTTGGCCACGAAGGTTGTCCAATGTGACGGATGAGCACTCAGCCACTCAAGTACTATTTCGGAGTCACTCCACAGGTATACAGCATCAATTTGAATGGGAACACTGGATTGCATTTTGACCACCAATGTCGATAGTAAGTGTGCGGCCATCAACTCCAGTCTGGGTAGCGACTTTGTTTTGAGTGGTGCAACTCTTGATTTTGCGCTCCATAGTCTCACTGTGACATTATCTTCGATGTCGATACAACGCACGTAGAGGCAACATCCATAGGCCCGTTCAGAAGCATCCGCAAAACCATGCATTTCCACACGTACGTTCTTCGTGGCGCTTAGAATATATCGAGGAATCTTGATTTCTTTTATGGCTTTCAACTTCTTTCGGAATTCGTCCCATTGGGTGTGAAGATGTAAAGGCAATGACGCGTCCCAAGCTAGCTTCATGATCCACAAGTCTTGGATAAATATTTTCGCTTTCACCACAACTGGATTAACCAGTCCAAGAGGGTCAAACAGTGATGACATTTCTGCTAACACTATCCTTTTCGTAATAGCTTTCTCCTTTAACAATTCAGGCCAAACGTAGGTGAATAAGTCCAAAATAGGCTCCCAGACTATACCAAGGGTCTTTATAATCTCAGCATCATTGACTCGTAATGGTCTCTCTTTGTCCCCGTCAGGTATCTCTTTCAGGAATTTAGCGTTGTTCGAATGCCACTTACGTAATGTGAAATGTGCAGAGTTCGTGAGTTCTGATACTTCTGTGTATGTTTGAAGAAGCTCTTCTTCGGTGTTAGCTCCGCTGATGAAATCATCCATATAAAAATCGTTTAACATCTTTTTTGATCCCAATGGATACCCTTTTTTGTTGTCTTCAGCTAATTTTTTAAGACATCGTGTCGCGAGGTATGGAGCAGCAGTTGTCCCATAGGTGATTGTGAGAAGGCGATACGTTTTTAACCGTTCCTGACTCGATTGTCGCCATACGATAGCCTGGTACTTTGTATCCTCATCAGCAATCCATGCTTGTCGATACATTTTCGTTACGTCGGCCGTAAGAGCAAACTTGTAGCTTCGAAAACGTAAGACAATCGCCAGTAGATCATCTTGCACTATCGGCCCCTTCATCATAACGTCATTTAGGGATAAACCAGAGTTAGTTTTACAGCTACAATCGAATACAACACGAAGCTTCGTGCTTGTGGACTCCGGTCGTAACACATACTGATGAGGAGAAAAGTATTTCAAGCCACCTACCTCTGCTGATTCCACTTCGACCATATGTCCAAGCTTGATGTATTCCTCCATAAAGCCTGCATATGCTTTTTGTAACATAGTGTTCTTCAAGAGTCGTCTTTCTAAGGCAAAGAAGCGCCGCTCAGCAGTTTGAAAGGAATCGCCCAACTGTCTTACATTTTCTTTGAATGGAATTTTTACAACAAATCTGCCAACCCTGTCTCTACGTACAGTTTGCAGATATATACGCTCACATTCTTGTTCTTCATCAGTTAGGAAAGTTGTCTTCAGAGGAATTTTCTCGGTTTCCCAAAACTGCTCCACCAATGTGTTAAGCTCCCTATCTTGCACTTCTTTGGATGTCACAACCGTTGTATTAAGCGCATGTGTTTTTTCCTCTTCAAGCTTCCTGGTTCCACCAGATACCACCCAACCCAACAAGGTCTTCTGAAGTCGCGGCAATCCACAATTGAGTTTAATTTGGCCAGTGGATAACAAATCCAGGAATATTTCTGCACCCAACAATAAATCTATGCGGGAAGGTATATTGAAATTGGGATCTGCCATCTTGATGTCTTTTGGTATTCCCCATCTAGAGATATCCACAAACTGATCAGGTTTTCTTCCAGTGATTTTTGGTACAACATAGAACTCTAGCAGCATTTCATAGTCGCTGGTTCTTGATTTCAGGGTTGTTTGGACTTTCTTTGTTATCTTGGTGCTGATGTCACTAATTCCATTAGCATCTAGTGCGCACGAAGTTGTCGCTAGCTTTAATGTTTGCGCCAAATAATTGCACATAAGATTAATTTGCGATGCTGAATCCAAGATAGCTCGCGCTGGATGGTAGCTGCCAAAAACATCTTTTATCAATATTATTGCCGTTTCTAGAAAAACTTCTCTAACGACTGGTGCGCGCAAGCTCGTACATAATGCGTTTTGGCCTGATGAAAGATTCTCCCCATGACATTCGTCGGGTTTGACAGCATTTGACACCTGCGTTGTGATGTTTCGATGTAATAAAACGTGATGAGGCTGATTACACTTGTTGCATTTCTCAGCGTTACAGCTCTTGAACCAATGTCCCTTCTTCAGACAAAGAATGCACAGCCTTGACGATCGGGTAGCTGAGTAACGGTCATGTGGACTCATTCGCAAGAATTTAGAGCAATTTATTACTTCGTGCCCAATCTTACGACAAATAGTGCAGACTACCTGTGCTATGGCCAACGATGTTGTCTGATTTCTCTTCGGTATACATTTTGCCTTAAAGTCCTTACGGGCATCTCTAACTAACTTTTGCGTTTCGTCATTGCGTTCCGTTTTCGTTTCCCGCGCCTCCAAAGTCTGGCAACGTCTCGATAGAACCGTGGAACAATCATCCCAGGTTGACAGTTTTGTATAGTCGACCGCTTCTTCCCATTTGGCTTGAGATTCGGGATCTAGTTTTTCTAGAACAAGGAATATGATTAGCG
The DNA here is from genome assembly GCA_958301585.1 of Merodon equestris. NCBI lineage: Eukaryota > Metazoa > Arthropoda > Insecta > Diptera > Syrphidae > Merodon > Merodon equestris. Next base: position 123,066,721 of record OY284417.1, on the reverse strand, counting down.
CATTTGCAATGTCCTCATAGTTACCCAGTGAAAGCATCGCACTCAAACGTGCATTGGTGGTATTGATCACTTGACGTAAATGTTCTGCAGATCCTTTGGTTGCCTTTTTCATTTCAAACAGGGCGGCGATATGTTCTTCAAACATAAGTGCTTTCTTATCGAAACACTTCTTTAAACGTTCTAGTGCCTTCGGATAGTTGTCATCCGTTTCATCAAAGTCCGCAATCGCAGCTAATGGCCTTGAACCCAAGCTCTCTTTAAGAATCAAAAATCGCTCGCAATTATCCAATGTCTCATCTTGATGCACCAATTTGTTGAATAATGCAATGAACTTTGGGAACTCGGAATATTTTCCTTCGTATTTTTGCAATTTTATTTCTTGTCGTAAACGTGATGTCGAAGGTGGAAATATAGGTGTATTATTCGTCATACTAACATCAGACACAGAAGTTCTTCGTTTTGGCATCCATTTGATAATGTTTGACTTCGCATTGATGTATGAATCTTCGATTTCTCCCATTAAGGTAGCGTTTGTTGCTCTGTCAACTTCCGGGCAAATCTTATCAATGCTAGCTTGAACGGAAAGAATCTGTTTGAAATATGACTCTAGAATTCCAAGCCTGCACTCTAACTCTTCTGGTGGTAGTGTCGATCCTTTGCTTGCAATCAAATTTCGGATCCGCGTGATGTTGCCCTTTGTTGAAGTTCTTAGTGACTTTAATTCCAGCAGCCGTTGATTCGCCTTTGCATTATTCTCTTCCGAACCGAGCATTTCCTTTTCCTCGTCTGAAGTCATGTTTGTTTACTTTTTGTTTTGTTTTTTTTTTTTTTTGTTTGATTGATGACAGTAAATGAAAAGCTCTTTTTGACAATTACGACTGTCTAGGGTTGTTGTCAGGGGTTGTATCAATTTAGACACGCTGACAAAAGAGGGCACCTATGTACAAAGCTCTTTTCTAAGCATTCACACACACACAATTAATGTCCAATGTACGAATAGCGAAATAACTGCCGACCGAAGTACATATATGTATGCTACTGTTTTAGGAACTTTCCCTTTTTTCTTTGTTTCAACAAAATTATTTTAAACCGCGAATTTCGAAATCTCACTCACGACGGTACTCCACTTAGCCTTTTCGGATTCGATTTGATTAAATGCCTCTATATGATCTTTCACCTTTTACTTCCAATGAAGCGTTCGCAACACAATTTACACGATTGGGACCAATATCCCGGGTTTCGGCACCAAAATGTTTCGACGAAAGAGTAATTACGTCGGCGAAAAGGTGAATTTTGAGAAAAAGTTTCCAATGAAACACTCGATTCAAATTTTATTACATTTATTTCACTTTCGATCTGAACACATTCAAGGCTAAGCGAGAACTCACTCTTTTTACATGTTCAAGTAGTCTCATTCAAAATTAACCGTTACTTTCGTTACATATTTGTGTATTGTGAAATATATTTTTTATTTGTATATGTACGCCCTAGTGGCGGTAAAAGTAAATGACAAACAGTTGACATGAAAAGTAATGCCTCACATGGTGTTTATACTAATAATCAAACAAAAAGGAAAAATAAAAATATCGAATTCATTTGGATATGGAACAGTAGTCTTAATAGCTCACGCTTCGTTGGTATACTTGATCCATTCAGGATTTCCTTTGGAGCTTCGGTAAACGAAGAGAAAATGTCAGCCTCGGTCTTCCACCAAATACCCAGCACTTTTGCTAACGATGTCTCTTCCTCTGGAACAGCAATGGCTTTTTCTTCTATTGATGAAACTTGACCCAACTGCTCGATCACCGTCTTGGAATTTGACAGCCAATTACGGATGATGAAACCTTCTTGTGCATGAATGTGGCGTTCCTCTTTGACCAACTGGATCGCTTCTTCAACTGCGTCGGCACTGTCCATCAAGTCGTCTACATAATGATGTTCCTTTATCGTTGTAACAGCTCTAGGATACTTTTCCGCAAATTCTTCGGCATTTAAATTCTTGACGAACTGTGCGATGCTTGGTGAACACGAAGCTCCGAATATTAAAACTTCTATTTCATATATGTCTGGTACACTCTTAGAGTTCCCACCCCATAAGAATAGAACATAAGAACCTTTGTGCATGACGGTCTTCCTCTCTCACACGAACTTGATGAAACATTTCAGCTATATCACCACATATAGTAATCATGTGAGTTCGAAATGCAAACATAACTTCCGGAAACGATGTAAGCTGGTCAGGTCCTTTCATAAGCATGGTATTCAAAGATATACCATCTACTTTAGCTGGCATCCCAAACTAGACGGATTTTGTTTGGCTTGTTGGCGTTCCTTACAGTAAACGTCGGTAAATACCATGTACGTGGATGAATCTCTTTCTGCTATTCCAAGGTAAGTTTTCTAGCGTAGCCCTTAAAAACCAGGTTTTCAATTTGATAATTTAAGGCGGATAAAAGATCCGGGTCTTGTTTTATCTTCCGCTCCAGACGACTGAACGCCATTGGGTAGCTTTCACGAAAATTTACATGGTCGAATTTCCACAAAAGTCCACTTTCAAAACGTTGCCCCACACGTCTCGTCACCAACTGTAACATCTCCTTCGCTCTTTTTTCCAACGCAAAAAGTCACGAACTTCTCGATGCAGTCGATGATCACATTCACAGACGTCAACGTGATGACCAACAGTGTAAGCACCTCCCGAAGATAAACCTGTTCCTCCGCAGGCTACCCATCCCAACCTAGTCCTCACTGCTAACGGCTCGTTACATGCACCTTCGCGATGTTCCAATGATACGATTAGATTCTCGTTCTTAAGACCAATCAATAATCGCGGCTGTGCCGCCGAAGTGAGGCCAATGGCAATCCCTGCAGATGGCGATATTTCTTTTGAGCGAGATTAGCATCGAATGTCTGCCGTGGTAAGCCCAAGTGATCAACCGTATGGACGTCTGTCAGACGATATCGTTTGTCTTCGTTAACAGCAGAATCTCCATTGAAACCACCTCAGAATCTTTTTCCCTATTTACTTCTCTTATGTCCAGGGAATCCATCAAACCTCGTTCAACCAATGTTAAAGAAGAACCACTGTCTAAGAATGCATATGTATTGACTGACCTATCTTTTCAATATATGGAAATATATTCTCTCAAACCCCCGGCTTCCATCGTTGAGTAGAGCTCTTTAACTGAGAGGGCAAAACCCACAAGTGTTTCAAATTTCTCAGCCTTTGGTGCTGGTTCGCTTCTGATCTTCTCCAGCATCGTGCGACTCACTAACACAAGACGACCATATAGCATCTTAAGTGTACCGATGACCTCCGGAATTGTTGATGGGAATAACAACAAGTTACCTACTGCCTTTAAGGCAGCACCCTTCAATGCTATTTGAAGCTTAACCATGTTTTCGGCGTCTGTGTACCCATAGAGTTCTGTACTGTATTTAAAATTGCTGTAGAAAATTGCCCACTCCTCTGGCCTTCCGCTAAACGTTGGCAACTCCTTTGGAAGTGCTTGACGACAGGCCATGTTTTCAGTCGTCAATACACGCGGCGTATTTCCCACTTATCTGCTCTTTTAATTCTACAATGATTCCCGCCTGTTGCTAAACCCAAAAGTGAATATTTCTTTTCCAAGAAATCCAACTCAATTTGTTTCTGTTCTTCTAGACGTTTCAGTTGCTCTTACAAAGAAAGGACGCCATTCATTAAACCGCTATTTCTCGCCGCCACGCCGTCGCTACGAGGCTACGACCATCTGTCATTGCTGCGAAGCCCATCCTCTTATTTTTTGAAGAACTTTGTTCTGTCCGTAGATCGCTCAGCACCTATCGGCAATAGGAAAGATTGTACTCTTCGAATGAAAGGCAACCAATTGTGAATTTTCTCAGTAATTCATTAAACGAATAAAAGAATAAAAAATAACTTCAAAAAATAGTTCACAACCTTCTTCTATCAATCCTTTGAACCAGAAACCAGAATGAGACGTGCGTCTTTCGTACGTCTTCCCCCGTGACACCCTGAAATTTTGAAAGAAGTTCAGGTTCGTAGCGACAAAACCCGTTGCAAACGAGCTTCTATCCGAGAATACGTGTGAGCTCATTTCATTTTACCGCAGTGTACTCCCGCCACACATACTCTTGGAATTATAACAATGTGCGTAATTGTTTACAAAATTTTGACAGCACTTGAGGTACCCACGTGCTCGCCCGAGCTTGTAGGCAAACTTCGGCAGCCATTTTAAGTGGTACGTCTCATTGGTGGTTTCTGCTTTGAACAGACAAGCTCGTTACACAAATCGAATGGAATTCATAAGTACGAACTGTCATTCGTTGTTGGCTTCAGCAGCTGACATTTTCGAATGGTTGAAGGTTGTATTCAGCGCTTTTATTTTTAACACTTATAGTAGAAACACAATTTGGCGTTCGGTCGGTCGCGCGTTGACAGAACACATTGCGGGAAACACATTCATGCGTTTGATCGGCTTTTTATCGTAAATATCGTAAGTCCAACCTCAATGCCGAAGTAGAGCTACATTCTACTTTGTCGTGCGTTTTGACAGATGACAATGGTTGTATAGGTTACTTCGTGTATTTGAATTTGTAAAAAAGGGGAAAAAAAATTGCTTAATGTATGTATGAGTTGTTTGAGGAAACATTGCTTCCATTCTGTCCTATTCCCGATCTTTGAGCCGCCGAACGCCTGAAGCCACATTTCGTTATAGAAATTCCTAGGTCGCGAGTTTGACATATGTTTATCGTAAGTCGGTGCAAAGCCTGCCAACGCGAACGCCACGTTGCGTTTCGACTATTATGTTTAAGCGAAACTTCATCAGGTTTTCGAAATTTTGTGGTTGCGCGTTATAGCGTAATATCGTAAACACGGTCTAACGCGCTTAAAAAGCACGCGCGCACGCATACGGCATTGTGAATTAGCTTTAAGATCAGTGTTAGAATTGTTCATAAAGTCAGATTTTTGTTCGAACAAACGCAGATGAATTGCATAAATATGTTCAGATATGTCATCAACGTCTGGCAGGTTGTTCGATTATGGTTGTGCATCCATATTTTTGTGACTGCAGAAAGCGCGAGAGTTAAAGAAAAAACAATTCATTTTGGAAAACGATGCTTTATGAAATTAAAAAAATTGAGGTCTTGGATATCAATTAAAAAAAATTAATTAAGAACTTAATGACGACTTACAGAAGAATAAAAAAGCGAAAGAATCTAGAAGAAACGCCACAACTTGGGAATTCTTCGAAACGTTCGTTCAAGCAAACGGGGCACAGCCTGTCTGATTTTTGTCTGACGTTAAAACGTATTACAATGTGGCGTTCTAGCGCTTTTGACAGCCTGAGTAGAAACAATGAATTCATATGGAGTAACGCGGAATGCGACCTCAGGCGTTGCCTCGGCTAATATCGTAAGTATCGTAAGCTCTGAATGTGTGTGTGAAACCACATTTCGTTATAGAAATTCCTAGATCGCGCGTTTGACATATGTGTATCGTAAGTCGGGACAACGCCTGTCAAAGCCCGAGCGCTCGCACGTTCTGCAGAATAAACGCGATCATTAATGCGACAAAGAAGAAAAACGATTGTGCAAGCGCAGATTTTTGGCGTTTATGAAAATAGCCAATATACTTGGAAATTTTATAATCAACGATGTAAACCTATTTTGTAAGTCGAAGACTTCGACTCGCATTTCGTATGTGCGTGTTCATATTGGTAGAAGCGCACCAAATTGCTTGAAAGAGGGGGAACGATTTTTAGTAAGTGGAAACGAGAAGGGTTGCTTGCACCGAAAATCCATCTTCAATTTGGATTTTCGGGTGAAGCAAACCGTTCCATTCTAAATTCATTCCATTTTTGACAGTTTTTCTTCATTTATTCGTGACTGTTGGACAGACAAGTTCATTTGGCTTGCAAAAATGACTACTTGGACGAAGGCGACTGAATGAAAATGACTACTTGGACCAGAAACCACCAATGAGACGTCCCACTCAAAATGGCCGCCGACGTTTGCCTACAAGCTCGGGCGAGCACGTGGGTACCTCAAGTGCTGTCAAAAGAGCACGTGGGTACCTCAAGTGCTGTCAAAATTTTGTAAACAATCTTTTTTTTTTTTTTTTTTTTTTTTTTTTCTTTTTTGAGGCTTCTGCTATCTGTTGGAGCACTCAGACACAAATACTGGTCCATTGTACTGCCAGACAGACACCTTAGATGGCGTTACAGCTCATGAAGAGCCAGAGCCAAGCTTCTTTTATTCACTTATGTTGTGTGCGATTTGTTTTCCACACAAGTGAACGGAACCTATTGCTTAATGCCGATTCCGAACGGCGAGAGCCGAGAAGCTTTTTACAACGGGGAGTTTTGCCAGTACCCCGCCGAGGAGAGAGGCCCAGAAATAATCATTTGATGGCGTTGGTGTTATCGGGATCCGAACTCGCTCATCATGCGTCAGCGGCCTTGTAAACAATCACTCACATTGTTATAATTCCAAGAGTGTGTGCGGCGGGAGTACACTGCGGTAAAATGAAATGAACTCACACGTATTCACGGATAGAAGCTCGTTTGTAACGGGTTTTGTCGCTATGCACCTGAACCTCTGTCAGAATCTCGTCAAAATTTCAGGGTGTCACGGGGGAAGACGTACGAAAGACGCACGTCTCATTCTGGTTTCTGACTTGGACGAAGGCGACTGAATGAAAATGACCCGATTCATGCGTTCCACTTGTCAAAAATTCAAGTGTGCTTCCACCAATGTGAACACTATTTGCCGTCTTGAGCTTGTCCTTCTTGCGCCAATGTGTTAACATACATATCTCTCCTTGCATGTTTTACGATTTCCCTTTTAAAGGATCTCCTATAAAACCATTCGCTTTACATGGCAACAATTTTCAATAAATTTAATTTGACATACATACAATGTTTTTCTTATTTTCTTTTACCTCTGTCTCGTTGTTCAGTAAGTACACTACGCACAATAGAGAATAACAACAAAATTCAAAGAAGTAGTACGAAAAACCGACCGTCCGATGGTGTGCACGGTATCATTTCGACAAATTGATTGTGAATATCGACTAAATGGATTAAGTAATTAAGGGATTATTAAAATTATTATTAAAAAAAACAGTAGGGTATGCATTATTGCTTTCGTTGTAAACGTAGCAAAATTAAACTGACTAAACCTTCGATGTATGTTTGCACCTGGAAAGCAAACTAGTGATGTTTAATAAAAGAAAACAAATGATCTGAATGATCTAATCACGATAATGAGCTCTTATCTGCAAAAAGTGCCCCAAATAACGAAGATATGGGCTCTCGTTTAATCTGAAATTTGATTCAAAATATGATTTAATTTGCAAGACAGACTAGTTGTGTATGTTTATAATCGAGTTTATATCATCTTGATTCATGTCACTCTGTCTTGTAAGATTAGCTTGAAGAATAATTTTTTTCATTTTCAGTCGCCAAATTAAGTAATACACACGAACAAAATGTTTGTCACAACACGAACTATCAGGCATTGTTTGACAGATTTGAATACTGTCAACGGCACTTAATAGCTTATAGGCGATCGTTCATCAGGCATTATTAAATGCCTGACTTCAGACCTTTTCGACAGGTTGGATTTTTCTCAGTTTATTTCAAAATAAAAATAGGTACATGTCTGAAATCTGCTGAAAACAATGGTTCTAACATATGTTCATATTTTCCTGTAAATTATAAAAAATGATCCTAAGCTTGATGCATAGTACATTTCGCGCCCTTTTCTATATTTCTAAAGAAAATATACGGAAATAATTCTTTGAGGCAAATACACATTCATTGCTGTCATTCTGACTACTAATCAACCAGCTCGACTGCCTGTCATTGTGACTTTAGTAGTCAGTCAGTTCGGCTACGCAGGTTGGATGAAATTTGACATCCGAGTTTTCGTGTTTTTTTCTACATTTTGTTTTATAGTAACACAAAATAAAATTTGAAGAGCGCCTTCCTTACTAAATTAACTGCAAATGCTCAAAAGTAAAATTAAATAATTAGCGGACAATATAAATGTGGAGTAATATTTCCTCTTCGTCATTAATAGAGGAAGGAAAAGATACTTAGGTATCTTTTCACATTTGCCGTCTTGTTTTTCAACTGTATACGTCATTCTTCTCTTTCACTCTAATACGCCTGTTACAACTTTACTGCTGCAATAAAACTGATTATAAACTGAGGAAAAGAAAACCATTTTATTTAGGAAATTAAATTCAGGTTGAAACTAAGGAAATTTGTAAAATAAAGTTAGTGTTTATAGTGAAGTTGGAAGTGTGATCTGTTAAACTAAATATTTTTTTTTAGAGAGCCATTTTGATAGAACCAAAAATCACGATTTCTTTGTTGTGTGGAAACTCTCATTTACATACTGGTAAATTTTAATTGGACTTTTCAAATAAATTAATTTTTTTGATAAGCTTAATAATTATTTAATCACATCTATATATTTATTGTTGGTTACAAGTAATGAGGTAAGATAATCAGAATTTCGTATATTCCATTTTGAAATGAGTCGAATGTTGAAATCGCTTTGTTAAGACAAGAAGTACATACATATATAGATGTAATTACATATGTTAGTAAATTATATAAATGTTTTACCTGACTTTGGCATCCGGAAATATGTTTTAAAAAAATTATATTTCTCATTCAAATTTCAGACGAAAAATGTCCCGACAATCCTCCTATGGGACTGGGCTAAAGCATACAAACCTTGAGGAAATATGGACAGATCTTGAGCAAGGTATAATACACATATTTCAACCTGTTTGTAGCTTGCCAGGTCGTCGCTACATTCAACTCTACACCTATGTTTATGATTACTGCACAAGTGTGAATCCAACGAGCTGCCGCTCTACAACATCTTCGTCGTCGTCGTCGTCATCTAATGCCGGGAATAATAAGACTAATAAAAAAAACTCAATTTCTATGCAAATAGGTGGTGCACAACTTGTGGGTCAGGAACTGTATAAAAGGTTAAGAAAATTTTTGGAAAACTATCTAACGCAGTTGTTGGTTGATTTTGATTTGATTGATGAGGCTGTTCTGCAATTTTACACAAAGCAATGGGTTGCCTACCAATTTTCCAGTACAGTACTTAATGGAATTTGTGCTTACCTCAATCGGCACTGGGTAAAACGTGAATGTGAAGAAGGTAGAAAAGATATATATGAGATATACAGACTTGCATTGGTTACATGGAAGAACCATCTTTTTAAGGATCTCAATAAACAAGTCACGAATGCAGTTTTAAAATTAATTGAAAAAGAAAGAAATGGCGAAACTATAAACACAGGATTAGTTTCGGGGGTAATCAATTGTTATGTCGAGCTTGGACTCAACGAAGAAGAAGATACGATAACAGGAAAGGGACAAAATTTATTGGTGTATAGAGAGAGTTTTGAAAATAAATTTATTGAAGACACGGAGAGATATTATACGAGAGAAAGTGTGGAATTTTTGAGGGAAAATTCTGTCACTGAATATATGAAGCGTATTGAACAACGTCTGAATGAGGAGAAAAAGAGAGTTCAGATGTATTTACATGAAAGCACTCACGACCGCTTAGTGAGCACTTGCGAAAGGGTTCTTATTCAAAAGCATTTAGAAATCTTTCGTGCAGAGTTTCAGAATTTGTTGAACTCTGATAAAAACACAGATCTACGACGTATGTATTCGCATGTAGCTAGAATACCTGAAGGATTGGTTGAACTAAAGGCAATTTTGGAGGAACACATATATAATCAGGGTATGTCGGCTATCGAGAAATGTGGTAACACAGAAGCAAGTAATGATCCAAAAACATATGTGCAAACTATACTTGAAGTTCACAAAAAATATAACGCACTAGTTTTGACTGCTTTTAACAATGACAATGGCTTTGTTGCAGCTCTCGATAAAGCCTGCGGTAAATTTATTAATACAAATGTAGTAACCATCGCTAATAGTGCAAGCAAAAGTCCAGAGTTACTCGCTAAATACTGTGACCTATTATTGAAGAAATCTAGCAAAAACCCTGAAGAGACTGAACTCGAAGACAACCTTAACCAGGTAATGGTCGTTTTTAAATATATCGAGGATAAGGATGTTTTTCAAAAATTCTATTCAAAAATGCTTGCAAAACGATTGGTAAATCATACTTCCGCATCTGACGATGCAGAAGCATCAATGATTTCAAAACTTAAGCAAACATGTGGCTATGAATATACAATCAAATTGCAAAGAATGTTTCAGGACATTGGTGTTTCTAAGGATCTAAATGATAATTTTAAAAAGCATTTGCAAACAACAAATACACCAACTGAGATTGATTTTAGTATCGAGGTCCTGTCCAGTGGCTCATGGCCCTTCAACCAAAGTAGTTCGTTCTTATTGCCTTCAGAGCTGGAACGATCGGTTCAGAGGTTTAATAATTTTTATGCCGCTCGACATTCTGGACGTAAACTTAACTGGCTTTATCACATGTGCAAAGGAGAATTGGTAACAAATTGCTTTAAGAATAAGTACACTCTTCAGGCTAGCACTTTTCAAATGGCTGTTTTGTTGCAATTTAATGATCAGACCAAGTTTACTGTCCAACAGCTTGGTCAAAATACTGAAATTCAACAAGATAACCTAATTCAAGTGCTCCAAATTCTTTTAAAAGCAAAGCTTCTGACTTCCCCGGATGATGAAGCGAATTTATCCGCTACTAGTGTAATGGAACTCTTTTTGGGGTACAAAAATAAGAAGTATCGTATCAACATTAATCAACCGTTGAAAACGGAATTACGTGTTGAACAGGAGGCTGTCCACAAACATATTGAGGAAGATCGAAAACTACTTATCCAAGCTGCGATTGTGCGTATTATGAAAATGCGTAAGAAGCTTAATCATACGCAATTAATTGGAGAAGTTTTAAATCAACTATCTACGAGATTTAAGCCTAAGGTACCAGTAATTAAAAAATGCATTGACATTCTAATAGAAAAAGAGTATCTGGAACGCATGGAAGGGCAGAAAGATACATACAGCTACTTGGCGTAATTACGTATTAATTTTTAATTATATGTTGTATTATTTAAAATCTCCACTTTAGCTCTTCTATTTTAAAACATGTTTACTCAATTAAATTTTAAATTAGATATTCATACAGATACGAGAAAGTAAGTAAATCATATGTATAAAATGCAGTATGTATTTTCGAAAAGCGGAATAAAATAAAAAAATATATATAAAATACAAATGCGTTGTTTCCTTACATTTTTATTTATTCTAAAGATTATCTGAGACTAATTGAAGCTTGTATAGTATACATATCAAGTCATCAAGTAAATTTTCATTCTTATTTTTGATTAGTAATATTGATCGTATCTAATTTAAACAGCTCCAGCTCCGAGCGTCTTTAACTCAAACTTTGAGCGACGAAGTAGAAAAAGACGAAAGTATGCTTGCAACTTGGGTGGTAGCATTGGATGCCACTTATTTTCTGGAGAGCTACGATTCACGTACCGCTTCAGCATACACTACAGTGACATGTAGCCAAGATCACATTAAATTTCTGTTCAATATAAATACCAATACCGTACATTCCAAGCTGTTTTCGTTAGATCTAGTGTTGACCATAGTCATCAGTTTTGCCTAAATATATTAAGAACAAATGCTCACATGTACGTTCGCACTAGAAATGTATTTATTTAAGGATTTATATACAGATCAATAAACTATATATATATATATATGTATATGTATGTACTAGAAAACTATATATTTAGATTTATGAAAACTATAAATTTATGACACAAAATTACATCAATACATGAATTATTTTAATCCTAAAATGTATCATGAGATCCAGGTAAGAATATAAACGAATTTCAATTTGTATGTACATGGTACAAAGACTGCAAAAATAAAATGTAACAAAAATACAAAATTTATTGCTATACACGGAATACAATGATTATTCTTCATCTTCCAGTTGTATTGTTCTTGTCTGAAATCGCATTCGTTTTGTATTTTTTACGATACCGCTGGTGAGCAGATTTTTGCCTTGACCAACTCCCGGTAGGGCTGACCACAATCTTCTAAGACGAACAACAGCTATTGAGTTGAAGTCATTTCTTTCTTTGTTATGTTTTCTTTGACCAGTCTTTATTCTTTTTCCTGCACTAAGGTTGGAACATCCGCGCTTTTGTGAAGGTTCATTGCTTGAAGCATTTTCAGATTCTGTTGATTTTCTGCAATACAAAATTAAATTGAAATTACAATTCAATTGTGGTAAAAAGTCTTTGTTACATTTAAAAATACTAACTTTCACTAATTATTTTTATGACTACAATAACCTCAGTATTTCACAAACCTTTTCGTATATGTATACTTGTTTATCGTTGGCGGTGGGGCTGGATATATTCTTCCTGGATCTTCGGGGTGCTCCCCATAGTCCTTCCCTTCTAACCAATCTTTGTATCGTTCGGGCTGGAATCTCTTAACAAACGTTTCCATTGAAATTTTCACCATGTCTTTGCGACAATGACAAATGCTTGCCCGTTTTCCATACTCAATCCATCTTTTCGTAGCAAAATTTGTCGACTCCGCTCCATTAAATCCATGATTAAAACCGGCATGATAACCAAAAGGAAAAGTTATCATTATTTCACCAGCTTCCTGTGTTATTTTGTTAAATGGGATTTTATTTTGCCGTAATACTTGTGGGCTTATCAGCGTCATTTTATGTCTCAGGTGTGCATTACAGCTTTGATAGTTTTCATAGAAAATACGATTGACTAATTTTTCTAGTCGCTTTCCGTAAGCTGGTGGGATGACATACCATGTTTTGGGTGCTCCAAAATGTAAATAATTGATTGAATACAAATCCATGTCCTCAGTATGCCAAGCAAACGTGCTTTTCCACATTCCAAAATACAGGTAAGCTGTATTAACCCCATCTATTTCGATACCGTAATCCTTATTTACATAGTCTAATATAGTCTCTAATTTATCAATGTTCCAAGCTTTAACATCTGGATCGGTTAATGTTCCTTTAACATCTGCTGCATATAGTGGGGCGATGTAAGTAACGTTTTTCCAATACTTTCTTTCGAGATCTTCATAATCAAAATGTTTTGGCGTTTGGTATCGTTCAGATTCTGCGAGGTCCTTAAATTGGCGTAGTGTCATTGTTCGTTTTTGAACATTAATTTGTTGATATTCACCTTGCTTGCCTAAAAATTTAGATTTATTAAACTAAAAATAAATTTATTTTTGTTCACTTACCTGATACAACTTGACAGATTGGGGCAGGTATGGTCATGTTTATTTCATCAATTGAATATCCCGATTTCCTCGGAATCCATTCTGGTGGTGGCTTTACTTTAGCAAGCCCTGCTAGATGCGCTCCACGCTCTTCCATGTAGTCTATGTAGTCCGAGAAATTTTGAAACTCATCGTAAGTTGGACGAAAAGTTATAATACGTGGAATTTTACTTCTTTCAGCATTTGATCCAGTAGATTGGATAGACATCTTTATTTTAAAAATTAATTGCTATTTTCAGCTATTATTCTCCTTCCCCTTTTCTAATGTTGTTGGCTAATCCTGAGCAGGGGGCATTTACAACATTAATTCAGAAAAGTGGTGAAGGCGGCTGTCATCCGCCGTTTTCAGTTGACAGTAAACAAAAGTTTTAGATAGCGTTTGGAAATTGAGGAATGCGTTCTACCTCTTTCTGTTACTTGTAATGATTTGTCTCAGGAATATTATTTGGCTTATGGTCGGACTACATTATAAATATTATTACATATATATATAATATTGAACTTATTTTGGATTTTGGGGATTTGTTCAGCTTTGTCGATTGTGACAATGGAAATATTAAAGATATGCATCAGAATCCTCATCGAGTCATATACATATAAATGCATTTGTCTCAAATTAGCAAATGCAATATTTATGTCCGTATGTCGATACACTTCTCGGTATGCCTTCAGTCTTAATATCCAGTCCAACTGAACAACATAAACAGCATAAATATTAGTCATATAAAGCTGATGTGAGAAAGTAACTCGGTTGAACCTTGAACGTAACCATATTTTTGTTCCTTGAAGTACTGAATTTATTCTTTGGGTACGTTCAAATATCCAAGTGCTACCGGGTGCTATTTTTTTTTTTAAATCTTTTTTAATGTTTGGGATACCTTTCGTAACGCAAATATTTGTTCAATTCCGGTCTGCCCAAAATTTTATTATACTCACTTCCACTGACGTTAAATATTTACAACAAAGATTTCGATTCCACTGACGGTAGTCCAGTTGGAGAGCTGACGAGCAGCATCCGGTCTATATGTGACCGCGTCCGAGAAAAGGGACCTAGTGTGTCAAAAAAGGTGTTTTGAGTTAAAAGTGGATTCTGGTACTTAAAAGTGTGTAGAATAACATGAAATGGGTTAGATTCATGACAAAAATTTATTTATACCATAAAAATGTAAAAAACTAACTTATGAAGTTTGAAAAAAACATCAAAAAGTTAAAAAAACGTAATTTTTCGTAATTTTTTTTTTTTTTTTACATCAGGTTTTTTTTTTTTTAATAGTTCGGCCTTCGTTTTCAGTATTTTCTGATCATGTACTTCGATTTTTCTTTTTTGGTGCTTCGACTTAAATTTTTTTCTTCTTCTGGGCTGTCGCATCACTGTTTTTCTTTCCCTTTTTTGGTGTACTGGTTGCCTTCGGTTCACCTAACCGTTTTTTCATTTTAGGTGTGTCTGGTTTAGGGGCTACCAAATCTTGCATCTCTGGATTACTACACAAATTCCGGATATTATCGTACAAATACCATTTTCGATCCAATGATAAACCGCTTGGTACAATGAGTGAAGGTAATCCATCTGGAAGCTTCTCTGTTAGTCGTAAATTGTTCGAGAGGGGAATGACGTCACTAAAGTGTGTACCCAATCAGAATTGACTATACTGCATCGCTTCTCTCAATTGAAAGAACATTCAGACTAAGAATGCGTTGCGAAACTTTAAACGCGTTTATCTCGCAACTACGTTTTCGCACACTCCCTTTTCTCGGACGCGGTCACATATATGGAAAGTCTATCGTTTTTGCAGAAGGCGCATGTGTTCGACAGTGTAATCAAATGATTGTAAATCTAATGCCCACCGCGATATGCGATGGTTGAGAACTTTTTTGTTTAACGTCAACGTAAGAGCTTGAAAATCTTAATGGGAATTCGCAGTAGATAAATTCTAAATCTTTTCAAGTCATAGATGATTGACAGTGTTTCTAGTTCATAACCATGATATTTACTCTGTTAGGCGCTGAGAAAAATAAAAAAAACTGGGTGAAATTTCTTGTCTTCTTGTTTTTAACGTAACATAGCTCAAAAACCTATATTAGTGGCATCACAATGTAATTCAGTTACATTGTGGGGACTGTATATTGATAAGACAGGTGATTCAATAAATTTGCTTTTCAATAACTCAAAAGCTTCAATTTCTTTTATCCCAAAAACAAAGGGTGTATCTTTCCTTAAAAGATCGTAGAGTGGTTTTGCTAAATTAGCGAAGTGTTTAATAAATTTCCGAAAGTAGGAGCATAGTCCTAGAAAACTATGCACACCTTTTGTACAAGTTGGTGTTGGAAAATTAGAAATAGCTTTGAGGTTAGTATCGTTTGGTCTTACACCAACTTCATTTATTATATACCCTAAATACACAAATTCCTTTTGGAAAAACAAGCATTTGTCGAATCTTAGTTGTAATCCCTTTTCTGTAATTGACTTCTTCAAAAATATTTAAATGCTTCTCAATCGTCGCTGTTGCTATTAGGATGTGATCCAAATATGTAATGATTTTGGATTTCGAAATTAAATACTCGAATATATTGTATGTTTCATGTAACGCTCAAAAAATGAGGATGCATTTCGCAAACCAAAAGATATCCTTGTATATTCATATTGCCCAACTGGAGTAATGAAAGAGGTATGTTTCATCGACATGATTTTCAAGTTTAGCGTAGTAAAAAACTTTTTACCTTTGAGTCTATAAATGTGATCTTCGATCAAAGGTAACGGATAGTTGTCACGAAGAGTTAACTTATTTAATTCGCGAAAGTCTACACATATTCTGAGAAAGACTTGCGTATGACGCCCTGAGCAAGCAAATCGTCAAGAATCTTTTGTGACTCAATCTTATGGGAATATGGCAAACCTCTTGGAGGATAATGAATTGAAATGTCTTTTGAGAGCACTATCTTCTTCTTAAAATCGCTTTCTACCGGATAAATTCTACCCTGACTCTGACAAGAAGCTTTCTCTAGAAAGCAAAATAATGTTTATCATCACTTATATCGATATTTAATATTTTATTGAGGAATTAACCTCATCACTAACTGCACTGTACAGTTTCATTCGATGAAAGGCGTTGATTAAGAGCTGACAGGTGATGATATTGATGATTTTGTGTTATCTGTTTTATTCTGATCTTACAATTTTCTAGAAGACAAATGCAGCACCATATCAGTCTTCTCAATAAGATCTCTGCCCAGTACAACTGGGTAATTCATATAATGGTTTTTCACTACAAGTAAATTTAAATTAATTAAAGATCTTTCGAAATAAATACATGAACTTATACTTCCCACGACCATCAAACGGTTAAATGAAGGTAATTGGACTCCCCGAATCCAAGAGAGTCTTTAGGTTCAACGAACTTTCAGCATCGCCATATTTAAACTGATAACAAATATTCTTCTCAAATTCGTTATCCTTCGATTGTTTTTGTTGGTTAAAGTTTTTGTTTTGACCTACAAGCCCCGTATCTCCTAGAACTGAACCATCGCCGGTGCCTCTCCTCAAACTGTCCTCATTGGATCTGCTTCTTACAACCAGCACTGAATTTTGATTGGGGCAATTCTTTGAAATATGTCCTACACCATTGCATTTATAACGAACGTGATTATAAAGTGATTTGTTTCGGCAGTTTGTTTCCAGTTTGATGGTTACTTGTATTTTGTGTTCTGTTTTGTTGTTTTCCGCGAGTAAACACTTGTGCACTAGGCTTGGAAACTCTGGTGGTGGAATATCTGTCACGACTGTTTTTCTTGAATTATTCATACTTCCTTAGAGCTTGCTTTAATTCTTCAATATTATTTGCATCGTACAATATGGTTTTGTTAGACTCACTATCTGGGATACCTTTTATAATAAACTGCATCAGGCCTTCCTCTTTTTTTTTTATAATTCGTGCAGGTTCAACATTTACGCTCTTCTGATGTTTGTCACACAACCTGGACGGGGTACAGATGATTTGTGTCGAAGATGATCGACTACTCTCCGGGGGTAGTTGTCTGGGGATTCGACTGAATTTGTCGCGTTGTTTGTAGTTTTACAGTAATTTTATTCATGTCATTAAGATGTCATATTGGAAAAGCACACGCAGAGTATGAATTTTGCAGTGATCTTATACTGCGAGTGTTACGCTTTCGTCAGCATTTTGGATCATCTCTCATTCACAACTGGTGTTGTTGCACAGTTTTTTTTTCCGTATAGGAATTGTTCTTGGCTATGGTCAGACTTGAACTATAGACCTTCCACTTAACAGTCGGTGATGATTACCATTGCACTACTACCAACCCTTCACTCTTTAATGGGGTTGTGAGAAGCGATTTCCTGCATAGATAGCACTTATTGTTGAAAGGTTTCGTCACGACTTTTTTTTCTTTCCTTTAGGTCACTGTAGATATCAGCCTTTGTGACTGCTTTTTTGAACTCACTAATAAGTGCACATTTAAGTTCTGTCCAGCTACGTATATTTTTTGATTTCACAAATAATTTTGCACTACCACTCAACAGTCGTTTCCAAAAATTAATTTTGTGCGATCATCAAAACCAAACAGCTCTGTATTTTCATCAAACTGATTAATCCATTGAATTACCGGATAGTTATCGTCACCATTGAATGGGCACATCACATCCTATATGGCTTTATAATTGTGGGTCGCACATGGACGCTAGCTAGTTTCTGCCTCTTGCAGTTGAAGATCCCGAAGACTTCTTTTCAGCTAAATTATCTCCTCCCTTTTTCTGAATATCTGACGAAGTCTTTTAAGTTCCTCGTCAATTCGATCATCTGGTTCTTCTCCATCGTCGGAAATTGATCCATCCGCATATTTTTCCTTGCCTCCGTAAGCATGTGCTTGAATTAATTTCTGAAGGTACTCGTCCCCATAATCCTGTTCTGCTTCTTGCATTCTTGACCTCAGCTCCGCCTTGGTGCCGCTGGTCTGCATCCTCATTGCTCGCAACACATTCCTTAAAGTGGCAACAGTTGCTAACTCTAAAAAACTTCCTCCACTCTTGAGACATGACGAGTAAGTTAAATAATGCTAAGTAGTACTAATTGTTGAAACTGAGTTTAACAACAACGCAAATCAACACTTCAGTTCTTTAATTACACACTATAACTTGCTCTACTAACTCAACGGATCAGATCCCACTTCTCTAACTGTAGAAAGAATGACGAAAGAAAGGAAAACAAAAACGTCTGTCTTTTTTGATAATTTATTTGAAAGAACCCTGACCAAAGGTCTTATTGACATTTTATATTGGTAATTTGACGAAACATGACACGTATTGTTTGTCCAAATTGCGGGAAGATCAGATGATCAGTTTGGCAAAAAAAAAAGTACATAGACTCTGCTTTCTGAATATAAATTAGTGGGTAAGCCAACTACAGTCTGTTAAGCAAAAGCGTGCCCAATAATAATCTTTTTTTTCTACATACCTGATCTGTACGCAATTAAAACGCTATTTAATGGTGAAACTGCCAGATCACTCAGGTAAATGCTCGGTGAGTTCACCGTACCCCGTTGCAGTCCGTTTTTAATTTCAAACATTTGGGACGAAGTCCTATTGGCAATTTGGGTGTGAGTGTCTGACTTAAAATTCCATGTGCAAAACTGAATACATATATCAACAATTGAGAATATTAAAAAGGTTTCTGGGCCATGGGCTGAGATACTCGTATAATATGAGTAAAAAATGAATTAAGTTGGGCTTTCCAAACATGCTTCATTTTCTTTAGTAAACGGAGCAAACAATTTAAAGGAAATAGTTGGATTTGATTTTGCAGAATGAAAATGCACAGGCAACTTTAATTCACCTTTTGGAATATTTTTTGTTATATTTTGGCTGTGACTTTGTGAATGTTGATTTTTATGCTTTGATGTTCGGGATTGTTACGTTCCCCGTGACCTTATATAATTTAGGTGAGCAGTTACTGGTAACGTAATGTGCAATAGCGTACATATATCGAAGGATTTTCACGAAAAATATCGTTGGTTGTGCTAGCTTGTTGATACTCTATGTTTACCAACCGAGACTATCTCATTGACGTTTACAGTTCGATTTAATTCCAGTAATACTAATCATATGGATCCCATAAAGACTGTATGTGAAAATTTAACGTGTTATTACTCTAACAGAGATGAAAAGGTGTCTTTTCGAAATGAAAAACTTTTTTTTCGAAAATTCATTAACTTGTTTTAGCAGAATGCATACTATTCTACATTTTTGTAGTTGTGTATTAATTTTAGATAATAACTATTCATTTTAGATAATATCTATTAATTTTAGATAATTAATTGAGAAAATAAATAAGTTCAACTAATAGCATATAACATCCCAATTTAGCCATAACATGTATTTTATAAGTATTTCGAATCAATAAATCAAAAGTTATAGTTACAGGTATGGATTGTTTTTCTTTAGCTAAATTGAAAGAAATGTGAATTAAATTTATTTTCAAACTTTAATTTCATCAAGATAACCACAAGAGTAGTCTTCAAATAAAATAAAACAGAAAAAATAAATTTTGTTTATTAAATAGTTTTTGTATTGTATTATATAATATTTAACCCTTACGTCTAAACAAAGCTTTCTCATTCTCGAACATAAAACGTTTTGAAAAAAAAAAACAACAAAACAATAATCTTATGTTTGGTACTAAAATATTTTCTTTTAAATATAATTTAAACATACTCGTTCAATTTATACTGATAGTATTGCAGTAACATTTCTACTTACAATTGTTAGATATATAATAAATGTATTATACAAAGGTACTATTGATATATGTATACATACTCGTACATATAAGAGAATTTTTATTAATTGACTTTGTAATTCTTAATGCACTGTTGCTAAATTTTAGCAGCACAATTAATTTTTCTAATGTAATTTGTGATTAGGCGGTAAATCTTCCGATCGTATGCAATGACCTCTGTAGCAAATCTCTGTTTCTGAAGTTTGTTCTTTGGTTGATGTTGAGGTCGCATACACTACAGATTCCATAAGGCTTTTGTGAAACTTATCCGCATTCTTGTCATGAACTGCCTCAACTGTCGTCGCATTGCTTGGCACTGAAGCTTCAGCGGAAGTGCGAACTCGTTGTATATTAGTGTATTCAGGTCGATGGACCATCATGTTATTGTTTACATCGTTTTCGTTATCTTTATCACCCTTTTCGTTGGTGAAAAGTTCATTGAGTTGCTTTCGTACTTCGGAGAACATACTAGCTTGGCTGTCTAAATCTTCAACATTCCATAGCTCGTCCATGCGGCTGGTGATGCTTTCTGGTTGTTTATCTGATTGGGTATGTTCGAATGATTTTAGCGATGGTTGTTCTTCAGGAACTTGCGTTGTAACATCATTGCCTGGAATGGAAGCGACTGTGCTTTCATCGTAATTAGCTTCAGTTTCAAATGAATCAGTAGATATATTGATAGTGTCGGCAGGTTTATTTGTTGCTGTGGTTGCATACATATCATCAAGCTTTGCTAACGATTCTGTAGCTTTTTCGATTGTACCCGTATAGAGTGAATTGAAGAACTGCGTTCCTATATTCTGTGATTCGGCTGTTTCGAAGCTTTCTCCCGCATTTGAATTCATCCACTTATTTCGCCTATTTAAACGAGAGTCTGTTTTTTGGGATTCAAAGTAAGACCCTTTATTAGACTTTAAATTTTGCTCTTTTCCAATGTCGGACATTACTTCTTCAAGTAGGGCTGCAAATGTCTTGTCACTTTTTCTAGCAGAAATTTTGTGATGAATAAACCATAAAAATATATGTATATACATACATAGTCTATGAACATGCATAGGTTTAATAAAGACAACTTACTTTGATGCTGTTTCACCTGATTCAGTACTTGTGACCATTGGTGTTAAATTGACTTTTGGTTCAAGGCTAGCTGAAACATTGAATGTGTAAGAATCTGATTTCTCATTTTCGGGACTAGCAGTAACAATTTCAGGTTCATTGGCAACTTGAGTTGTTGAGTATTGTTTTTCGGTTGGGACTAGCGGTTGAAAACTATTTTTTGATTTTCCAGATAAAGATGGTGACCATTGTGATTCTTGAGGCTCTAAGTGAAATTGAGATTTTATACGTTGTCTGCGTTGAGCTAACTGTTTATGTGAAAAATAAAAAAAGAAAAATAAGAAATAAATTAAAACGAAATAATGTGTTTGTTATATTTTACTTCATCTTGGTACAGGTCTTGGTTAAATCGGTTTAACCTGTTATAGTTGTTCTTTTCAGGTTGTGGAGTAGCTTCATCAACAAATTCTGTAGTAGAAGTTGAAGAAGCGGGATGAGGCCGTCTGGTACGAGCTCGAACTTTTACCACTTTTCTCCCTTGAGATTTTACTCTTGCCTGCTAAAAATAAACAAAAAAATATTGTTGATAAGCATTACGTTAGGATTTTTCTTAGCATATATAATTACGGTTTCTTGTTCGTCAGTTGTGGTTAGTGGTGTCGTAGTTGCTACATTTGATTCTGTCGTCGTCTTTGTTCTTAAGCCTCGTCGTATAAATGGAACTCTTCTTGTAGTTGGTTGTGGTGGTAGCTCCGTACTCGAGGATGAAGAATAAATGGAATGTATTTCATTTCTCAGATTAGCTTCGGTAGGTTGTAATTCTTCCTCGTTTGGAAAGTAACCAGGCCCATAATTATTTTGTGGATATTCCTGATATTGTTGTGCGATTTGCATTTGTTCTACTAGACCATTAAACTGTTGTTCCGTACTCGGTGTCACAGTATATATTTGCTGCGTTTCAGATGTTGGTTTTTCGGTTGATGTGGGAGGTGTAATAGTTGTAGTTTTCTTGGTTGATGGTCTGAAAACCGGATAATTTTGTTTTAAAACATCCCGTTGGTATTCTAAGTCATCGCTTTTATCTTCTTTTTTGCCATTACCCGAATGCTTCCTGGTTTTTATGCGTAAAGTTTCCCGTTCTTCGTGTGTGGGGTTATAGCGGATCCGATTGGGATTACGTATTATTGGTGTACGTGAATTTGATGTCCTTTCTGTTGTGGAAGTAGGGATAGTAGTATTGTGCCTACCCGTATAGGGTCTCCGGGTACGATTTATTGGGCGGCGTGTTGAATAATCTGAGCTTGAATATGAAACTGATTGTGAG
This sequence comes from Merodon equestris, assembly GCA_958301585.1. Taxonomy (NCBI): domain Eukaryota; kingdom Metazoa; phylum Arthropoda; class Insecta; order Diptera; family Syrphidae; genus Merodon; species Merodon equestris. Next base: position 123,044,222 of record OY284417.1, on the reverse strand, counting down.
ACTTTGGAAACAACTGGCTTTCTTGTGCGATTGATTGGCCGTCTTGTTGGTTTAACTGTGAAAGCTGGCTTTGTCGTTGTTTCTATTTGCATTGTAGTTTCTGCATCCACTCCAGTTATCTTATCCTTTTCAACTAATCCGTTGACAAGGCCTGGTAAATTTGGTGTCAGTGGAGGTAATTCTGAAGGAAGTTGATATGGGTTGGGCTCGTATTCTAATTCAGTAATGTCTTGAACTGAAACATCGTTTGAAGTTTTATTTTGCGGTAAATCAGGTATCTGAGTATTCCTTGGTGGTTCTGTAAACATTTCCTGTTGAGGTGGAATTGAAGCGGCACTATGATCTCTCGAATATTCAAATATTTTTTGAGTTGGATTTACTGAATTATTATTTTCTTCATATAGTGGCGTCGTTGGAGTTGGGTGGTAGAACGTAATTCTTTGGCGTCCAGTGGACTTTGGTGTAGTTGAAGTGTAATAAGTTGGTGTCGAAGATGGAATGCGTACCTCATGATCATAATCAACAGAAACAGGAGTATATGGAACATTCTCAATATTAGGCCTTACGGTTGTTGTTGAAAAGGGAGATCGATTACGAAATGCTTCTTGTTGCCGAAAATATTGTTTCATTCGGTATTCTTCATTTAAAACCTGTGATTCAATTTTGTGATGCTGAGTTGAAGGGCGGGTAGGTGGTGTATTCTCAAAGTTTTCATTACCATGATAAAGTTGTCCGCGGGTGCTTTGGAAATCGATTTGAGGTCTTGTAGGATAAGCTTTAGTAAAATATGTTCGCTGCGGGGCTGAAGATGTTATTACAGTTGGTGTAGTTGGCGTAGTACTGGTTGTTTGAATATTAGTCCTTATAGGTTGAACTTTAAAGAAATCTTCGGCAGGTATATTGTTTGGAATAGGTTTAAATTGAGAATATGTTTTTGTATTATCAGGTAAATCTGGCCTTTTTTTATAAATTTTCGGCGATGTTACCTCTTGGATAGCTTCAGAATTGAAATTATTTTGAATTGAAATTTCTGAATATTTATGGCCACGATTTGGAGTGGGATGATGTTTTTGTGTTGTGGTGTCGTAAGGAAACCGACCTCGTTCTAATTTCTGTGATTCGTGAACTCTATGTCTTTGTGTTGTTTCAGGACGAATACGGGGAGTAGATGTTGAAAACAGTTTTTTGTCATTTTGTGATGGAGTAATAAATACATTTTGGTTGGATGATCCTTTGTTTGAATTTTTTGTATTGCTAATAAATTCATTTTGCGACTGGTATAACGGTGGAAGGGAAGTCTGTCCTGACATTTGGTTATTATCATTTTTTATATTGTTGTACAGCTCGTTTCCAGGTAAAAACGAATTTTGATTGGAATATTTGGTATTGCCGTACATTTCAGTATTTGATTGTGATGATATCGTCTGAACTGTATTGAATTGTTCATTGCGTGTGCCCTTTTGTAAATTTATAACAATGGACCCGACATGAGGCTCAGGTAAAAGAATTTTGTTAAAACCCACAGGCGTTCGATAACTGAGTGGTGCAACAAAGAAAGGTATTTCAGCTAAATTTCCATTTGGTGTAAGCTGCGATAAGTATGGCAGTTCAAATTTAACATAACCAACTGGTATTTGCATATTTGCCGGGCCTACAAAAATTGTTGGAGCTTGAGTTGTTGGCGCATCTAAAACAGCAATCGTTTTTGCATCTTTAAGCGTATTAATAACATCTATTTTTGTGGGATGTGATGTTGATTTTAACAAGAACATTGCTAAAGGTGGTTGATGAGCCTTTAACTTAGTTTTTGCCGTAGAAAGTTGTTGGTCTAGAAAGCCCTCGTATGTTGCGCTTGGTTTAAATGATGTACTTGAAGGCCTTGATGTTGAACTTGTAGTAAAGGAATTAGAGTCTTGAGAATGAGGGATATCTGAATTATAGAAATTGTTGATCTGGTAAGGACTAACATGTTGCACACTGGGGACAGAGTTATATTTAGAATTATCAGTTATAGGGTTCTCATTTCTCTGTTGGCTAAAAAGTGTATCATAGGGCACATATAGAAGTTGTACTTCTTGATCCTGTTGAGTACCCGTATTAGACAAAGGCGCAGACGTCACTGGTACTTGATATGGCAATTGAGATTGGAATGATGCTGGTTTTTGTATTTCAACAAAGCCTTGTTGTAGAGGAAAAGATGGTGTTGGTGCAGCTGTTGAAACTGAATTGGACTCGGTTTGGATTGATTCTTGGAATGGCTGTTTCGTCTGTTCATTTATAAAGTTTTGTTGAATAGGCTTATGTTGTTGTTGTAAAAAACCATGCTGCGGTCGCTGCACCGGGTGAAATTCAGGGGGAAACACTTGTTTTTGGTTAAATAATGTAGATTGGAATAGGGGTTGTATTCCCCCAAACGCTGAATGTTGAATTTGATATCCAGTTTGTACACCTTGATTGTTGTCCTGATTTCTGTTGCCTTCGCGATTGTATGGCATTTCAAACTTAAAAAATGATTGGGAAGTAGGTTGCTGTGTTTGAATGTTTGCTTTCGATGGTTGAATAGATGGCTGTTGACGTATTTGGCTCTGTAGTGATTGAGAACTTAACGGCTGTGCCTGTGATTGGGGAAATCTTTGGAAATGGAAGGGAAAGGCAAACGGTTGAGCCGGTTGAGGGGGTGAACTATAATGGTTTTTCGAGAACTCTCCAAATTCCCCATTTGAAGGGAAATTCTGTTGATAGGTTATAACGCGCCCAGCACGATCTTTCGCACTGACAGATTGTGCCACTGGCACCCAATCAAATGTCTCGGGTTGGGTATCAGTAGACTCTACTTGACGTGACCATTTATCTGCAGCGTATGCAGAACTCAGAACTGACCAGAGCAAATATATGAAAACTCTTATTTCAAGGTTCATCTTTAGATCTGTAATTACAAAAGTTAGAGATTGTTTTTAATTATTCAAGGATTATTACAATGTGTACATACATTTCTTTTCCATCAATATCAATCATTATTATAAGTGCTTATAGTTATTTAAAGTTATTATTATATTATTATAATAGTTTTATTCAAAATACATACATACATACATACATATGTATGTACAAAGCATTGTATAACGCATGCTATTTCACGGGCAAGGTAAATCAACTCATATTATATGTACATATATACAATACATACATATGTATGTGCATACTTATGTATGTATTTAAAATATGTACATATATATATATTAGGTTTCAAGGTCGGCTTCGACTATTTCTTTCGTGTCGATATTCTTATCGGATATCTAATGGAATAAACGCAAGAATCACGGACGCCTGTTTTATTGATTTGGAAAACATTTTCGACACCGGCTACAAGTCCAGATTGATTACTCAGCACTGTTATTAACTCTGGAAAATATAGCCTCTTCCAGATTGAGCCAGCCCATGATTAAAAAATTACATGCAACAAGGGTATATGGTAGGTACATATATATGTATGTATGATGATAGGTAAAGGTAGTTTCAGTTAGGATAGAATTGAAAGCTTTGCAAAGTATAATAAAATCATAACATATCAGATTTGTTCTCGTTTTATTGTTCTCGTTTTAACGTCAGTACTATTGGCACCTTGAGTAAGTTTCCAGAACTTTGTGCATATAATTTAAGACGGTAACGCATCTGCAAGATAGTGCTGTAGTCAAGTTTGAACTTTGGTGTATGGATGATCATTTTTTTTTCATAGTTTTAGATATGTCAAATTGGGTGGAGTTTTGTTCAAATAAAATCTGGAAGACACAGAATTTTTTTGGAACTTTGTCAAAAACGACATGCAATGATTAGTTTTGAAGCTTCATAATTAATGATTTTGATGTTAAATCGGAACTTGTAAATTATTGCAAGTAGGTGACACAACCGTTTTGAAACCCTTGAACTCTTTAGCTGCCATGTCACCTGAAATCGAGCGACAGCTCTCTTGCCTAAGAATCAAATATTAAGATTGTATCGAAACGGGAGCTTGACTCTTAAGTGTTCTTTTTCGGCAGTCAAAGTGTGAAAGCATTAGAAATGACTCAGAAGCAAGGACAGTTGGAGTTGAAATCGAGAGAAGTTGAACAGCCTTTTTTCAAGGTTTTTTGCATCGTATCGTGACTGTCAATGAAAAGTGGATAGTGTACGATAACATTCAGCGGAAAAGATCGTAGAGTAAGGCCGGCCAATATCGTCATGAACAGTAAATATACATGGTTCAAAGGTTCTGTTCTGCATTTGGTCGGATCAGCAGGGTGTGGTCTGCAATTGATCATTTGAACCGAGCATTGAAGGAAAAACAACGGCTATACGAGCAGCGACACGGCTAGATGATTTTACTACATGGTAACGCTCGGCCATATGTAACAAAATCGGTGAAAATCAACTTAGAAACGATTAAATGGAAAGTTCCAAACCACCAGCCATATTACTTAGACATTGCCCCTCCCGATTATCACTAGTTCCATTTGATGGCACGTGGCCTGACACTTTCATTCTTATGAAGATGCCAAAAAGGGTCGGTTTTTGGACAGACTCAAAACACGCGGTGTTTTTGTCGACGTGGAATTTATATGTTGCTAGAACGATGAGGAAAAGCAGTGGCTAGACATGGACAAAGCATTAATTTTCACTATAAAACAGTGAGAATTTATTCAAGGCCCTGTCCAACCTAGAGTGTCTGCGTAATGTAGCTTCAATGTATTCAGAACGTTGAGCTTAGTTCAAGTATTTTTTTAAAGAAGATAAAGATACATATAAGAAAAATATACAATAAAATGTGTTAAAAATGAAAAAAATGCATGCCATTTCTTTTCTACATAGCCTATTTAACTCAAGCTGAAATATTTCTTCCATCAACCATGACAGAAGAATGGCTTGGTCAGCCTACCGTGATAGTGAATTGCGAAAATGTGTTATGGTATATATGTACATACGTAAATTATATTACACATATATGTATATATATATAAGTCTTAATTAGCTTTAGCTAAGAGACACTTGAAATTAAAAATTTATACAAATTTGCAGACGATATTACTATTCCTACATATTGTATGCTATAAATATAATGCACATATACTATAATATATATTTAATTATCTCGTATTACATATACATACATATACATATATGTTTATGTTTACGAACTTATGAATTTTCTTAAAGACTGAATGCGACTTATGTATGCGGAATACAACCCAAAACTTGTTTGTGAAGTACATTTCAATTTGACAGCTTTGAAGAAATATGTTAGGCATATGCTTTTAGACTTGGGTTATTCTATGATTTTATTGGGTATCCCTTTTGTTCTGTATCTATTTTACCAGCCTTTGATACGAAGTATCGAATAAAGTAGTATATATTTTATATACACACATATATATCGCATGTTTTCTATTTAAAAGAAATGAAAGTGTTGCTTAAAGATATTTTTACTTGATCAATAATAGTCGAACTCACACATTCAACCTTGATCTTCAGAGGTTCATGGGTGGTAACTACTGTTGTACATATGAGTAATGGACTTTACAAGTATCAGCCTGAGTAATGAACTTCAACGGCTAATACAGGTGGAAAAGATATAAAAATGCCTTTGTAGCTGAGATTGCTTTGTAAAAATGCAATTGAAAATGACTTTCTCTTCGTTGAACTCAAGCTCAGTTTCAGAAGATATAATTTACTCGTACTGTAACAATAACGTTTAGTTTCAATAATCTTGTATCAAGAAATCTAGATACATAAGGATGTACTTATACCTCACTAGTTTTTCGGTAACATTAAACAAGTGTATATTGAACTCACATTTAGGTAGTCATATATGCTTGAGTGCTCTGCGATATTTAATTTTTGACAAACGAAGCCTTTACTATCTACATATTTATGCTTATACTGATAATAATTGTACACATTTTAGCATCATTTGGCTTAGTAAATTGATGGTATTAATAAATATAGTATACCCGGAAAACGTTGTCTAGCGGTGACAGAGCACGAATAACCCAATTTGGGTTTAATTCAAAATTAATTCATTTACGTCTTGTTGGTCTGCAAGCATGCGAATAACGTTTGTTATTATTTGTTTTATCCTACACACGTACGCATATAATTTACGACTAGATATGTATGTAGATAAAATGCTAGTATGGGATTTAGTCATATCCTAGTTATAATACCGAAATATGTATTATAAAAATTGACTATATGGCTGTAATAGCATTTGCATCTCTCGGTAAAAATATATGACACAAATATGTTTACATTATCTATATGCATATATATCAAAATTGTATACATGTAGATATATATTAATTTTTTGTGTCTCGTTTATATCTACAAGTGCATATCTAAGCAAATAGTAAGTTTATAGGTTTTTTTTTTATAGGCAAAACATTTACATTTTTCCATACTTTCACTAGCAACATTATGAACATTTTATATACTAATTAGTAGCAATAATGGGGTTCGTTAATTTTCCTCTCGGTTTTATGGTCGACGAAATTAAGGTGCCAGAACATTAGTTTTGTTATTTGTAAGATATTTTGTTTTCCAAAGATAGCGGTTAATATTGCAAATAAATTACTTTCATTTTCTTTTCTGTTACGTGTATACTCAATTTTTGATTCTTAGTACTTAGCATCTATCTATTTTGGTATATATTTTAAATTGGGCGTATATTTAAATTGTCGGTAAGTTACATGAAATTGGTAGTGAACAATTCGTTCACTTAGATTCTGCAAAAAAGCTAAGTTAAGCCTCTTTCCTCTCCAGTTGGTCTCGAGCCAGTTGCTAATTACATATATTCATACATATGATACTTATAAATGTACGTGTGCTCGACATAAGTTTTGTATCAATTTCAACTACGTTTATGGTAGAAATCGCGCACCAATCAACAAGATCGCTTCTCATTTATGCTCATACGCTTTTGTTTCTCCTGTTTCTTTCTTTTATGCTGTAAAGTAATTCTAAGATGTATGCATTCAAAGAGTTCACGACCAATAACACTCATGAGAACAATATTTAAGTATGGCAGATAATAATAATGGTTATACGCGCGTATATTATACTTACATATATAATGTTAAGAACAATTAGAAACTACATATATTTATCGTACTAAACTCTTTATTCGTTTTCATGTGGTAGAGGTGGTATTGTTTTCACAGAATAAGTATTCGAATCACAATATTAAGTGTCGGTTTAGGAGCTTGTACTTTCACTTGAAATTGCACTTTTTATTACCTAGAATGATGAATCATGTAAAACATGGGTAGATATTAGTCCGGCAACACAAAATACATTTTGTTTGAGAATGAATAAATAGAAGAACATTGCATACCCATGTATTCGCATGCATTAAAGTGGTTTGAGAAAGCCACGACATATCTTTAAATTATTAAACCAACTGAAAAGAAATTTATAATTGAACCTGTACTCACCACAAGATACAATTGTCTACAAATTTAATTCAATTTACGTATCAAATCATATGTATGTATGTATATGCAAGTATTTGTGGCTTTCATGGAAAAAAATTTCGATGCATATCACGTTAAATAAAAGTGAAACCACAAGACTATGTGCAAAGCCAATAACTCGGTCACACATTCTGTCTGTCTCTATATGTAAGTAAGTAACACTTGCGTCGATTTGGCAGTGTTTTTTTAACAATTTGGCACAGATTTGTGCGAAATTTGGTAAAACAGCCTTTTAACAAATTGTTTTGATTGAAGTTTTTTTAAGTTTACACAGTTTACGCGGCTTACAGAGGACGTGTTTAAAAGTAATTTTAAATGCAATGTGTAATTTTCACTTTTTTTATCATTTGTGTATAGAATTTTAATTAGGGGACAGGTAAAGCTGACAAAAAAACTCAGTGAACTTAAGAGGCATTTCTGAACAAATTTTTTTCAGGTTTTGATAAATGGTCATAAAATAAGAATTAAAAACATTGAAATTAAAAGCTTGTGTACAAACCTTTTTAACTTCGCGTAGTTAACTTAAAACAGAAAATACAGTCACTTTATACACATAAAGTATAATTTGGTTTTGTTTTTTTATTCAAACGTGAAAACGTTGTTATTTTAACTTATTAAATTAACACATGCACTCGGGTACTCAGCCTATTTAATTTGAATAAACTTTTCTTCAGGATTACACATTATGATGGTAAATGATAGTTACTAACTGGTTCCAGCAATATGTAGCTTAAAAGAAAGAATGATTTTACGGAGCAGCTAACAAGGCAGTACTGTTTATGATACAACTGTTTATGATACAGGTAATAAAGACAGGTTACCAACTGTGTCTGGATCGTAAGCGTTTCGGTAACAAACTGAAGAAAAGAAAATTTTCTTCTACCTAAGTAAGTGAAAAAATGTGTCTCAGAGTGGTGGTAGTCGTCGTAAGTAAAATAAAATCAAAAGCGACAAAAAATCTCATCAAGGCTCAAGACAAGTAAAGAGACGTATTTATGTAGCTTGAAACCCGGAGCTAGACTGCTGTTGTTTAGTTGGTATTTATTATTAAACAAAAAAATATAGTAAATAGAAATGCTTTTCGATTTCGACTCTCTATATGACCTGTAAGCATAGAAATTGTAGAAATATTGGGGCAAGTATTACAATATGTTGAAGTGTGATTTAAAAGATAAGCAAAAGGAGTTCACTTTTTATTCTTTTCGTTCAATTCTAATATAGATTGCTTAAATGAATTCAGGTTGGTGTGTGAAAAAAATCCGAAAATTACTTTTGAAATAGTACTCTCACGTACAGCATGTGATTAATAAAATATGTTGAAAAATTTAATTAGTCACTGACCAAGAACTCTTAAATTGCTATTATTCTTAAACAGTAACAGATCTTTCAAGTACATACTCGTATGTATGTATGTTTGTACCCATAAATATAATACAAAAAAAAAACTAGAAACGGAAACGGAAATAAAACAAATGAAAAATCTTATAAATTTCCAATTACTTATTATAGTATTACATGCGCACATATGTATATGGACAACATACTTTATGTTACTTCCTTATATTATTTATTTACCAATCTTGGGCAGCCGAGCTGCAATATATTCATCTCAAACGTTCATTCGTTCGGTATAACGAGATGGAAACTAGATCACAATAAGAAGACAGGGAAAATGTTCGTATGCGTTCAAATATGTGTGGGATTATGTAATAGCAATAGCAAAAAGTTAAGTTGGAAGAAAATAGACTTGTTTCGAGGTCCAAATGGATTATAAACTATTTTCAATGTACGTGGAAAAAATGAGTTAATTAGGTGTTTTTAATTTTTTAATACGAGTATGTTGAATGTCTTTTAGAAGATTCCGCCTTATGCTTCTGCTTTATATACACATAATTCTGCATAAGATTTTTTAATTCTGAGGGAGTGCACCATATATAAACAATTCGTTCCACCAATTGTAAGAAACTGATGATGATAGGATTAACCTGTGGTAAAAGATTGGTATGCTCTCGTATGTAGTTGAGTTCCGCCAAAAAAAATGGAATACATGCAATTGGATAGTATTAATTAAATTATAGAATGCATCACATTTTTCATATCGTTAATTTATCAAATATTTGTATACATAGCTAAAAATGGGTACTCAAGCCTTATATAGCTTATTGTGTTATATAATAAAGAAAAACAAACCTTCATATTCGTATGTCTTGGAAAGATATTATAAAGGTATTAAAAGCTAATTGTTAATTTCTCTTTTTTGGGTAGTGACAATTAATTGAATCCGGCATTGTAACATTACCATTTTCCGTTTCGCGGTAGAGCTAAGATTACATCACATGTAAAAGTACAGACAAGAAGTAAGGTGGATGAGGAGCATCCGGTAATTTCTATGAATATTTGATGCTATGTTGTGTTATCACTTTATGTGCATATATGAATTTATGTATAAATATGTATCACACTATAGCAGGACATGCTATATATGGTAAACAATTAAGTCAAAATGTTTGTGTAATGGTTGATAGATTCTGCAAAATTTAAATTTATTTTGATGTAAAGATAAATTGTCAATAGGTCACAACTCTTCCTCTTTCGTCCGTCAATAAAAATCTGTAAAAGATCGGACTTAGTCTTAAATTTATGAACTGACTTTAATGAGTTACCAGTCTTTAGGCTATGTTCTGGCCAAGATGACGTTATATACTCTGAGCCATATTGACAGATTCAGCTTCAACATTAGTTATACTTATTCACTAATCACAGGTTAATTCTATCATCCAATATTTATTCATCAATCAATTCAAAATTGTTATGTATATAGCTCAAGATATTTTAATTATTATCAGTATTTTAGTAATGTCGGTTAACACTTAAAAAAAAAAAATAATAATCCATTTGGTTACGGAGTATAATAATGGTAATATGCGGTTATATGTATTATGAGATATAGAAACCTTCTTAGCCTTGTCTTTGCTTTAGTTATTAAAAATATTATTTGACAGATCTGAAGAGTCGATGACACTTATGGAGGACCAGGGTCAAATCTATGTTATGCGTAAAATTGTTTCCACTTAGGCAAAAAGGAAGTACTGTTTACTGACCCCTTATGTTGTTACTGTTTTACTTAGTAAATACACTGCAGAGTTAATGGTCAGTTTCACACGGAGAAAAAAAAACTTTATTTTGGTTTTTCAGTAATATTCGGAGGCAAATCAACGAAGATCCAATTATCCAAAATCCAAGATCCAAAATATGGTCTCAATTTTACAAATGGAAAATACATATATTGGGATGATAGAAGAAAAATAATACATCCGTCAATACAAAATGGTGGCTTGACCCCTGAAAACGATTATAATTATATAGGTTACAAATAAAACCTTAGAATATAAATGAAATATGTAGTATATTTTATTTTTATAAAGTTCGACAGAAATAATTTTGCTATCGTTTTGTTACGACTTGGTATAAAAAATGTTAGGCAATTTGTTAAATCTAATAATGTAATAAATCGAAAAATGTATCAATGTATTTATTTTTAATTTAGTAAAGCCTAACAAATCTCTATATGTAGATTGTTGACTCCATAGCCTGTGGACGGCCAGAGACATATATTTAAATGCAATAAATTTAAGACAAAATAAAAAGTACTGTTCCAGCTGGTAGTCGTTTACATAGGTACAATAATTTAAAGCAACATTTTGTATACTTCGGAAGATATATGAATATATAAAAATGGTAGCTATAACATTTTACGTATAGTAAAATTAATTAAATTTGCGAGTGTAAAAATCTTAAATAGATTGTTAACAGGGAAAAAAAGTAGTGAGCAACATACATAGAGTGAATAAATTCTTTAAGATTGCATTCATTAAAAGTGAACGATGTCAGTATGAGTACTAATATTTCGCGTAAAAACATATTAATAAAATAACTTATAAAGTCAACAATTGATTATTTGCACTTTTTCTTCTTAAATAAAATATCACAAAATTCTTATGTTCGTTAAAGGTGTGTCGCGTACATACCATAGTATCTGTGTGCAGTTATAACAATTCAACAAATATAATTAATCTCATGTAAGGAAAATGCAATTGTAAATATTATATAGTACAGTTAATTTGACAATAGTTTATAAATAAATACATTTGTAAAGAAAAATGTTTAAGCATTATACAATATATGTAAATACGGTTCATTTTTAAATTTCGCAGTTAATTTGTGTTTTCTTTTAACATGTAATGTACAATAGTTATCGTGTAAATATATTTTTTAATACTCTTATTTACTTTGCAAATAGGAATAATTTTTAGCAATTCAAAATATTTTAGGAAGTAAATAATTTAATTTTCAGTTTTTTTTGTGTGCGTAGTACTAATGAATGGTATTTGTAATAATTATTTTTATAGAATCAGTTTCATAAATTTAATCTGTTTTGTCGTTGGGTGTTAAATTTGTGTAAACTGTAGAGTGTGGCCAACTTTTTGATTTTATGTATGTCAAATATGAGTGTACTTAGAGTAAATGTTTAGTACAAAACTTATATGTAACAGAAATGGTTCCAGCTTAGTAAATATTATATTGTAAAAATCGAAAAATATTTTATTATATTTGTTTCTATAACTAAAATTATGTTTGGGACGTTCCTTTTGTGCAAATGCCAAGTCTTCATAAAATATGTAAAAACATCAACATATTGATTTTTATTTATAACTTATAACAAATGTTAAACTCCCTATAGTTTTATATTTATATCTTGATCTTATCCTTCAACAAAAAAGTCATTTGATAACAATAAAACAAAATGTAATTTGAATAATTAGCTCTTTCCTTCAAGGTTTTAAGTACTAAGCATGGTTTTAAGTTTCAGTCGTTGATAAATTCTTTGATCGGCATAGAAATAGTACAATCTTCGAGTTGATGTAAAAGAAAATGGTTTCAGCGGGTGGGTTTTCCACATTCACTATGATGATTTAAATCTCTTCTTTTGATTAGTGCGTGATAAGTCGATTTGGGAGGAAGGTGATAGTTCTCGAAATTCGTTCTTAAAAAAATGAGAAAAGAATTACCAATTTAATATGGAATAATAATATTAGCACTTTACAATTTCTTCGTCATCGGGAACTCTGGACAAGAAATCAAGTAGCTCATTGTTTGGTATTGTGTTTGGTCGAAAAATACGCCTCGAAAATTTCATCATACCCCAGAAAAGTAAAATTAAACGAATTGGTATAAAACGCAAAACTAATATTGTACAAATTAACAAAAAAACAGCTAACCACGTAAGTTCTGGAACACAAAAATTGAACGTGCTGCAGAGAGTAAGCCAAAATATGTTAATCAGTAGATGTTATATATTTCGAAAATATAAATACTTTTTGGTGCTTTCACCCAAGGAAGCAAGATAGCCAATTGTATTTTGGACTGTTTGGGAAACTTCTTGAATGGCCTGTAGTCGTTCCTTGATTGATTTTTTTTCTTCCTTTTCTTTGTCATCATCGTCTTCTTCGTCGTAATCGTATATATAGCTATTAGAGGGATCGGAAGTCGTGCCTGTTATCCAACGAATGAACCAATTTCTATGGATATTGTTTTTAAATGGTTATTACTTCATTTTTTTGTGATAATAGATTAATTTACTTAATCATAATAAGGAGCAAAATCAGTGGGATTGTTTCTAAGTTCCCGTATACACATGCTAATATCCATAAGGTGAAAGCAACAATTGATCGCAACGGAGACTCCCATTCGAAACAACTTCTGAAAAAAGATGTTACATACATTTTTTAACAGATTAATTCGAAAATCCAATTTTCTAGTACATACTGAATATATCTTGCCGCATCCAAAATATCCATAATAATCACCTTTAATCGGTTAACATTTCGTAGAAAAAGTTGTCGCTTGAATTTTGCTTCTTGTTGAATTAGTTTTTCTTCCTTAGGTTGCAGGATTCGACAAATTGCACGAATTGGATTCCACACAACCACCATTTCAAGAAGAATCTGAGAAGTATAATGAATAAAGATTAATATCAAAAATTATTACCTATATGTGGATATGAATGTTGAACTAAGTTTACCTGGGGTGATGTGCCTTTTGCTCGTGAGCAGAGATTCTTGTCCTTGAGCGTGTACCAACGTTTTACGCCGTTTTTAATTTTCAGTAATGGTATTGCGAGTTTTCCCAAGAACTCTACTCTATGGTCCCGATCTTCATCATAAACAGTCAATTCTAGTACAGATGTTATATCTTTAACATTGCTATAAGAGGGACATATCGTAACTAAACTTATTATTCAAAACCGTTTTGTATAACGGTACGCACAAAGTAAAAATTTTATTCCAGGTTGGAGCTAATGTTTTATATTCCGTTTGTGTTTGTAGCCTAGCGTTGCCTAACTCTAAAACGCAAAATGGGTCAGACTTTCCACCGATATCCGCAGCTGCTAGCCCAGTTGCTCCAAAAACTTTTACGGTCAAATGACCTACATCTCTCAAATTTTGGAAACATCGATGCCAGGAATACCTATCTAGAAGAATTTTTGTCTCTCTAGGATCCTCTTTATAAACTTTAAGGTCACTAATAGTTTCTAATGCAGTAGTTCCACTTATAGTTAACATTAAAAATATTTCTCCTGGACAATCCTCAAATGGTTTCCAAATACCGTGTGTTGTTTCCCGCGAAAATGCACTAAGATCAATAGTAGCTCGACCATAAAGACTGTTTCGATTCCAAAGTGAAAGCTCTAGCAGTTGATCTTCATCGAATAAATGAAGATCAAACTGTTCCAGCCATCGTTCAGTCCATGATGATTTACTTTTATATTTTTCATTGCCCAACCTATAAAATTTAATGTTTAAATGTTCATGTTCTTTGTATAATTAAATTATAAGTAAGCACCTGAATTTAATATGAATATCACTTAACTTAGATCCATCTTCTGCAAGAGGTAAGTCCTTGGCTTTAACTAATAATATGGTAACGACAGAACTCCATATTTGTGATTTCAAACGTTTAGAAGATTCAACTAATTTTGAATTTCGTTGAAAATGCTACATTGCATAAAATACGTGTCATATGTATATTAATATGTTGGTAGAAAATAAATACCAGATAATTACCATTTCCTTATCTTCTTGACTTCTTGGCCATAATGTTAAATTAAGGAGGATTTCTCCCATTTCCCGGCCACTATGGTTGGAATCTTGCAGTTTTATAGTTATTTCTTCCGCTTTACCTAATTCCAATTGTGTTAAATCTAATGTTGCTGAACCCATGAAATCATCTTGTAAACCCCAATCGTAATCAAAAACCTTAAATTGAAGGTAACGAGAAAAATCAACACCAATGTTCAGTAATGCGTAAAGTAATAAATTTACTTTAATAATAATTGGTTGGAATGGATCTTCGATAGGCACTACAAATACTTCGTCCCATACTGGATTAAGGTCGCGATGAATAGTTCGCGATTTATGCAAAAGTCGCCCAGAAACCTTAAACTTCACATATGGATCACTCAATCCTAAATAAAATTAAAAGTAAGCTGAATTAAACAAATTATATATTTGTTGGTTTAGGTGTTTAGAAGACCATTTTTATCCATAGCGATTAAGTCGCTACCGCATTTTAAGTGAACTCGAAGTTGAAAAAAAACATATTGACGTAATATTGCCTCCCTTCTTCTGCGCAGTTCTTCGGCCTAAATGAGATGAAAATAATTCTTCGTATATTTTTCCGGGATCATATTTCAAAGTACCTGAAGCAATTGGATTTGATTTCCACTTGTACTAGCATCAGTATCCTCTACAATACGATCTTCCATAGATCCACTAAATGAATAACAATTGTTAGCCGCTATATTTGCATTCATTCTTAATTCTCTCGCTAAGGGTGAACCTTCAATAGTACGGGCTCTATGTCGTGGACTATGCGTTGCAGAACTACCTTCAGAACTATAATCGGCTGCATAGTCAGTGCTTTCTTGTTCTAATAAGTCGTTTTGTGATCGGCGGCTGATTTTTTCTCTGCTCCGCGTCTGGTTCCAACGATGTTTTAAATTGTTGAAGAATCCATGAGTCTTTTGAAATACTCCAGTTACTGTAGGACCAACAGCACTTTTGGCACGTTTCGGTGATGTGTTAGGCGAATCAGTGGAGCATTCATGGCCATTCAGCTCTGAAGTTGATTTACTGAGATGCCGACCTAGTCGTTGAAAATGGTTTATTTTGATTAGATTATGACCCCTAGCTTTCACTGTTATCTATACGAATAATTTAATTAATATATGTATAGTAATTATTGCTGGCATATCATAATATATTTTTTTTGTTTTTTTTTTAATTTTAAGCACAATATGTATGAATAAGTAAAACTTACATAATAAACATTACACTTACCTATTGGAGATAAACCCTCGGTCATTTTATTTTTTTTTTCGTCTTTTCTCCACTTTGTTTTTGGATTGTTTTATTGAGCCCTCCGCTAGCTTACAATTGTACATTTTAGTAATTGACTACGTACTTATTCTGAAAGTTGTCCTTTGTAAGGATTTTTTTCGCTGATTTGTTTTCCACATGATAAGTTAATTTCATATTGATAACTAATATCTAATAACAATAAAAAAAATAGTTGTTTTGATAAAATGATATGTGATACTCCCAGGTGCATGTATAAATATTTGAAATATAAACTTTCCATTTGCAAAAAAATATTTAATTAGCACAGTAAGCTTTTATAAAAACTTAAACATACGGGTGTATAAGGAAAAGGTTAAACGTCGTTTTAATTATACTACTGGATCTATGATTCATGCATAGGAAGAAACTTTTTCATATACAGTAATATACATGATAGCGCGCCGGATTTTAAGGAAATTAAGGATATATGAATACATGGGTGAATACAATGCATGTACATATGTATGTATGTATATACTCGCATATTATGGATTATTTCGTACGACTTGCGCCGACATATATATAATCATATATACACTTATGTACTTCCTTTTACATACATATTTGACATGCGTTTTTATGGTTGTTGTCATAAACTAAATGAATCATCGAATTCACAGAATTTATGCATTACACTTGACTAGCCAAGCAATTTAATTCAGTTTAACACAAATGAATATACATTTGCGCTTGTACTATATGGGCAACGTTTCTTTAACGATTTTTAAATTATCATCATCAGTTTTGATTTTAACATTTTTGTTCTCAAGAATGTGTCGTTTTATTTGAATAAACCACTTAAAATAAAATTAAACAATTGAAGTGGACTAAAACCAATCTGTTTTTAGGAAAAGCTTAGAGAGTTCTCACTGAATAAAAGAGCGGAACACGATAGCAATGTGTTAGTTGAAATCATATCGCAAAGTGAACAACATGGATTTTAGGGTAACATACATATATTTTACGTTTAATAGGAAAATATAATTAAAATATTTCCTTCCTAGTTATCAATATTTTGGATCCTACTGATAATTTCATCCAGCAATGCCTCGTTCTTTGGGCTTTTTAATTCAAAACAAGTATCGGAACCAGATGTGATTGTGCAGAAACCAGTCGAAATGAAGGGTAATACAGACAAAATAGCTTACGAAAACTATCTACAGTTTTTAGCCAGTACGTACAAAACCTATCCCACAATTCAATACGAGTACATTCCCATTTATTATGAGGAACCTAAATACATAGAGAATATTTGGTCACCACAATCACAGTCTCCCCATAAAATTCAATCTCATGAAGTAACTTCATTCTTTCAAGAGCCAATAAGGGTCCTTCCATCTAATTCTCTTGAAGTAGCAGTAAAGTCAGAAAAACTTGAATACGAAGTACCTGAACCTCAAATACCAACGGACCTGAATGATTTACCGCTTTCTACTGTTTCTCAGGATTTTCTAACTGGTGGATTTATGACTAAAAAGTTGCCTAAAACTATTCCAAAAAATCCTGAACGTTCCGCACGTAACTTTCATTTTACATATTTAAATCCAGATGGCATCAAGGTATCTGAGCAAGGAAATATACTAAGATCTACAAGTGGCCAGGAGATTTTGGTAAGAAGAGGTCAATACGGATATATTGATGCTGCAAGAAAACCAGTTTTTGTCAAGTGGGTTGCAGATGACAAAGGTTATCGGTTAATCAACTAATATAATAGAATATAGATATGTATGTATGTATTTAGCACATGTAAACTTTAATACAAAATTTTTCATATGCAAGCAGATTAAATGTAAAATATATATAAAATAAAAGACCAGAGACTATTAATTTAAGCAATAATAATTATTGGCACAGATGTAAAAGATATTTCATTATTGGCACAGATGTAAAAGATATTTCAATAAAAAATTGAAATAAAATAAGTTGTGTGTGGGATTTCCCCATTGTGTGGCATTAAGTATGCAACGTCGTTGAAATGTTCGCGACTGCTTTGTCTGGTGGCACGTGTTCGGGATCTTCAATTTTCAATGACCTTGTTATATAAACCTTTCTGCATTTTTTTGGAAGACGTTCGTTAGGCAGATTTAAGGAGATCAATTGCTTGCAGCTTATTTGCATAGACTTGCCATTTATAACAACCCAAAATCCATTGAAATCCATCGTGGCATGCGTTGGATCGAAATTCCGTCCCGGTGGAAACACATGTCGTCAGTATCCATATCATTCAGTTTAGGTCACAAGAAGTTGCTTAGATCTGTGGCGTTCGTCGTTGCCGATTAAGGCAATTTTTTGCGAAGAAGTACGGACCCATAACTCCATTAGATCAAAACCCGTATCAAATAGTGACTTTCGGGGAATGCCGGTGCCGGTGTGTGGATGAAAATCAAAATTGTACTTGACCACATATCTATTCATGCAAAAATACCCTTCATCGCTAAAGGTTTTTACGTTTACGTTTATTTTGGTTCCTGGGTGAGCTGGATTGTATACGGACTCTCACATACGATAGCGATGTTTTTAGGAGACGAATAATCGTCGAATGGTCCACTAGGTGACGTAATCCATGAAATGTTTGTTAACAGAGCAAAGGCTTTGGTAATAATATTAGATATTACACACGTCTCTCGACAATCTTCCTATATGCTGCACACTATTAAATAATTCACAACAAATTTGACATATTTTACTTTGACAACATGGCCGCTATAAACAAACTAATTTCCAGCGTCCCTAGTGAATTATCCTTTCTTAATGACTATACCAATAAACATAACACAGTGGTTACACAACACAACACAACATATACTATGTTAAAAAATGTATTTATATGACTTAATTTACTCATTAAAAGTTTTATGTTTTTTTTTGTTTATTATTTAATCCTTGATCTTTTTCGAATTTGAGTTTCGTTTGTATTATGGAGGATGTTTACCTTAACTTCGCGCATCTGCGTTCATCATGGACAAAAAATAAATAGAAAAGGAATGAAACTTTATCACTTCGTAATAACGTTTTATTAGAAAAAATTGAAATAAATAATATTCTTTTATATTTAACTTCAAGAGCTTAGTCCTCAATACTATAGATGCATGTACATAAATATTATTTGTATATAAAAGATAAAGACATTGTTTTGGTGAGAGAAATTCCCCATAAATTCTTAACATATTAATGTTTGCATTTTACACTTATTAATATTCAACAAATTTTTTGTTTTATTTACACAATCCCTAAACTTTAAAAACTGGTGAACAAATTGTTTCGGAAAATTAAACACAATCAAACATATGCACATACATATGTATATTCCATATTACTAGAATATTTTAAAGAACTATATATGCGCATATGTTTTGGGACAGAATATGTACATGGATGCCAATGTCTGTATGTATGTTCTACTTTGAGTTGTTTATGCTATTGCATCTTCCGCGCTAAAATAACGCATTTATTCCCGTTACGCAACAACTAACGTTTTTGACTTACCACGGAGAACTGAAAACTTTTGGGTTAACTGAAATTCAGAAGCATAAGCTGGAAATCAGAAACTTTGAACGGCTGGAATTTAAGGACCAACATAGTGTAGGAGTATCCGAGATGCTTTTTTAACAGCTTTTAGTTGAATTCAAGTTGTTTCAAGGAAGCTTTTACCATATTACCTCGCTTGACAGTAGGAATTTTGTTGAATGCCCCAATAAAATAAAGTTTTTTTTTCTTTTTATTGAAATAAATGCTTGGTTGTTTTTTAATTGTATGTGCAATATATAAACATGAGTAAACAAAATCACTATGCGATGAAAAAAAAATTGTATTTTATACAGTCATGTTTTGGATTTTTTTATGTTTTATAGATATTTATATAAGAAAATTGTATGAGTTAATATATTTGGTTTTGGAGAGCAAAATTAAATGCATGCCTATCGAGGTTTTCCTCTAAATTTGTTTTTATTGTATTTTCCGGAATAACGATTGCTTAGTTTGTTTTGTTGATGATCAATGCTTGGTGTAGCCTGTGCGTAATTATGATCTGCAAATAAACAAACAGTATTTAGCCTACTTCAGATAGATTGAAGCACTGATATGTTAAGTTTATGTAATTAGCTGCACATGGTTTTTAAATACTTTTGAAAACAGAAAGTTAGGTATGTGTGGACCATGTACGAAATTTAATTTAATAATACGCTGAGATGGTAATGAAAGATTGGGTCAAATAGTTGCTCAATTTTACTTGTTCTATTATTTTCCTTGATTTAAGAAACTTGCAATACCTTTATCTACATGTTGCCCTTCTTCTTGATTTAGTAGTTCATTTGCTTGTTCACGGAATGAGTTTTCGGCTGTCCAATTTTGATCTGCCTGAAATTCGGGACTCTCTTTTAATTTTGGCGATCCTGAAATTTCATAAATAATTTACAATAGTTATATTATAGAATGAATGCACCCGAAGAACACACACACCGAATGGACTAAAGAATAAGTCTTCAGTAGAAGTAGCAGGAGTAAGAAATATTTCTTAAAATTAAAAGAAAACAAAACAATTGATTTTTTTAAAGTAGTCAGATAAAGACATAGGAGACAAGAGAAATTGTCAAATTTAGATTTGGCATATATTAAATACCTGATTTAGAAGAAGCGTATTTTTGACTCTCATTCCTATCAATTTCATTGTCATTTACCGTTACTTCATCACAAGGGATTTTGCTCTTATTTATTTGTTCTGAAAAAAAGATATAAAATTCTTATTTTGTGCAGTTTTAGAGTTTAAAAAAATGTTGGATACATTCAATTGTTCGTTATTTTGAATTGAGTGAAGTTCTATTCTCAATCTTTTAGTGTTTCAATGAAAATAAAAAAACAGTCATTAAATATGCCGATAGGTGTTATTTAACAACGTATTAAGAAAACATGATAAAGGAAAGAAATATTTAAGGATTTGTTTTATTACCGATAATGGAGGGTTGTTCGGAATTGTCTACGGAATTTAACAACTCCATTTGCTCGGATTGTATTAAAGATGCGTCGGAATTATTTTGTTCCTCCTCCGGTTCTTGTTTTATTTCTTCGATTGGTATGGGAACAATATCTTTTTTTTTTGGCATTGGCACAGGTTTTACGGTATTTTTTATACATTGTTTACCATTTTCCTTTAGCGTAGCATTTGTGTCTTTGCTCTCACTTTCATTTGAATTGCATGGACCCTGACTGCCATTAGTAATATTTTTAACGGATTCTAAATTCTGCAATAGTTAGGTACTATATTAAAGATATCATTTCAATTTGAGTACTCACTGTATTGGGTACTTCAAATGCATGGTGGTTTTCATCATCGGTGGACGTTGCTGAAGTGTCTGAAGACAAATTTGCTTTACATACATCGTTTGGGGGAATAAAATCCGAATCACTGTCATTGCTTAATTGACCATACTTTGTAATTAATTCATTTATTGTTAGCTCTTCATCTGAAACGCTTCCTGCACGCCATTTTTCTGGTGAATATTCACTACTCTACAAGTATATACATACATACATACATATATGTATATCTTCGCTTAAAGTACTAAGAGACTTACTTGTTTACTATCGAAATTATTTGTGTCTTCTAACTTGTTCTTATTATCTACAGCTATTTTATTGGCTTTTTGACTTGATTGAGAAACAATCACAGATAGAAATGTTCTTAGCTTGAAAATAAGGCCACTATGTTTTTTTATATTGCTTGCTTGCTCCTTCTCATGAATTATTCGCTTTCCTATAATACGTATAGCCCGAAGTTTTCGTCTCCTAGTTTGAATAAAGTACACCACATCACCAGGTACTAACGGAGCATTTCCGATAAGCAAGCAGCCAACCGACAACGATAAACGTATTAATCGTAGGACTAGAATCATTGCAATAAATGGTATCCAGGGCAACGGTCGGTTAAGTGGTGCGCTAGACTCGGATTTTTCTTGGCCTAAAAGAAAAAGATTAAAGATTAAAAAAAAGATAAAGTGATTTACATGGGAAGTATAATTACTTTGTGGCAAGCTCCATTTGGCGATGTCTTCGATCAGCTGTAATATTCTGTCAAGTTTTTGGGTTACGAATTGACCTAAGGAGGTGCCAGCAAAACTTTCAACTGCATTGTGCACCTTATTATAGATTGCATAATTTATATTTTTGGTTTCCATATCTTTGACCAAATCATGTTCTTCACTTCTCTTCTCTTTCCGCTGCTTAGGCATTAGAGTAGTCATTTGTTGTTCTATTGACTTAGCTTAAATGATGCTTGAAAAAAAGTAGTTTATTAAAAAAATAACAAAACTGAGTAATAGTTTTTGCTCATAATAGATAATTTGTATAATTTCTTGTACACTCTATGTGAAAGACTTAATTTTTTTATTATTTACAAGTAATCTTGTTCATATTTATATACATATTTATAGTATATTAACACGCGTATGATGCAATACCTAGAAAGACAAAAAAATTTAAAGGATTACCAAATTACATTGCATAATTACATGCATATATTATAATATTCACTGTTCTTTTATAGTAAGTTAAATTATCGGAGAAATACCAGAATAGGAACACAAATTTTAATATACCGCAAATAGTTTCTAATTTAACCCTCAAAAAAAATTGCGTGATTCGTGACCTACAGCATCGGAATAGGTTTCGCCGGTAATTCTTATCGCTAGACCTCCGATTTGACGCCTTAAGCAATCGTTGAATTAGTTATTGTTGTCTTATTCACTATTGATTTAATAATTGATAAAAGTTGTGTGATCATGTCTGTATGTAGTGTATGCAGTAGGTGACTAATTTTATATTTATAATAGTTTTGTACTTTGAACTGTTAACTTGTATGCATCGAGATAATCGGCATGTCATATTATGATTTATGATTAACAGAGCTAAAATGCTGATTTTGAAAGTGTTTTCTTAGTAGCAATGATAATACACTTGCGTATAAGTAAGATGAGGATTCAGTGTAAATAATATTACACCACTGTTCGTAAGAATACTGTAATAATTCCTCATAACGGACCTGTAATTCTTTTACTAGAGTTAATTTATACCTTTTTCAATTTTTTTCCACTAAAAACGTAACCTTGTTATATACGTACTTCCATAAATTAAACTTTAATTCGATTATTATAAACGAAGGTTGTATAAATAAAACGAGGAAAGAATATGGGTAGTTTGAAAAATATGGTTCAATTCAATAATAGGCAATGGAAGATTTAAAAGAAGAAACGACGAGGGTTATATAAGTATAAGGTGAATAAAATAATTTGTCCGCATGCATGTTTTGATTATGTTTATAGCTGTGCATTTCTTTTTGCATTTGAAATTATCAGTGGCAATATGGCAAAGAGCAAAGTGTATCTACAAAAAACCATATTCTTAGGCAATGGTGACGAAAATAATCTTCCTTACTTAAACAGCACAAAATGTTTAATTTTTTTTTTACCACACAAGTACGCATTGGTGCAATTCTGCGTTTTTAAATTAATATGTTAAAAAAAAAACCGTGAAAAACGCATATTGAAAAACATTATAAATAAAATTTAAGAATTTTTTTTTATTACTTAAATCAGCGTTGATAGTGCTAATTGTCCATCGGACACTAATGAAACTTCAAAAGGGGAAAATAGCGGCAGTTTGGTATTTTTATCAAGTAATATTCCACTCACCGTTATATTTTTTAACAAAATCCGCTGGTATGAACTTAAATGTATTGTGGTTTCAATTACCTTTTTTATCAATATGCAATTTAAGTTGATATTATAAATTAGTTGATTAAAAAAAAACGTCTCTGCTTCAAATTTTGTTTCAGCACAGCTTAAACATTAAGGTACTCGCCGATTACACCTTACTGTCTTGCAAAGCACAATAAAACTGATTACAATAAGAGGAAGTGAGCAAATGCGACTAGCAGGGAGAACGAAAACTAGTACATATGTATATGTTTTATCAATTAGGCTTGTGTGTGCTCACGTTCTCTCTCAGAAATGTGTATGAACGATTTGTGGTTGTTAGAGAGTGAAATTTATTTTGGATTATATTCGAACATTTTGTACAAATATATACTTACATTTTTAATGGCAATGAAGAGTATAGTAGAAGTGGAAAAAATACCTTCAGTACAGTGAATCTTATTAATGGTGTAATAATGAAAAAAAAGTTGCTGAATTATTTTAGAGACATAATGCTAATAAATCCTCACAAAATATCGTACTGCAAATTCTTAAAAATAATTTTACTAAATTTTATCATATTTATATTTTTATTAATTCTAAAATAAAGTTTTTAACCAAAAAAGAAATTAATATTTTGTTTGTATTCTTCGAGTATATTTTTCTTGTATAAATATATTTCATATATATTAGTTATATTAATGTTACTTATTTTTTTGAATGTTCATTTAACAATGTGCAGTGAATTGATGAATACATATCACATCTACGAGTATATAGTCATCTAGATTAAAATGTTAATATTTTATAAACATAAAGGCTTGAAAGTAAAATTCATATCCCCATATGGTACCAAAATAATGTTACTAATATACTTCATATTTTCTCCATGCCATGATATTTCATATTTTCTTAACAATCGTACCAACAATGTTTCTATTTCCATTTCAGCAATTCTTTTACCAATACAAGTTCTAGGACCGAAACCAAAGGGTAAATATACAAATGGATTTGTTGCTTTTGCATTTGGACAAGCATGTTTTCCAGATTTCAGCCAACGTTCTGGAAGGAACTCCTTACTTCTGGGGAAATAAGCATCGTTATTTGAGAGATACATATTTCCCATTGAAACCCCAGTATTTTTAGGGACTCTGTAGTTACTCAAGACTATGTCGTGGCCTGCTATTCGAAAATTAGCAGGCGTAATTGGAATCAATCTCAATGCTTCCTTAATACACGCTCGAAGGTAGGGCATATTTTTTGTGTTATCTTCCGTGAGCCCACTTTGCTCATAGGGTAAAATAGATGCTATTTCCTGGCGGATGATATTTTGTTTTTCGGGATATTTGGCAATCATATATAGTGTTGTTAGAAATACTGAGGATGTCTGAAAATAATGAAAGGAAAAAAGTGTATGCCGCTAATAAAAATGTTATTATACATACTGTATCCATACCAGCCATTAACATATCAATAGCCATTACGATGGCTACTTGCTTATCTAAACAACAAAGCTTTTCCAATATACTTTTGGGCCTTTCGTTTTGCCCAAACTCCACGATGGCTTCGTTTATATATCTTGTAGTAATGTTGGTTATTTCCTCATAAGTTTTAATAAGAGTTTCAAATTTGGAAGTTTTATAAATTTTCCAAATCGATGGTTGAATATCAAATTCGTAGCTTAGTTGAAAAAACGTGGACATACATTTGGCAAGGCGCAAGGCGTCGGGATCAATTCGCCTTGATAGACTTACTAAACCCATTCTTTTATTCAAGCCTATAAAGCAAATGGACTCAAAAGCCCATAATTTCACTTCATCATGAAAATCTCCCCTGACTTTGTTCGTTAAGGGGTCTAGCATTTTTTCTAATCTTGAAAAAAAAGAAAAAATGATGTGTCCTTTTAAAAGATAAACATTTGCAATACTTTTGTGTAAAATCTTTCGATATCTGATCGGTCTCAGGTAAATTTTTTCGAACAATTTGTACTTTCATCATGATGGGGTTAACTTTATTGCGAATATTTGCCCAAGCTACGCCTTGTCTAATGAAAAAAAAAACTTTTTGAATTTACTTGGAGTCGGGAAATATAATTCTTTACTCTGATACTAATCCTCCGATATTTTTGAAAATATCAGGGCGAATTTCTTTCCGGTAGTATGAAAATGTTTCTAATGCAATACGTATAGGCCATATGCCTTCCGTCCGGTGTACTTTTTCTATATCAGTTGGGTTATAAGTAAATACGACATCTGGTTTTCCCATCATTCCTTTGATGCGAAATATGTCTCCATATTTATTACGTAGAATATTGTGAAAGTCGATTAAATTTGATCCGTATAATTTGCCTAAGAAAGAAAATCACTGTAAATGGGGACAAGGAGCGGTATCAATATTGTATTCATAGAAATATCTTTCAATATACCCCCTGGGATATAATATGATATTAGTTTGATTTTTGATGGTCCTGGCATATCAGACAAGTCCTTAGCAGTTCTCCATTCCTCATGCAGTTTTGATGTATCCCAACCACGCTCTCTTCTGGATAACTTAAATAAAAATAAGAATAATATGTTGGCACATATATTATCGCTGATATGAACATTATTTAGTTGTACATAAAATTTGTAATTAAAACAACCAATAAAAGCATTCTCCAATTTAAACAATTTAAAATTCTACGGTCAATGACACGTAGTACGTTTTCGGTACATACACATCATCGTATCTCACAATCAGTAGGGAGTGCGTTAACCTCTGATGCAGTTGACGCGAATTCGCGATATTCACGAATCGAATATGTAAATTTTGTGTGGTATGTTTCCTCAATGCAAAGCTTCTTTTAAACTCGTAGATTCGAGTCAGCAATAAGAATTCGAGGTTTCTGCCACAAGCGCAGGTTAACACAGAATGTTAGGCTCTTTCCCCCATTAAGCTCCGACACAAGTAATATAACATATAACAGTGATAATATGCTCAGTAATTTTAAAACAAGTGTTTTCGATATCAATTATAATATAAAATATCTGTATAAAAGCGCAAAATGAGCGTATACAATGAATACACATATGTAGGTACAATCTGCAATGTATGAACAACATTGTTTGAAATATCAAATAATATTCAACCCATTATTCTTCAAAGCTCATGCACCTCAAAATGAAAAGCACTTATATGTCATGTATATAAACAAGGGCACTAATGTGTCTACGCTAGTTAAGTTTAAAAATGAATGCTTTTGGCATTATTTTATTTACTATTTAGATCTAACTTTATATTGTAATATGTCGGCTAAGTAATCCAAAACCATCAATTAATAAGAAATATATTAATATATACAAGAATATGTATATTATAATATATACAAGAATATGTATATATTAATATATACAAGAATATTTATATATTTTGCTGTAATGCATACGGACGGTTATTATATTGCCTTGAGATTACTATAACTATGCATTTATACGTACGTATGGATGTGGATGGATGATAAACCAATAAATAAAAGAATTAACTCACTTTTGTAATGCCAGTTGTGGAAACAAAACGGCAATGAGTTTGTAAGATTCGTGACTTCATTGTCTTCATTAGAATTCTCGCAAAAGGATTATTTTAATATCAAACACATTAAATATAGATAATTGTGTCTAGGTATATGGTTTAAAGTAAGTTTATAAAAAATCAAACCTACTCTCCGAATAGCTGGTGAGACACTAATACTAAATTCGAATGCATTGTAGAATAATGCACTGAAATAATTGTGCCAGCTTTTGTTAGCAAAAGCTTATATATGTACAAATAAAACAGAGCAACTAGATGAATTTATACATGACAAAACCGTTTTTTGAATTCAAATTTTCTACTGGCTGATAATTTATTCAACGGATATATTACTTGTTTACTGGTGTGAAATGTTGTTAAAAACAGCAAAGGGGAAAGGGAAATTAGTTTTTGCGGATTGACATTCGAGTGTATCTCGTTTTGATTTAATTTTAATATAAAATAATCATTCAATTAGGAAGTCATAAAGTCCAATTTTCGCAACACATATTGTTATTTTTTGACTTCAAATGTTCAAGCCCGATTCAATTCAATGAATTTTTAAAACATTTTTCGTGGTAAACCACATCAATACATACATACTAATACGAGTACAAACCAAAAATTAATATTTCTGAGTAAAATTCGATCCAATTTATTATTTATAAATATGTATAAGAATTGAATATTATCATTGAATTTATATTTGGCAGTGTTTTTTCTTACGGGGAATTGAAAAAATCTTCTCCCTATTCATATAATGGAAAACAAATTATTCGCACATAGTACAGGTGGTGGAACTCTGACAATATGAATGTAATAGACTGCTAAACAATAGCCAGCTCAAGCAGCAAGTAAAGGTGGTCCAAAGGCAGAATAACTATTTAGTTCAGGATATATGATGGATAATGAGTTATTTATCCTCTTCGAAGATTTACTCACGGAACTGTAAATTCATGTTGTCATTTGGTTTAAAACAATTTATTTATGTTTCAACAGGTCTCGAACTGAAAACTTTAAATGTCCATATATCCATAACTAAGGCTCTTTTCGAATATAGGAGCTCGTTATTGTGATCACCGGGGATGGAGATGCTAAATATGCTCTTAAATCCACAATATCTCGACGTTAGAATTCACCCACATAACCCCAATATGGATCGTCAGAAAGCTTCTAATACCCATATCTCTGTCACCAAGGTTCTTTTCGAGGATAAGTGCTTGTTATTGTGATCGCCGGATAATATGTCGTATTTCAAGTTTTCCGTCCCGTCCCGAACTAGAAACCTCACATGCCCATATCTCCGTAACCAAGGCTCTTTTCGAATATAAGAACTGATGCTAAATATGCACTAAAATTCACAGTATCTCGATCTTAGAATTTTCCGATAATCTCAATAGATCCTGAACTAGCAACTAAAATTTATTGCTGAAAATTTTTTAGATAATTTCTATTTGGAAAATTGTTATGATGGTATTGACAATGGCAAATATATGATTTTAAGAATGATGAATTGGAATGTAAGTTATTGTATCATCATATAATAATGATACCAAAACAATCTTCTTGTTTTTTTATAAAAAAAAAATACAGAATTAAAAATTATGGAAAGTAAATCAGTCCTTCATATACAAGTATTTTAAATACTTCATTAATGTACAGACGTGCATGCAGAAGTTGTGCCACAAAAAATTCTCGAACGTATGAACATACACACATATACAGTTAATCACAAAAGTAAGTAAGCACACCCCATTCATGAAATGGTGGATAGAAAATTGACATTTATATAAGTCAAATATACCAGATAATCTCAATTTTTAAGAATTCATATATTTCTTTCAAAACAGGAATATTCATAATTAGAAAGTAACTAAACATAAAAAAGATATTTCAACTTAAATAAAAACAATGGAAAATTTATATCACAAAAGTAAGTAAGCAGTTCGAATGAATGAAAAGTACGAATAAAATAATGGGTATATGCTATTGAATTTAGTATTTTGTTGGGTAGCCCTTAGCTTTTATTACAGCCTTTATGCGTGAAGGCATTGAATCCACTAACTTTTGCGTCAGATTTGGCCCAATTTTGGACCATTCCTCCTGAAGAACACGTTTTAAGTCCTCTTTGGTGTTTATCTCATGTGCCCTTATCTTTCGGTCGAGGTGCTCCCATAAATGTTCAATTACATTCAAATCTGGCGATTGTGGTGGTGTTTTAAGCTGAGTTCTAACATTGTATAACAGCCATTCCTTGACAATGTTGGACGTATGTTTGGGGTCATTGTCTTGTTGAAAAACAAAAGACCTCTCCAAACCCAATTTTCGGGCACTTTCTGGCACATTATTCTTTAAAATGTCAAGGTAATCGAATCGATTCATTAAAGAATCAATGAACACCAAATTTCCCACACCAGACGCTGATATGCACCCCAAACCATCACACTTCCACCACCGTGCTTCACAGTTCCTGACATATTTAAAGGATCGAATTCGGTATTTTTTTTTCTCCAAACTTTTCCACGTCCGTCTGAACCACAGATGTTAAATTTGCTCTCGTCAGAGAAAATAACGATGTATGTAATTCTGCAAATAAGATAATAAAAACGTACGCGTATATAGCTGTGTTTTTATTACTTTGATTATTTTACTCTTACGGAAAACTTATTACTCATTTGGTAACTTTTTTGCGGTGATGTAAATGCTTCTAGTTAGTATATTTTCGATTAAAATATGTTAAATATTCTCGTATTACCATTACCATTGGATATCAAATGAACCAGCATCAAGAAGCTTAGCTATAGTTATAGATTGAACGAAAATTATGGTTAAAAAATGTAACAATTCTGTGCGTTGGATGCGAAGATCTTGTATTGAACATTTAACTTGCAGTTTAAAATGTTAATGAATCTAAGCGCCTGCTTAGTTTCCAAATTGTCAGATAATTATAGATGCGTTGGCAGTATTCTACAGTAATTTCTGGTTGCTTCGGTTCTACAAGCAAATGTTAAATGTCAAATCAGACTATTGAGTCAATGTAAAAAAAAAAACGGATCCCGATAACATCAACGCTATCGAATATTTATTTCGCGGCTTCTCTCCTCGGCAAAAACCTCCATACTGGCAAAACCTCCCGTAGTACATCTGCCTTGAAAAAGCTTCTTAAACATAACAAGTTGGCATTGGCTCTTCATGGTTGTACGCTGCTAAAAATGCATTATTATAGGATTAAGATTAAAGAT
Organism: Merodon equestris; assembly: GCA_958301585.1. Classification (NCBI taxonomy): domain Eukaryota; kingdom Metazoa; phylum Arthropoda; class Insecta; order Diptera; family Syrphidae; genus Merodon; species Merodon equestris. The sequence goes on along the minus strand of OY284417.1, from coordinate 123,013,788 downwards.
TATGTTTTGGGAATCACTATTGTTTGTAGTTAGCTGTTCTGTCTCCTTATAATGAACTTTTAATTGCCCAATTGCAATTCGTAAAACGCCCATTTGTCTTGATCAAAAAGTTTATCTACTGTCTGCTTACAAATAAAATATCGTAAGAAGTTCATCATAAATAATCTTATAATATATATAATATGGAAAATGCTTGACTTTTTTGACAACATTACCATTTAGGATATTGCAATATTAAAACAAGAACTATAGGTTTAAGTTGTATTGCCTTTAATATTGAAAGATCATTGAGTTTGAGCTTCATTCTTCGCCAACTGATTTCTATTTAGGCCACATAACTATACTCAAGTACTTCAATTCAAGCACTATGACAAATTGGTTTTAGAAATAGAGAAATTCCAATTTTTTCTTTACTTACTGAGTGATCGAACTAAAAATAAAAATTGAACAGAAAATTATTGACTTGTTATTATAATCGTTCAAAATGTAATTTAATTTAAGAGAACATATGTAGTTAATAAACTTGTTTAAGAATAATACCGTTTTGTTTAAGCTTTAAAATACGACTATAATATTATACATTTATTTCATCATCGAAGTGCTTTAAAAAAAATTCGCAGAGCCATTGCTATTCCGGAAACTTAAGCAAGACTCTATTATTATTGCGATATAATTTAATCAGTTGATATTGTAGTTTACAAACAGAAAGCTCAATTGACCCCAAAAATAGAATACACTATTTTCATATTTCTTCCTATACATATTTTGTGTATTAATTTCTAGAACAGAAGAAAAGGATGCGCATTACACATATTAATGTAATGTCGTTTCTGAAAGACGAATTGAAATTCTTTCAGAGAAAATGAAAGTGGTAAATAGTGTAGTAGTGTGACAATACTTCGAACATTACATAATTGCGCTTTCCCCTGTGGGTAGTAATGAATAAAAAGGCACGTAATAATATCCATCTCTAGTTGGGAAACGTTAAACACCTTCAATTCTCAAATCTATTTTGGGGTACCAACCAATATGTACGAGTATTTTTAACCAATATATACGGGTTAATAATCCGTTAAGACGGGACACCGTGAAAGACAAGTTTCATGTCTTGGCCTTTGTTTTTTTTTCTTGCGTTTTGACGAAAGTAATAAGTGTTTAGGGCAGATATGAAATTTCCCTGAAATTTTTATATTAATGCAAAGTAAGTTAAATATGGTAGATTTCTTAAGACCCTTGTAGTTCTATGGAGATTTAAAACTTTTGTTTGTTTAAGCTTAAGTTGCGCCAAAATGTACATGCTGCAAAGATATAGTATAAATGAGTTGTTATAGATACGGTATAATATTACTCAAATGCTATCGTAGTTTTGAGAGAATAGAATATCCAACTTATTCATCTTTTTCAATATATCTTAAAAATGCTGCTGTAAATAAATATAATAAATCCATTATTTATTCTTATTATGTCTGTTTTTTTTCCTTTTTTATTTTCTTTAATTTCATAGTATTTAAGGTACATTTAACTTTGATAATTTTAATGTAAATATTTTCCATTCAGTAAATTTGATTATTCCTTTTCTAGATGAAGACATATAAAGTTGTGGAGAAAGACGATTTTTAGCATAAAATAATTTGGTTGAGTATACAATTGAAATATGTATGAGTATAATGTAATATTTAAAATGTCAGTAAGGTTTAAATTTGTCTTAAAAATAAATTCGAACGGTCTTCTGGTTATTATATATGTATGTATATTAATTATATATATATTTGAATCTTTTTAATTTTTGCCTCTACACATTGTTTGTAGGTACATAGATATACTTATATTTCCTCGTATTTACTGTATTTGAATTACATACATATGTAAACATATGTACATATTATTAATTTTGAAAGATTTATAGGTCTAGATTTTTATCTGAAATGGTATGCCATTCTATAAGTATACATGTATATATAAGGTGGCGATGGAACAGAAAGAACATACAGAAGAATGATATTTTATTTGCTATTCTTATTGGTTATACATTTGCATTTCGATATAAAATATATAATGGTAAAAAATAATTTCGTTGTTTTCTTCTTGTTTTCTATTTGTTTAATTTGGTAACATATGCTATATTGATATGTTTCAGTTAGGTTTATGATATGTATTGTTTTTTAGTATGGTGTTTTTGTTCAGCTATCAAAAATCTATTTTATAATAATATTCTCATATTTGTACATAATAACATGTCTTATACAATAAAATCGAAATCCCTTTTTTTCAAATATGAAATCGTTTCAATAAAATTGAAGTTAAATAATATAATGTGTTTTTAACAAAATAATAAATAATATATTTAGATATTAGTTTTAGGATCAGGCAAATTATTCGTCCTTAATCCTATTCCAAAGTTTTTCAAGGGTAGGGGAAAGTAAGATTAAATCCGAGTTAAAATATATAAATCAGATTTATATATTATAATTACTATGTATTCTTAAAGAGTATTTAGTTGACAAGAATAATTATATACAATTATATTATCTAAGATCTATTTATGCAACTTTGACTTTTAAATCTACAATATTTTCTATAATAAACTGAACTACTTCTTTACGTTAATACATTCATTTTTATCTAACTTTGTATAAAATAAATTCCATTCATAACATTCATTCATATCATTTTGGGAGCACCTTTTAATAGCATTGCAAAAATAGTACATCTTTATGAAATCATGTGCCTCTAACAAGTTTAAATCAATAATTGGTAAATCACGGTATTAAAGTAATTGAAATGAATTGTGCTAGATTTTGCTGTAGAACTGATCACAGCATTTTGATTTTCTAGTTCAGTTGGACAAAAACCCAAGTAATATTGTACAATAAATAACATTTCAACAATAAATTATAATTTATGGAAAAAAACAAAAAATATTGCATGTAAATAAATATTGAAAGTTTTTCCAGTTGACATACACATGTATGTATATTTATAGAATCTATATTAGCAATTAATAAAGCTCTAAATATAATAAGTTTTTAGTTTTAAAATCTATTTGCTGTACTAAAGATTGATATGTTCTTTTCATCTGATATGTATATGTTAAATTTATTAGACTATCTTTTCCGGAAATTTTAGCGAATATTTGCTAAATTTCTGTACATTGATATGTATGAGCTAATTTTAGTTCATTAATTGTATATGATATGTATCTGTTACTTTATAATCGCATTTCTATTATTCTTAAAAAATCACATTTAATTTGAATTTGTCTCCATATACTAATTGTGTATATCCGCAATGAATATTATAATAAATAGTGAATCTCCATAAATTAATTATTTGTAATATAACTTTTTCTCAATCCTGGTATGTATAAGAAAATATGGGAATTATACATAATGAGCCTTAATATGAATTTCAAATGGCAAAATTTATTGCTTTCATTGAAATTATGCACTTTATTATTTCCATATTTAGTCGATTGTTATATATTTTACCATCAGTGGAAATGAGATACGAAAATAAAAATATCTGCAGAGTAAAATAATAATTTTTTGATTTTTTGGCTTGTAAAATTCGAATTTGTTTCGAATCGATTTAATATAGGTAATAACTACGAAAGCCGTTAATATCCATGTACAACTAGGAAAAAAATTGTTAACCATACTGATAAATATAAACCTAAATCAATTGAGAAATATGCGTTAGCTTGTTGGTGTAGCAATAAAATGGACGGATTTACTTACTCTAAATAAATGAGCTTCTTACAAAAACGATTAGAAAAAATAACAAGTAAATTAAAATTATATATAAATATAATTTCACTGCCACTGACCGCTTGGTAAAATAAATATTATATAAATCCTTTTAAACTGCCGTTTGTCTATTTTGATGCGTACGAATAACGTATTAACAAATAAAATATATTGCCAATCTCTGCTTTGTTTCATTTTTCTACGTTTATATATTGTATATACATACATACGCATTTGAATTTTCACACATCCGTTATCCTTAATTTCGTATTTAAAATAATCATCCAAAAATATCTGCTGGGTAAGTGACCTTAATTAATATTTACAAATAAAACTACAAATTTTGAAATAAAAAGAATTGAACAAAATATGTTATTTGTGTAAACGCAATACCCACATTTGATATCAGTTCTCTTCGAATTTTCAAAAATTACTATAATTGTGCACACAATATAGTCAATCTTAAGTAATTATATATTTATTCCTATTCTTCTGGCCAACCCAAATCTTCTCCGACGAGTTCGTAAAATCGCTGATTATGTTCAGCGAAGAATTTCCGTAATTTTGATACTACCAGTGGGTCAACATGTGGATGCTTTCGGCCTTTTGTCTCTCGCAAGCAACGGTCCCCACTCGCGTACCGCAGGCAATAAAAGCCTTTGGTTTCGTTGAAATAAAAGTGATTGCTTGTTACACGATGATCAACACCTATAAGAATGAATTTGTAAACGAAATTTCTTATTTAAAATAAAATATTTGTTAATTCAGTAATAGACATATTTAATCTATGTTTTAAATGACACATAATTAATTATTTACTTTTAAAATAGAGTGAAGGGTGAAAACAATTAAAATATTTTAGTTTCAGATTGCATGTTGGCGTGTCACTTCTAACACATGCCTTCAACTGGCATTACTTGAATTTCGTTTTTAAGTTCGTCACTAAAAGAACAATTTAGATAAGTGTGTTATTTTGAAAAGGAAACTGAATCTTCCTATCTATGCGAGGAAGAAAAAACATTATAATATTGTAACTTGATGAGTATTGATCAGCTTCCCAGTTAGCACCGGAGTTAATTTTTTACCCATTGAAATTATTGAAACTGTGATTTGTAATCGTATTTCTCAGATGTAACTTAAATGTTGTGCGTTTAAAGTTTCTTGAAAATTATCACTTACTGGCCTACCTACCTTCATTGCTTTCCTTAAAGGTTGACTTTATTACCATTTTTGTTATATAATAGACTTTATAATTCAATATATAGTAACATTTAAAACACGTACCTAAAAAGGATTCTATCCGTTTCAATTGTGATACGGGATCCTCAATTAATTGATCGCCATTTACAACAAGTAATTGTTCTCGAGGGAAGACTTCAAGCCACCTGTGTAAATGCAAATGGTACATCGAGATCGTTAAGGGGCGGTATGATTCGTTGATGGATCCATTTGGAAAAATTGCCAGCTCTTCGAAAGATCTGCAGTTGCAAGTCAAAAATATAATCAAGCGATATACGAGTATACATATGTATGTAACTGTTATACTACTATTATTTTATTGTAATTAAGAAATTATCTAGAAAATAGTTTACATTAAGTATAGGTATGTGTTAAATTTTACTTTGTTATTAGGTTTGCTCCAGTACTTAGTGAAGATGGTGTTGTAGAATCGCCAATATTAGGGCGATTTCTTGCAGTACTATCGTGTAATGGTGATGATGTTAACCTATTATAATATGCTGTTGAGGATGAATAGGATAACGAAGAAGGGAATGCTGGCCATTGTTCCATATGCCTTGAAGGCGGTGATGGATCTTCCGCTGCTAAAGGTAATGTAGCTGTCGCAGCATGACTACGTAATTGAGTATAATCAGATATTGCTCTTGTAACGGGCTCTCGTACAATGAGAAGAAGTTTGATACTAGCGTTCATCGCTCTTACACGTTCTGGGACCTGTAATTATTGAAATCATATTATTTACTCAAATAGTTACTTCTTTTGAAACATAATTGTGCTATATTCAAATACGAAGCGTTTCAGTTTACTCGTAAAATTTGTTTACGATTTAGCGACGCATCTGTGAGAGAAAAATGTAGGACGCACGAGAAAGAAATTCAAGTATAGCGCGTGTACGTAGTACCATGCGAGTAAATGTATAATGTGCATTCAAAAATATTTCAGGAATGGAACAAAGTAACATACCTCTGGTGATACGAAATAACTAGGACTTTTCTCTATAGTTATTTGACCACGAAATGAATGAGGCATCTTTTTGCGGTACCACTCCAGCCCCTTTAAATAATTTTCATCGCGGTCAAAAAAGTGAACTTCTCCCCCAGCCTTTTGTATCCTTGGATGTAAATATAACATTTCAAGTAGAGCACGTGTTCCGCATTTTCGTATTCCAATGATAAGAGCCTATATTTTGTTTGAGATTGTGTTGATAAAACAATTAAATAAATAATGTTGCCTTAACTGTTGTGTAATATATATATAAAAGTATGCATTTATATGCCCGCTTGTTGAATTACCTGTGGCAATCTTCTGCTTGTTTTGGGAAAGTGCACACGATTTGGAAAAATCATTGGATGATTAATTGAACTCATTTCGCCTGGTTTGATGAACTCAGGAACTCGATGTGTTAATATAGTTAAACGTCGATGTTCAGATACAGCTTGCGCTGCCTGAATGTTATATACTGCACTGTCGTAAAGCACATGAAATGTTAGGAATAATGAGAACAGCATTACTGTTAAAAATACTACAGCCAATTTAGGACGGGATACGCCAACTACGAGAATGCAGTCGGTGTGGGATGTTTCCGGCCCTACCGGCCTCATCGCCGATTTGGGTAACCATCTGAAAGTTAATGAATTTTAAGTCAAGTGAACAACCTTATACTAGTATATGTATATGTATAAAAAAAAATTGTATTAAGTTAATTTCAAAAATGTGTAAGAAACTCATAGAAATGTATAAACTACTCAGCATAAGGAGCAAAAGGTCAACAGTTTCGTTGCTTAATCTTCGGACTAATGTAAGTAGAAAAACAAAGTGTTTCCTGTAGTGTTAACAAGTCTTAAAATGTCACTTACTTCAGTGTAGGTAGTTCAGATTTTGCTTCCTAAAAGTTTTAACTGCTCCACCCTATTGCGATTTCTTATTTTTGTATAGTATATTTTATTATGTTTCGTGCATAGCATAAGGATATGTTTAGTAGAAGACGGAGGTAAGAACTACTATGATAACACTTTAAAAAAATTCCCTTTCTGATATAAGATGCACATGGATGAATATATGTATGTACACAATATGTGATTACATACACATAGCTGCATGAATGCATGATTTAATTGGGGTTTTTCAAACAGTTAGATAGATAGATATTTATTTCGCAATAATATTTTATCACATAGATTTGATATATTAAATATCTTATTTCTGGAAAAATATGACAAACAAAAGGAAGGAAAATACGACAAACAAAAAACCTTCAATAGCAACAGTTTTATGTGAAATTAGGGAAGTTCTTCTGGACAGATTTGAGAGATCTTTGTCTTTAACATGTACATAGTAGGAGGTAGATATACATACGTACATACGTGCATACAGTTTTTGTTTTAAATTATTCTGGGCTTAACCGCTCTATCTAATAGAATTGGTCATCGAACATCACTGGCCATTGTATGATCTTTGTCTTTAACATGTACATAGTAGGAGGTAGATATACATACGTACATACGTGCATACAGTTTTTGTTTTAAATTATTCTGGGCTTAACCGCTCTATCTAATGGAATTGGTCGTCGAACATCACTGGCCATTGTATGATATGAATGGGTCTAAGATATAACATTGGATAAATATTTTTGAACTTTTTTAGGAGTATTGAGTCAAATCAAATTTAAAGTTTGCACAATGTTCGATTGATAAAACAGATACTATCTACCTATGCTGTCACTTAAGAAAGAGAAAAATAGGTTACTTTTTATTCTTTCTGAAAATAGTTTTTCTTATCTGATGAGCACAACTGATATTATGTACATTCTTTTTTACGCGCGACAAAAATTAAAATTACTAATTCATGCCATTTCAGTAAAATATATTTTAAAACAAATATGTTGAAGCTTACAGAATATCTAAGGGAAGCTTCACTGAACAATCTCTCAGTGTTGGTTCGTCACTGCGCCTTTTTGCAATCATTAGTTTTTGCTCCAGATGAACTTGAAATACTTTTGGTAACTTTAGATAAATTATGTCCATTAATCTAAAAAAAAAATGAATATATAATAATTTTTTGTAAACGATTTCAATAAAATATCTAGATGAGCGGTTCTAGCAATATATATTTTACATACGAGTATAATGTACAATATAATATGTCTATTATTGGTAAATTAAAAACCATTTCTAAATAAAAAGCAATATTTGTAATTTGTATGGATATTGTATCAAAATAATACAAGGGTTTAAAAAACGTATAAACTTAAAAATATTACAATAATATCCATATACACTCGTATGTATGTATGTACATATGTATATGGCTTTTAATTATCATATTACCTCTCCTTCCGATTCACGATTTTCGTAAAGCGAATGGGCATTCGTAGACAAGTCCATTATAAAACCATTATATTTCTTAATTTGTTTTATATGATATGACAATGTCAGCACCGAAGTTCTGACTGCAATGTGTTTCATATGTATATGCAGAATCTGAAAATAATATCGTTTTTTATTAAGTTAATAAAATATTATGGACAACCATTTGGTTTTTTACACAGGCACATATGTCCACTCGCCTCTTTATGCATATTTTTCAGTACGTTTACTATGATGATATTTTTGATGCCTCAATTGAGGAAGCAGATAAGCATATACATACATATGTATGAAGAAACAAGGAATTTGACTAGAAAATTAACAAAAAAAAAAAATTTTAGATTCCCCATATCACATACGTAAGAATTTGCTTTTTTTCGATGTACTCTCATATCATGTGTAAAGTGATGATTTTTGATGTTCATGATATTAGAAAGTTTAGCTTCCACTGGCTGTTTTATAAATAGTATATCAAATTTCAAGGCGAAGTATTAGTCTGTACCCCACTTACATTTCAACAAATGAACAACAAATTTCTTGGGACTATTGGTGAAATGACGCGAAAAGCTAATAAATAAACAAAATGTTTACAGTGAATATGTGGAGTGAATTAGTTGACGGCAGTTTAAATATAAGTACGCATTATTGACTGAAGCCCAAGAAAGTAGTAATATATAAATTTTAAATATCATGTTTATCATTACTCAATATTTGTTAGTCTGATTAATTTGGATTGTAAAGAGAATTGGATTTCAAAAGAAAGAAGATTTTTAATTCTCACTGTACAATTGAACGAGAAATTGTCTGTTTAGTGTCCAGAAAGAAAATGAATTTTACAAGGCACCACTTATGTATGTACGTTTGTAGGAGCACTATATCCATCTATTTATAAGAATGTTAGTAGTTGGCATGTGACTAGTAAAAATAAATTAAGCAAACTATTGTCATTTGGCACAGAAAACTTTAGATAGATACATTTCAATTAAAGAACCAGAACACAAGAAGGTTTTAAAGTTTTTGGTTTCAATTTGATGTTGGCATTTTTTCAAAAATTAGCATTGAAACTGGAACTATTAATATAAGTAAATGAATATCTACATAACTATCTTAAAATTCAATATCTGGCGAATAATTGGTAGTTCGGTCCGTGTTCAAAAGATGACTCTGGCTGTTAGGCTAGACTTCTGTCAATTACACCCAATCAATCACTTTGGGTTCCATAAAAATTTTGTTTTTTTTTTAGAGTGTTAAATTTTATGTTAACTAAGCAACATTTGCGGGTTCTTAATTTTTAAATTTAATTGATATACATTTTTTTTAGTTTATTACTTTAATTGGAAAAAAAGAGCGCCGTGGCGCAATGAGTACTGTGAGTACTGACACTGACGCGCGATGAATGAGTTCGGATCCCGAAAATCGAGATTTTTTACTTGTGTGAAAAATAAATCGAACACAACATAAGGGAATGGGAGAAGCTTTACTCTGGCTCTTCACGAGCTGTAATGCCATCTAAGAAGAGAAATTGGAATAAAAGTGCAGCTGAAGCGCATTGGATGCCTGTGGGAGTTTATGATGACAATGTTTCATCTGATAAATCATTGGTTTCAACGTTTTAAAAATGGTGATTTTAGCTTTGAAGATAAGTCTCGCAGATATTACTCGATGGAGATCCGAGTCAAAGGCAAATGGCGCTTGCAGATTCATTGGAAGAAACTCAGCAATAAGTTTCTGTACGATTTAAATCCATGGAAATGATTCAGAAGAAGGCAATCGGGTTCCTCAGGAATTGAATCCAAGAGATGCTGAAGCGCGACTTCTCACTACCGAGCAGTTGATTCAAAGTCAAATAGAAGGCTTTGTTTGCTTACATCAGATTGTGACCGGGGAAAAGAAGTGAATACTTTAGAAGTGATAATCCCAAAGAAGAAAAAAATACTACGTTAAGCGTGGTAAATCGTTACCATCGACCTCAACGTTAACACCAAAGTACCATTTGAGATCAAATTTCATCCTGTATATCCGGTGGGACATAATAGATGTTGTCTATTAGGAGCTGCTACGACCAAGCGAACTCATTATGGGCGATCGGTATAGGCTACGACTGATTACGCGAAAAGGGCCGAAATCCGAATTATAAGAAATCATAAGAAAAAAAAAAATACGGCCCGAATTAATTCGCACTCCCAATATTTTAAATTAAGGAGAAGCAGTTTCTGAAACTGCAAAAAGATAAAACTCATTCGTTCAGTATAATATTTAAGTGGATTATTTAAGCATTTGAAAATAAAATTACATTTGAAGGGTACATTTAATTTTTTTATGGAAAATATTATTATTGTAGTTGCAAAGATGTATTTTCACCAGAATTTCCAAAACGGTTTTATTAGGTCTGTTATGTAGCTAAGAAATAATTGTATTCCGTTACTGAGTATTCTTGTTTTTAATTAAGGGAAGAAAAATATATTAAAATAAAAGAATGGGAAAGACATCTAATTATGATAAAAAAAAATACAATAAAGAACAAGATACATGGTTGTGTTAAGAAAACGAAGTCGATTTATCCTAACCATAGGATATCTTGATAATCCGGGAATCTAGGGAATTGCGTTTAAAATTCCAATAATGATTGAAAAAATAGGAAAAAACTTGATCCTTTCCTACAAATAGGATCGACTTTAATTTTATGCTCGATTAGTTATTTAGAAACTGCTTGAGTTTGTTTTTTAACTCTCGAAGGTATTCGTATATAAGCTGTAATAAATAAAATTTAAAGACTGAAAAGAAGAAACATTATTTTGAACGAAAAATTTTTTGTAGAACCTTTGCATACCTGTTTTTATGTTTACAAGCATACAGTCGAAAGTACTCGTATACATTCTAAGCAGGTCTGAATTGTGTTTAAAGGTCATTTAATTGATTACATTCCATAACATATGTATGTATATAGGTAATTAATATTCGCTTAAATCCTCGAGGCGTGATTGAAAAGAGTTCAATTGTGTCATTTGATTTATTGTATTTGAAATGCACTCACACTAACAAATGCTTTTCTTTATTTCAAGGGTAACAAGTAGATAGAATTCTTACACCACTGACCCAGAAAAGTTAAATTAAAGTAGCCTTCACCGTGGGATTGTCTCAAGGCAAATTTCCAATAAGCCTTCACTAATCACATCCTTCACAAAGAAGGTAACTTACAGTGCAATTTATTTCACAAAATATTTATGATTTATTTCCATCGAGTTATGCGGATGCATATATGTACATATTTAGTTTGCCATTTTAAATAACTTGCATATGCAAATGCATAAATAAATAAACGAATATATATATACATAGCTTCGAACACAATGGCAACATTTATATAATATTAAATGAATTTATTTATTCGCATTTACATACATACATATGTATATGTATGAATATTTTCGTATGTATAAAAGTATGCATTATATGTACGCATAAGGAAAAATCAATTTGCAAAACAAAATATAAACAGTATCTGCTTATTTGATTGCGATGAAGAGAAAGTTAGGTTCGTATCATGACTTTTCCACATATATATATACATATATAGAAACAATATGCATTTATGTATATGTATATGAATTCAAATAGTTTATTGTTAACTACCCGAGAATGAATATAATATTAACACCTTGTTCACTCACTTATTAAAAATTATCATTTCGTAGATCATTGGAAAAAACATTTTGCGCCTTTTTTAATGTAATCAAACCATTTATATTTTTTGATGAGACAAACATTCCAAAATTGACCTACTTTGAGATATTTTGAACATTTTTTACATGTTATTCAGGATAAAAAACCGCTTTTTTACATGTACCAAACATTTACTGCACCTAGGTTTAATTTTCAATATTAGGTTTATATAATCTTACGTCTGTAAAATAAATTTAAATAGTTTTAAAAAGATCCGTTTTTATTATAATATACTTTTTGATATGATCCTGAAAAGAATGATTCTTTCGCGAAAAGCAAAAAGCACAAATTCCCACAATACCTTTAGTAAGTAGTCGTTCCAAGTATGATAAAAGCTTAACTGGTGGTATGCAATGATATGCGAGTAATTTTAATTTATTTTCGATGGGGTTTAAGAAAGGAAGAGAGGTGCATGGGCAATATATAAAAACAAAACAATTGGAAATTACGTAAATTGTTTATTCGGTTTCAATTGTGTTGATTTTTTTACTAGCAATAAAGCTAGTCGTATCGAAAGTCATAGTTAAAAATAGTTAAACTTATTCATAAAAATCGTACCCCTGCCTTACAGATTCGTCTGTAACTGCTATTCGTTCAGATATGCATGTACATATGCATACATATATGCATGTAGGTATAACGAATCAGGAGAATGTTTTGCGCATGCACCAGAAAATGGTTGTAATTCGAAGGCTTTCCATTCAAAGGGCTTCCACATAATCGTTTAAGCTTTCATGGAATATTAAATACAAGGAGTGGATAATACAGCAACCGTATACACACAGTATAGGAAAACATTATGTTATTTAGTTAATAAAAGGGAAAGTGTTTCAATTTTCGTTAAATGTATGCAAGGAATCGACGAATTGTCGTTGCTATCACTTATAATGAACATATTGTTTCACAGTGCGTGATGGCGATGTACATAAGTTCCAAAGTCAAAAGTTCCTGTTGCTCTGCTTCTCAATCAAGTATAGAATATATTCAGTAAGTCGAATGCCTTCTAACGTTTTTACTAAAATACCCTAGAGGTATCAATAAAAAGAATGAAATACCACTTTTGTCTTCAATGCTTTTTTTCAGGGGTAATAAAGTTAATTTTAAGAGCTCAATGCTAGGTAGCGTGTTACACGAAGTACATAATGAGATAATCCAATATCCATTTCATCTATAAGTGCAGCTTAGGCTTGATATATCACTCGAACCAAGAAGGAAAGTCACACGATTTCAATTGCGACCATTTTTGAACACCATTTCAAAAACTGAAGGCTGAAGCTGAAGGCTTCTCGACTCCAAAAACTGCAATTTTACTTGTTGTACTTATAGAATAATTTTTTTCCGAGAAAATTCAGATCAATTCCATATAATTTGTTAAGATTAATTAGTAAATATTAAATATGCAAGTGATATTTAAACAACATCCTTTTAAATGTGACAATTGTGTCTCATCCATGGAATTCTACATGTAGAAAACCAAATATCCGGCGACCGTCAAGAGCGCCAAGAATTCAACGTAATAGAAAGGGACCAAGCGCAAATAGGTAAGAGAGACCGGCAAGTGGATGAACGAATGCTCTGGCTTTAGTAAAAAGGTTATTTTATGCGTGTGAATGGGACAGCACATGTTGAGGAAAGATTTTGCAAACTGTCCGCCATTCGCGCATTTGTTCTATACCTGCCCTGTCAATGTGTATTTGCTCGGTGTATGGGACAAATTTAGTTTTTTTTTGTCCAATAGTATATAGAAATATCTGTATTTTTGTGCAAGAAAATCATTCATTCAAGAAGAAGAAATTTGTCGGTTTGTTTAGTAAGAAGTCGAAGAGATAATTGATTCGGAGTCTTATCTCCTTGAGCGTGTGGTGAAAATTTGTTAGAATTAATTTCCTATCATTTAACTCACGTTGTATATCTCTGTCTTCTTCTATAACTTATCCACTGTGGGAAAAGAAGTCGACAAAGTCAAAGTGGGAAGGAGAGAATAGGTTGGAGTTCATCGTCGCTGCGGCAGTGGTAAACTATTAATGAACAAGGAGAAATATACGCGCGGCGAACGGTGTTATAAATAAAAAAGCCAGGAAATTTGGTAATTAAAAAAGAAAAAAAATAATTGTTAAGACGGCGTAACGATGGGGGCGTACTTATCCGAACCAAAAGTGGACAAAGCGTCCACGGATGAGTCGAATGAGTTGCTGTCAGTCGGCGCTAGTTCAATGCAAGGATGGCGGAACAGTCAGGAGGTGAGATAGATTTTTACTTAAAGTTATATTAGTAATTGTCGCCTATTCATGAGCTTAACAAATTGTGAAATAAACAAATGGTTATGTCACTTATTATATGATGTATTATTTCAGGACGCTCATAATTCAATCCTTAACTTCGACAACAATGCATCTTTTTTCGCTGTTTACGATGGTCATGGCGGGGCGGAGGTGGCCGCTTATTGCGCGGATAAATTGCCAAATTTTCTAAAGCAACTTGATGCATACAAGGACGGTAATTTTGAACTCGCATTAAAAAATGCATTCCTGGGATTTGATTCCACTTTGTTGGAATCGAATGTTATTGAAATATTGAAAGAATTGGCTGGGGAACGTAACGTTGACATTGAAGATAGTGAAGCAGCTGAGGATGATGAAGACGCGGAAGTAGAAGATTTAGCCGAGTTACGTGAGGAAGGTAGTCTTCCCCTTGATGCTGTACTTGAAAAGTATAAAGGTGGAAGCATAAATGCAGCTTCGGCACTCTCATCCGTGCAAGGAATTAACAAGCTTATTGATGGCCCGAGTGGGTCGAAACCTCAATCACCATTTTTAAGGGGAAGGCGCCCGCGGCGCGAGATTGGTAAGATTGTCTTTACTCACTACTTGTTTAATACTGAATATTTTTTCACTAGCCGAGGATGAAATTACACCAGCTTCTATAAAATTAAATGCGACGTCGACAGCCCATAATCTCAAAATGGAATCTGATGAAGACTCAACAGTTAGCAGCAGCTCTAACCAGGTTAAAGAGATCAATTCATCAGAGAGGAAGTCATCTGTTACCTCAAATGGTTCGACCGCCTCTTGCAGCCCAGATAGTAGTGCGGGAAAAGATTCAATACAAAATGGCGCTGTTTTATCTAGCAAAACTGTATCCGAAAGCGTCTCTTCTTCCGATGCTTCGTCCAACGAAGCAACGGCAGCTTTATCATCCGTTATCAATCAGCAAAATGGTGAGATTTCCTCACCATCGCAAACATGTTCAACTTCTGCCACTACATCATCTGGTAAATCATTGACACTTAATCGTGCAGCTAAGAAACTAGCTAAATCGGGCATTTCATCAACTGACATGGAAGATGATAGCTCTTCGGATAGTGACGCTGATTTTCAAGGTGATATTGTATTTAAATATATGTCTATGTTTATATATATGAACAGCTTATAATACAACGACCAATAATAATAAAAAAATAGCTGAAGAAACCTCTAGTACCGATGATGATGGTCGTATTTTAGGTTATGGATCTGACGATGATGAGGAAGATGACGAGGAGGAGGACGAAGACGAAGATGATGAGGACGATGAGGAAGGAGCCTTGGCAAATGAACAATTTTGTGCTAATATGATAGAAGAACCAGGAAAGGATAGCGGTTGCACCGCAGTCGTTGCATTACTAATTGGCCGGGATTTATACGTTGCCAATGCGGGTGATTCGCGCTGTGTCGTATGCCGCAATGGTAAAGCTATAGAAATGAGCCTCGATCACAAACCAGAGGATGACGAAGAATGCGCGCGTATTATAAAAGCCGGAGGAAGAGTAACTCTTGACGGTAGGGTCAATGGCGGATTAAACTTGTCACGGGCTATTGGTGATCATGCATATAAAATGGTATGCCATTTGTTTCAACTGAATGCCTTACGTGAATGTAAAGATTTACTTATTTAGAATCCGGACCTCATGCCTGAAGAACAAATGATCTCAGCGTTACCAGATGTAAAGAAATTAATCATCGATCGTGATGATGAATTTATGGTCCTTGCCTGTGATGGCATTTGGAATTTTATGTCAAGTGAAGAAGTAGTGCAATTCGTCCGCAGCAGGCTTAAGGACGAAAACAAAAAAGTATCACAAATCTGTGAGGAGGTAAGTTAAATGATTGGAACATCAAAAAATATTGGATTTCATCTAATAACATGTATCCCAGCTTTTCGACAAATGTCTTGCTCCAAATACGATGGGCGACGGAACTGGATGCGATAACATGACGGCAGTTATTGTGCGGTTTAAAGAAAGGATTCTTGAAATGCCTACAAAAATCAAAAATGAAGAAACAGAACCAGTCTTACTAGCTAAACAAATAGCGGAAGCCGATGCAGCCGATGCCAACCTTCAGCAATCGCTTAAACGCTGTGCCTCCCCATCATCGGCGGACAACCGAGATTGTGTTAAAAATAAACGAATGAAGACTGATGACAGTTCTACGGCTGCCGCTATATCAATTGAATGTGATAGCGGCACTTCGTCCTCAACATCTTCATCGACATCATCGGCGGCAACGTCATTGACCGCTGCAGCATCAACAACAAGCACTACTTCATCAACGACGTAAATTTAGGAGAACTATGACAACAAGCATTCATCGTCTTGTCAAAGGATAAAAAGGTCAGATGTCGGAAAAAGAAGAAATATGTGTACTGGTATCCCTTGCAACTTTCACATGTAACGATTCTAATGACATTTTTTAATCTGTCGGTTAATAAGCAGTAAAAGTGGAACAGTTCTAAAATGTTTCCTTATAGTATTCGTATTCAAATCCTCTTTATTTTAACAATCATTCCTTTCAAGCATGTAAAGATGAATGCAACACACATATATATACATTTCTTTTTTTCAATAGCAGGCTGAGAAAATATTGTAGAAGATATCAATATAAATGATAAACAATAAAAATTACATATATTTAATTACAATTTTTAGAAGTTTTATTGAACTTCAAAGGCAAACAGTAACGCCATCGCCTATATACATACGTTTCCGCCTCTGACTTAGTGGTTCAGTTTTCTTTGTTTGACAAATTTTCAGGTAGACGGGGTCATTCCAAGGGGCCTAATGCCTAGTGAAATATGTATAGTGGTAAGACATAACCTATATTAATCAATGATATTGCCGGGTTTGGAGTTACGTCTGTAACGAGTCACCGAGCCCAACAATCAACAACCAAGTGAATTAAGTAGGGTCACTAAACTAAAAATATGTCGTGAAAACGACAGTAAATATTTATCTATGATTGTGGCCGGATGAGTATTCACAGTGTTGTTATTTCGAGTAATGACCCGCGATACTCGTATCACCTTCAATGACAAGTCTAAGTGGAATGCCTTAACACATAGTTTTTTTTTTTCCAGTTTGTTAATAGATTTCTTTTTTTTTTTCAACGTACTTTATTGATATTTTTCTGATTACATTAATTGTTTCCTTCCGATCGGCAAGGGGTCACGCCTCCAACATAAAATTAATGTGTAACGCAACTTACAGCGTTATTCTCTCAATTCTCAAACAAACAGAAAAAAATTAAAGGTTTTAACTCAAAACAATACAATGGATGAGGAGACGGCAAACAATATTTATTTTGGTTTGCACATTTACTTGACAAACCAATCTTTTAATTGTTCAAATATGTTTCTTTTGTTATGCTTTTATGAATTAACTTGGCCATTTTTTGCCATAAATACTATGGTTGAATAAACAAGCGCTGCTTGCAGGATTCGTCGGTAACTATTTCGAAAATCATGTTAGATTATTGCGCTTATTAGAACGCAATCGCGCTAAGTGTGTACGCTCTTCTTCTTCATCACTTGTATACTGCTGCATTCCAGATCCTCCTACACCACCCCGAACGGAAGACGTTGCCTGTAATAGTTCTTGGTCGGGAGCATTACGATTTTCATACAAAAGCACTTGAAGTGTTTCTTCATAGATTCGCGCTTCAGGAAATTCAACTTTTGTATGTTTTCGATCTGTCGCGTACACGATAGACGTACAACAGACCTCTGCCACCTTTTTTCCGTGTCCATAAAATGACCAGCAACATATCTCACTGGAACCAATTACGTCTTTAATAAAGAGGATTCGAACACTGAATCGAAGAGAAAGCTTGTCAAATAGCTCAATGTTTTTCAGTAAATTGTCATCGGATGTGCTCGTGTACGAGTATTTATTATTGTGCCGATTAACTAATAGAATAACTACCGGCTTCGAGGATGAACTTATTAAAAGCTGTTCTTCTTTTTGTGATGTTATCAGAGGTATCCGGCAAATAGGTTTCGGTTCTTGATTGCTCAGCAATGCACGTTCACATGACATCGCAAGGTCAGTTATACAGTAGTATTTAGCTTCGGCCAAAAGTTCTGCTATTTCCTTATGTGATTCTGGCAGAGGAACAGTGCCGTCTCTAAGATAGTTGAGAATCGTACCGAAATGCGAACCACAACGGTCTACAAGGATCCAACCTGTATGAGAAAAATGTTTCTCATAAATATTTAACATACGATTTAGAAGTCTATTGAGCGAGAATGATTACTCAATTTTTTTTTCTACTTGCTTTCAATGAATATATGTACCTTCAGAATCTGTGCGAACCTCCATTCTACCACTGAACATTGCGCTGAGCATGGTATCATGTTTAGTTAACGTGCCAATAGTTGTGTAGAAAAGCCTTCCACCAACATTTAATTTTACATACTGCGACGGATGACCCTTAAGGAGAGTTTTTTGATCGCCAGACATTTCGCTAGCTATGGCTACGCTGTCGCTGTTGCCCTCAATTTTGTGGCCGTACTTTAGTGTAATCAGCAGAACACTGATTCACTGTTCCGAAAAACCTTATCTGTGTATTAAGCCTTATTTTCAATTCAGTTCTAATTATCAGACGTACTTTATTGCTAAGCAAGTCTGCAATATTCCGCATGTAAAGTATGTAAAATAATATTCTTATATTTTTCTAAATCACAAAATGAGGAGGACGTAAACGAAAATCTGTCAGAGAGTTTACTCTTACACTAGTGCCTTTCAAAGTGTTGATTATCAGTTACCTTAAAAACGTATTTAATAGTTTTTGGGTGCGTTCACCAATCAGGATGTGTGTATACATTGCTGGCATGGTTGTCATGGTACAATTCGTGACTCGTGAGTTTTACTAATTTTGACGGCGAAAAAATTACAATCCGATATGGTGGAAGAATTACAAAAATCTGGTTTGTATATTGATGATATCTACAGGCTCCGAGTTCAAGATCCTAAAGTAGCTGGTGACGCAGAAGAATTACGAGAGGAATGCATTGACTTTGCTACAAGTACAATCTTTTTTGATATAACGTGATTAGCATGTATCTTAGTGATTGTCTAATGTCTTATAGAATTGCAAGATTTTAAAAGATTTTCTGAAGAGTTCCATCGAATCTTTAACGATTTCTCAAAGGACGTCGAAAAAGAAAGGATTCGAGCAATAAGCTCTCAGAATTTGCTTAAAACAATTGCCAAACAACGACAGGCCGAGCAACAAATATTTCAGGTATGCCTAAGTGAGTTTGAAAGGACATGTAGGGTTTTTGTTGGCATTTTTTTTTTCAGAGCCAAATATTGGAAAAGTCCCTGGAATTAGAACGCCTTAAAAGTGAATTTCAACAGCTTCAAATGATTGAGGCGGAGCAACTGGAAATAATAAATAATTTTGTACAAAATCAATAAATGTTATCGTCGCAAAATGTATGCCTTTCCTTCTCACGATAGTGGTGATTAGAATGAAACAAATTTCTAAATCGCTAGCACATAATCTCTTTAATTGATTCAACGTTTTTCCGATAACATGTAAAGCTGCAGAGAGGGAGATTCGTTTTGGAGCAATTGTATATTTTAAGATTAGAGCATCCTGGAATGCCGCATAGCACCGGCTTCGGGGGATCCTTAAAGTATTGTGGTCTGAGGGGGAATTCCACTTCGGCGGGGAGGGATATGGACGCACCCTCATATGTATTTCTGTAGGTTATGGTCGGCTCGGAGGATTTTACAATCTTGTACTTATTCTGAGACCGCTGCTTTGTCTCTTGTTTCTTTAACAGTCGTTCCATCGTTTTCTTTTTATCCTTTTCACGTTTCTCATCTGCTAACTGCTTACGTTTTTGCGACTTTATAAGTGCTTTTTCAATGGCTTCAGCCGTCATTACTTTTTCTTTATAGCCAGTGGGTAACGACATAAGAATTTCGCCTCCAGGACTTGCTTCTTTATCTGTACTGCGTTCATAAATTGCACGCTGTCTGGCAGTCATCAGCTTCGGATCCTTAATTTTTTTTAGTTCATCATCAACTTCCTCAAGCTTGCCCGATTCAATAGCATCTAGCCAACGCTCTTCATCACTTGATGTTCCACTATCTTTCCCTCGTCCTTTGCGTTTCTTCCCAATCGTTGGCTTCATGGAAGGCGAAATAGTTGATGTTTTAGAAGAACTGGTAATCAAATTTCGGTTCTTTTCACCTTCTCGAGATATTGTTAGTACATTTGTAGGCACATCAACAACATCGACGCATTCATCCTCACTTGGTATTTGATGGTGATGTCGGTGTTTCCTACGCCTCTTATGACGTTTTGGTGCATTTTCTGCGGAAAAAAAAACAAAAAATAGTAACATTGCTTAAAAATGCCATAAATTACCTTACTAGTTGACATTCTTGAAAACTTTTTCGGAAAATAGTCGAAATTTCTCAGTATAATTCTATCAAAAATAACATTGAAAACAGTTTACCATTCCTGAGCTGTCAAACTGTGCCAAATCTGCATTTCACGGGAGACTATGGAGATCTCAAATCCTAAGGTGCCAACCACACTTATCGGCAGCTCCTTAATAAATAAATTGGATTTCGGATATGTACATATATGCATTTGTTATATTAATTAGCAATTTACAACGAGGAAACGTTCGGAGCCGGCATGTAATTATACACGCCGGTATATATGTATGTATATTCGTATGTGTGGACAATAGCCAAACGAGACGTTTATCTTTTGCACTTTCTTATCTCTAAAGTATTGTAGATTTGCTTACGTTTTGGTGAACAAAGCCTGTTATGGAGCCAAACTAATCATAAAACCATAAATGAATTTGCCAAATGAACCAATTTCCAGCCTAAGTCCACTGCGATGTTCTTCGACAATGCTCCGTTTTTTTTGTCATCCCTGTATGACTTTACTGACGGTTTTGGATTTAGCGTCCTTTCGATCATTGGCGGTCGCCTAGTAGTCAGAGACACATGGCAGTCAGAAACCAGAATGAGACGTGCGTCTTTCGTACGTCTTCCCCCGTGACCCTGAAATTTTGAAAGAAGTTCAGGTTCGTAGCGAAATCGTGAATACGTGTGAGCTCATTTCATTGTACCGCAGTGTACTCCCGCCACACACACTCTTGGAATTATAACAATGTGCGTGATTGTTTACAAAATTTTGACAGCACTTGAGGTACCCACGTGCTCGCCCGAGCTTGTAGGCAAACGTCGGCGGCCATTTTAAGTGGTACATTGGTGGTTTCTGATGGCAGTGGACTTAGCGCTGGAAAGCGGGGTATTACTGGAGTGTAAGATTTTATTTTTTGTTTAATGTGTGACAGGCATTGTACCGACTTAAAGGCCCAACCATAATAGGCAGGAGCAAGTATATGCAAGCAGAGGGGAATGCCTTCTTACATGCAAAGCATATGATATGCCCACAATGGGAATATACGAGGTTTCGTTAAAAGTTCGTTAACTGATGCGAGCAGACGGAAGGTCTTCATGAAAGAAGACATTCCGGACGGAATTTTTGACAAGTGACATTTGAGGTTAGGAAAGAGAAAAGAGATAAAAATAAATATGGAGTACGAGTTTGTAAACAAGTTGATTCCAATTGTGCAGGGGTGGAATCGGCTAAGGTGATAAGTGGTAGTCACTTTGGTGACAGTCATTTGTGACTATCATCATCTACCGAAAGATGGGTGAGATTATCACAAAAAAATGTAGAAAAGGAGCAACACTTGCTTTTTCGGAGTTGATGACAGATAAGAGTTGTCAAATTATCCAAGAAAAAAATTCAAAAATTAAAAACAGAGCAATAAATTGAATTTGTTGCAAAATCATTGCTTTATTTTATTTATAATAGAGTGTCTCTAACAGCATCACACATTTTCGGCTTCTCTGTTTGATGTTTGTAGGTCTTCTCTGTAGGATTGGTGGGTAAGATTGGTTGGTTGTTGGGGTAGGTCACTTTCATTCAACGGCACCTGCAATTCACAGCAAATCTTGTGCAGCGCAACACAAACATGAATCTAAAAAAACAATAATTTAGCATAATTTTAACAATATGAACTGTGAAATTATTCCCACTTACATTTCATCTGCAAGTTCAAGAATGTTAGACCGATCTCTCAAACTCCTCCTTAGAATTCTAACGTTCACGTTCATCACTGTCTCATTGACCTCTTCATCGCTTAAAAATAATTCGAAACACGAAAACCTATTTTTTTTTTGTTTTAAATAATAGACAAAAGCACAAAACGAAGTCACTTCAAACACAAAACATATGAAAGTGATAGCTAAATAGCTGTCACCAGAAAACTGTCACAAAAATGTGACAATCACAGTGACTATCACCTTACACGATACCGAAAACGAGAATGTGACTGTCACTTATCACAAATCACCTTAGCCGAAAACTGTCACAAAAATGTGACAATCACAGTGACTATCACCTTACACGATACCGAAAACGAAAATGTGACTGTCATTTATCACAAATCACCTTAGCCGATACCGCCCCAGGAAAATAAGTGCCTCTATGATAAAGCAGATGGCTTTTATTTCAACAAAAAGGAAAAAGCCATGGTATGGGAAAACAATTTGACAGTTCCTTTCTTCCTGCTTGCTCCTGCATCTGTTCATTGTGGGTATTTTGATTTTTCGTTGAAACAGAGGGGAGAATTTCGTTCGGTTCTGACATAAACTTCTGCTTGCTTCTGCCTATTACTGCTGGAACACAATGATGTCGCGGTCGCTGTCGCACCTTCTGTCGCGGTCGCTGTCGCACCTTCTGTCGCGGTCGCTGTCGCACCTTCTGTCGCGGTCGCTGTCGCAGTCGGCAATCTGCCAAAAATTTCGTCCACAATGAGGTCGCTTTGTTATGTCAGATTTTAAACTAAACTAAATTGTAATTTTAAACAGCTGTTGGAATTGAATTTGTGCTTTTGTTGGAAAATTGCAAGTAATATGGATTTTCCGTGCAGGGACGGGTTAAGAATATCTTGTAGTAAAAGGCGACTAAAACAAAGGTAAACAAAAATCACATCTAGGCAATTTAGAAAACACCAAAGTGAGCCTAGGGACACATATACCACCATTAAACTGCCCCACAAGTGTACATGCAAGTCAGTGGGTTGACACGACTGGAGATCACCGGTGTTGTAAGAGTAGGATCAAACAAAAAAATCTGAAGCAAAAAAAAAGGCAGGCCGAAAAACAATTGGTGCAAACAAATGCAAAAACACCAGCATTTGATTGGCCTCAGCGATGAAGTAATCCCAAACCGGGAAGCCTGCCGCTACTTTCTGAGGTCAAACCGGCGGACCCCACAAGCGGAGCAGTAGGAATGCAGTTAAGTGGGAAGGTTATGGTCCTACACTTCTGACCATAACAACGCCGGAAAAAGGAAAAGAAGAAGAAGAAGAATAAAAGTAATATGGATAAATGAACGAAAGTTCTTTTTTTACAAGTGTTGTGCAAATGTGCTGCTTGGCAAATAAATTGTTAAAAACAAAAAATGATGGCAAAGGTTCCGCAAAATTTCCCTCTCCTTCACCGCTTAAATTATTTTTTCTTCCTTTTTGTCTGTTTTAATAAAGAATTAATATCCCTAAAATATTAAAAATTTCACAAAATAACACGTTTGTCCATATATTGTACTTACAATTGATCTTCAACCGTCCGATTTGAAAATTTCCTGTGTATAGCTTTTTTTTCCCTACAGCTGTCACAATGTCGTACGACCGAGTCAAAAATTAGCCAACTCTCGCGACACACCTTACGACCGCGACATCATTGTGTTTACGTTATGGGACTTACGTACATTCAATTTTTGACATGCGACAGCGACCGCGACTGCTGTGTTCCGCGCTTTATGGTTAGCCCTTTTACGATAAACTTGACATATGTCAAGCGCGACCTTGGAATTTCTACAACGGAATGTGGCTTCAGGCGCTCGGCGGTTCAAAGATCGGGAATAAGACACAATGCAAGCAATGTTTTCTCGTTTTTTTTAATTTTTCATTTTTCACAAATACAAATATAC
Organism: Merodon equestris; assembly: GCA_958301585.1. NCBI lineage: Eukaryota > Metazoa > Arthropoda > Insecta > Diptera > Syrphidae > Merodon > Merodon equestris. The sequence goes on along the minus strand of OY284417.1, from coordinate 122,989,362 downwards.
GAAATAACCTATAAAAGCACTGTCAGCCGTCAAAACGCCAGTAGTTCTAGTCTGGCGTTGAGCTCGAGTTCATGATATTTACGATATTAGCATTCCGTGGTACTCCGTATGAATTCTTTGTTTCTACTCATGCTGTCAAAAGCCCGAGCACTCGAACGCCACATTTAAGGGTTATGTAATACATTTGAAAAATTAGTCTTTGCATGTTCATTTTTCCTATTAAATATTTTGCCAATCCAAAACATGAGAACATGTATGTATGTACATACATATGTATGTCATCGAGGTTCGATGAGTTATTTGTTATAACGGAGATACCCATGGAAAGAGAAAAGAAGGAAAATATTCCTTTGTTTTCGCAAAATCTCGAACTTCTAACTTACAAAACAAAAAAAAAATGAATTAAGATCTGTATGTTTCAATCGTATGTATATATTTCTCCAAATAAGGCATTTCTTCAGAAAAGAGCCAGTTCAATTAGGTCAGCGATGAATGGAGAAGGTAAATATGCACTTGGTTTTGCAAAATAACGGCTTCCGAAATTCCATATAAAACACCCAAAACGCATGTTTCTAAGATTTTTTGGCAGGTAAAAGCTCGTTTCCGTCATCGCCGTCTCATGGAGATGCTGTATATGCCATTATTTTGAAAAACACGACCCTCATATTTTCCCATATTAGCCCTATAACCTATGAAATTTAAACTTCGGAAGCCCGTATCTCTCTAAGGCTTTTTTGAAGACAACAGCCAAAGTGTTGGAAGAAAAGAGAGTTAAATGTAAGTCTCTGTATGAAAGTCTTTTACGATCCGTTTTTCTAATTGAATACCCCATTTAAATCGTGAAATCATATCATAGTTAAAATAATTATCTCAATTATTCTAGTCCAGAAAGTATACTATAGTATATTTATCGAAATCTTTTTAAAAGATTTTATCGTTAGGTAAATTACGGTGTGACTGGCAGTGTTCAGATACTTCTCGGACATGTTCATCAATTAAAAAAATAAAAAATGCCGCATATTTCGAACACTCATCATATGTGTGTATATGGGATTCACCCGTTCTTTAAATTTACTTAAGAAGTTTCTACTATAAGGGCAAAACAATTAATAATATGTCATACTGGCGGTACTTATTATACATATATTTTACAAGTATGTACGTACATAGTGTAAGAGGAAGCTTCAGTACAAATCAATTGCCGGTAGGTGATTACCACATCGTGGAAATTTTGGAGGGATAGGTGGTAAGTCTTTTTGAGTACCTATGTGTATTATAAGGTTCATTCCGATTACAATGTGAAATTGAAAATGGCAATGAAATAACCAAAAGCCTGGGTTGTCGGCTCGGAAACGTAGGACAGCATATCCATTATTAGGTACAGCTACTGTATCTTTAAGCGCTGGCTTTGAAAAATCTCTCTTCAGCATCCCACGGCGATCCAATTCGAGCGCATGCTTGAGATTTATTTTCTTGATTCCAGTGTCTGGTGATCTACCCATGCCCACTACATAGTATGAAGTTCCATGCAAATGAAAGGGATGACTAAGGTTTGTTTGTTGAACTTCGTCGACTAAAACGACTTCTACTATTGCTCCAAGGGGGATATCTATCATATGAGTGCACATACAATTTTGACTACATTTTGGTGGTCTATTGTCGCCATTACAAAAATAATCCGAAGGAATATCATCGAACTGAGATAGGATTGGTGATGGCGGAGACACGTAAGAGATTTCGTCAATCAGGGAAATCAGATGATCTGCACCAGGTGCAACTTTTTGTTATTCGAAAAGAAAGAATTCTTAATTAATAAGGGAAAGCAATGAAATTAATGCAACTCACCTAAATACCTGTTATAGGTGTTCGGAACAAATAGCTCACGGGGTTGATATTCATAGAATCGAAATGGAAGGAATATTTTCACGTCCGGCCGGTCAACAAGAGCACCTTTGTCAATGCGTTTAGAGTTTATTAATTGGCTTACGCATACAGCATCAACTCGTTTACGATCGCATATAGCATCTAATGGGTTTAATACCTATAGCGGCCAAATTTAAATTTCAAAAAGGGTAATGAATTTAATTTCAGTGAATTTTTTTTATTAATCTATTAAAGAGGATTTATTAAAAATATATAACTAGTATAATACTTACAAGAATTTCATGTGTGGTATGTATGACTATGTACAGATCTCTAAAATACTTGCTGTACATGGAATAATGTTTTCAAAATGTTGCGTCGCATCTTATAGTGTGTTTATTTTTAGGTAGGAACTTCACACCAAACATTTATATAATATTTATATATTTTTATTAATTTACGCTCAAAAATATCAATACAAAGTACACAATACACAAAATACCAGTACTGCTGACTAATGAATGTATTTCACCCATTAATGTTTAAAACGCATTTAGAGCGCTGCAGAAGATGACTTTGATTTGCCGATGTTTGGCAGGAAAATATGATACTTACTTAGTATTATAGGAAGGAAGTACACATAATACAAAAAATACATACCTACAACATTGAATTTTTTTTTTACCAAAACCGTTATACGTTGAATTGCCTTCTATATCCGAGTGTATTTATAAAACGATGTAATTTCTGCTCTTTATTTAATTAAATTAATTTATATTCATTATTAGACTTAGATAAAAATAAGATGCTGTACAAACGCTTAAACTCATATAGTTATTGGACGCAACTTAATTTTTCAATGATTTCTTTATTATATAATTTACCGAAATGATTTAAATAGTTCTAAAAATAATCAATTTACGTCCAATATTCTAAAAATGATCTAAGGCAAGATTTACTGTAAAACAAAGGAATAATACAATATAGGAATTTTTGAGGCGGAATGGTTTGTGTGCCAAAAACATGAGGTGTGAGAAGTATGATATGAAAAGAGATTGAAAACGTTTAGGATATTTTTTTTTTTAAATTAACACTTAAAAACATTTTTTCCTTCTGACTAATGCTGTACAGGGTTTTCTATTATTGCGTAAAACATTTTACTCAAACTTTATATTCAAATTAAAATTAATCTAAAATTTCGAAATTTATATTCATAAGATGTAAAGAGTTTAGAAGATAGTCAGAATTGAATTACGGATAAGGGGTTTATGTGGTTGGTACATAGATATTTTATACAATTATAAACATAAAACAATTAGTGCATAGGTATTGGCGGTGTGTGGTCACCACACGTTGGAAAACCTGGAGGAACTGGAGGCAAATCAGCATTCGTACCGACTTGCAGAATTAAATTCATGCCAATTACGATATGGAACAAGAAGTGGCAATGGAACAACCAAAAACCTAAGAGAAAGGAAATATATTTTAGATAGCTGAGCAGTATATATGTAAGTATGTGTAGATATGTTTATCGTACCAGGATTATCAGCTCGAAACCGGAGGACGACATATCCATTATTTGGAACTGCAATTGTATCTTTGGACGGAGGTAGATTGTATTGACGGTGTAGTAGTCCGCGTCTATCCAAGTCTAAGGCGTGTTTTAAGTTGATTTTCTTAACATTGGTGTCGGGAGATCTTCCAATGCCAACCACACTAAAGCTGTATCCATGTAGATGAAAGGGATGACTCAAATTAGGCTGTTGAACTGAAAAATGGTATAAAATACAATGGTAAATATGTGCAGATTATAGTATATTTTTTGGCAGAAAACTTATTCATATACGAGTATGTATCTTACTTACCTTCGTCAACCAATACTACTTCAACAACCGCATTCAATGGGATATCTATTTTATGGGTACACATGCAGTTCACACCACAATCTGCTGGACGGTTATCTCCGTTACAGAATTGAGCGGGATTAATATCATTGTATTGCGAAGTCAAAGGTGCAGGCGCCGATAGGTAAGAGATTTCATCGATTAGAGAAATAACATGATCCCCAGTTGGAGCAACTGAAAATGGCGAAAATATTATATTAGGTTTATTCTAACCATTATTAAATTACTAATGATGGAAATACCTAAAAATCGATTATAAGTATTAGGTTGGAAGAGTTCTTCAACTGGATACAAATAAAAACGGAATGGTAGGAATATTTTCACGTCTGGCTTAGGATCCAAAATTCCTCGGTCAATGTCTTTAGCATTTTTCAATTGGCTAACGCAAACTGCGTCGTCACGAACACGATTACATTGAGCATCCAATGGGTTCAATACCTTTTCATTTTGTTAATTTGTTTGGGCAGTTTTATAGGACAATCAATTTCGTTTGGTCAAATCACCATTTGTTACGTTATATTTGTATGGTATATACACATTTATTTATATATATATATATTTATTTAAGTAAATATATTTCGTTGGTATTGTGTGTTATATACATCGTGTTTTTGTTCCGTAATTAGAAGTTAAAGGGGAAAAAAGAAAAATCTATGTAGTTCATATAAAAATATATTAAAGATATTTTAAATATTAGAATATAATAATAATTAATGAGAATTAGTAAAGGAGTGGTTTCTAAATTTGTTCATATTTTCGCGAGAACTATTAAATAATTTTAAGCTAGCTGTTGCTTAAAAAAATTATCAAAATATTGGGCTCTGTTTAATAGAAATTAAGCAGATAAATATTGTACAATATATACATTTTTAATAGTATGCACATAGCAAATTATTATTTTAAACTCAAAGTGCGACATTTTAGGTAAAAATGTACATATGTACACGTATGAACATAGTATGGTCTTTACAACACATATGTACATCTATTATGCAATATCATTATGTTTATAAAATACATTTATCGACATATATTACATATAATACTTACCATAATTGTAAAATTGAAATATTATTTGTCAATAGAATATTTGTGCAGCAGGGGCTCATTTATTGAAATGAAAATGTTTATTATTATGAAAGATACTTACCACACCTTGCGGAATACCAACGTCGTAGGTTGGAGAGGGTGATGAAGGTTGATATGGACCACGAGCATACCTTATAATACCTAATTGCTGGGCGCGACGTATTCCACACTCACCCAGACCTCTTAATTGTATCCAGTAAGCCCCCACGGGTTGATCAGCCGTGATAACAAAATCGTAACGTTCGCCTTTTCAGATTTAAAAGCAGGAATATAATTAACTATTTGTTAACTATTTGTTTATAATTACATACGTTATGTATGTATATACATTTTTTGTAACTTTTATTTTAATGTGGAAAGTGACAAACTATTTATTGTGGAAAATAATTTTAATTATTTAATTATGTTTAATGTGGAAAATGACAAACGATTTTGGTCCATTTTCAAGGGCTAACGAAAAGTAATGAACTATCTTTTAAGAATTCTACAATTTTCCACATTTATTAGTTTCATTTTAGTTAAGATAAATTATATATTTTTATCTGTTTGATCAAAAGCCGATAGAGCGTAATATAAACATTTTACTTACCGGAGAATGATATAATCGTATTTACTTCAACTGGCTGTACTGGTTCGCCATCTGTTGCTATTACTGTCATGCCGTGTTGTTCGATAGTCACCTGCGCGGGGCACACTGAGGCAAATGCATTTATCATGCGGAAACGATAGCGGCGGCCTGGCGTAATTGTAAACACTTCTAGTGGAGTGTTTGTCATGAAACCCGTATTTGGATCACGGAATTGACCCTTTCCATTAATAAGCAATGATTCAGGGTCCTGTCCGGTATTCACAGCTAAACGACCAGGATATCTTTCCGCAGCATCTTCATGTAACCAATCACTTATCAACATTATGTGTGTAGTTAAATCATAATCATAGAGATGTGAATTGGGATCTTTGGATGGAGGCTGGCGCACTATTATACTGCCATATAAGCCATCAAGTTTTTGTAATCCAGTATGTGCGTGCCAAAAATGTGTACCAGAATTCCCTTGCCATTGATACCTTTATAATACAACACATATAGACATAATATCTCTATTAGAAAAAAATATTCAGAAAGTCTATTCGCACCTGAATGTATTTCCCTGTTGGATGGGACATTGCGTCACAAATGGCACCCCATCGTAGTACTGAGATCCTCGTTGCCAGATACCATGCCAGTGAATAGTAACTTCCATGCCTTCCATATGGTTTTCGACATCGATAACTACTTTATCGTTCTCACATACCTGAATACTTGGTCCTGGTATCATTCGATTTGCCGTCAGAATACCGCGTTCGACGCCATCAGCTAACACGCATTGGCAATGACTCCAAACCGTATTGGTCGCATTTGGGGTACATAATTGACAAGCACTGCAAATAAGTTATAAGGAACGTTGTACACAATGTAATATACGCTGCATACATAATATATGTTTATATTTTAAATTGTTATAAACACGAAAAATATTGGGTCTGGTAGCGTTTCTGAAACGCAAACATTTTTATACATTTTTAATTTTTTTATCAACACATTTACATATTTTTAATTAACAGGTCTTGTGATGATGTAAGAGGATAGTGCAGAAAAATGATTATACATATATGTTAAGCCACATGCTTAATTGAAGTTTGGTTATAAAAGGCATTGTAGTCGAATTGAAGGACGGAGTAGCATTTTTTTTTCTTCAATTAAAAAAGTGATTTATTACTGCACCATATTATATGTGAATGTTATACAATAATTGTGATGAAGATTTTTTATGCTCCACTTGATCGCAAAATTCCCTCTTGCTCTGGGAATTCGTGATTTACAGTGTATGCTGCTATGCAGACAAGGTTCGTCAACCTTAGGGCGGGTATACATACATTAGGTATGATAATGATCTCTGGAAAAATGACACCATATCACACAGTTGATTTAACTACTCTTATGTTTTCAGTAAGAGAGATAGCGACTTCAGTGCTGTAAGCAGTTTATTAAGCATTATTATTATTTCTTTTGGAATTGGCTCTGTCAATTCAACGGTTTGCCGCCGTCATTGCTTTCCCAGTGAAATGGAAAACTGTGAGAAAGTGAGCGCGTAAAGCTCGCTTTCGACCGAAATAAGATTGAAAAGGAAAAATGGGCGTACCTCACAATGCACTGATGTCGTTATTACGCAAACAGAGCGCGAAAAAAAGTGAAAACAAAAAAAATTGCAGTTATAAGATAAAGGTAATAAAGTCGAGTAATAAACTAACAAGCAAGGAAGTATTGCTTATATGAATAAAGTTATTTATTATATGCCTGTATACACATACATATATAAGCACTGTACCCTGCAATTGTTCAGGAATTATTAAAGCTCAGGAGTATCAAATTTATTTCTGTTCGTGCTTTTGCCACTTTCATGTACGAGTAACATTGTTTTCCGTGCTGAATGTTTTGAGGTTGTTAAAAACAATCTTTTCGTTGCTTTTGTTATATTTCAAGACCAAAACAAAATTGTTCATAAAATGAATCGTAGTATTGACACTGTCATAATTAAATTTTAATTAAAATTATACTTACGCTCCTAATACTGTATAATATTCTAGAGTAAAATGATAGTAGCATATTCTTGGTGGTTCGCCCTCCCGACAAGCTCGTGCACATTCATCTGGAGCTGATAACGCTGGATTTCTTCTTAGTTCGGCAGTGGCACTTGTGGAGTAGTCTAAATGTCTGAATGGTGATTTGGAGTTTAGGGGTGGTGCTGACCCAAATCGGTTACTACTTATGCTTTGTCGTGAATTTAATGGACCTCCAGAGGACGACCCAAAAGCGGTGCCACTCCCAAGGCTATTGCTGGTTAAAGGTCGTGGGATAGAACTTCCCAAAGAGGGATGTGTCTGTACAAGGCCATGTGTTGCTGTGAAAAAAGGTGAATCTAAGATTGTCGACGATGATGGTGTTGCAACCTGTGCCTGCCAATAACTGCCAGCCGATGTTTGATCTTTGAGAAATAAAATAAAAAAAGAAAACAACATTTAATAGAATAAATTTGAATATTTACATATATGTATATACACATATTACGAGTATATGCACATATACGCAAAAAAATAATTAGTTGTGAGTCAAAGAGTAATGAACAAATACTTAATATTTCTCATGAAATGGCAAGTTCTAGAGGCAAGTAGAGTATTTCCCACTATATTGCATTTCTTGCTAAAAGAAACACGCTTGACAACAAACATTTTCGTATTACCTATACATAAGTATTAGCAAACGGCACCACTAAGACTTCCAAAATTACCTATATTATTTTTTTAAGCAATTTCTTTTTCGTATTTTATGTGTATAGGTGTGCAATTAAGGTGAATGATGCTACTTCGTCTTAATGTGTTAAGTTCTGAAATCAATCAATCCCGACAACATAAAAATAATCGATTGCTCTGATGTTCAGTGGGGTATTTAAAAAGTCTAGTACACTCGTTAGAGAAAACTATTCAAAATGCGTGGTGCAGAGTTGGCAGGGGGTTCCTTTCACTTTTTCCAAAAATAGAAGAAACCCAATACACCAAATGAAGGTGAATGGGAGAAGCCCGAATTCTGGCCCTTAATGGGATGTACTTAGAGCAATATACGGGTGCTTGTGATCTTTCAATTAAATAAATGGCCAGTTTCACAAAAAAATGATAATTAATTTTAAGATACCTATAGATATACTAATAGATAGTATAGTAACACAGGAAATAAGTAAGATATTTTACCAGATCTCGTTTTTTCCCACAATCTTTGTATTCTTTCCATGGGAAGGTCAAATATTATGTCTCTGTATATGAGTCAGTTCACACGGACCACTTTTTCTGTGTACTACACGAGAGTGGATATGCATCAAATTGGAGACCCTCCCACATATGGGTACACCTATATAGTTGGCTTTCGACTTGACAATCACTATATTCTGTGAGCATAGGTGAATATGGTACTTGCATTTTTATATTTGCAAGGTTATCCGAGGAATGTGTTATAAACATAACATAAACATAAATATTTTTTATTATTTCCTTTTGAGGAATTACATATTTATTATATTTATAAAGGTTGTATTAGTCAGCTACACTCGTGAATGACTCGTGAATGCAAATTATGATTTTCATATTAGATACAATAAATACGGGCACAGATGCCAAGCGCGTGCGGTGAAAATGTTTCCTATTATGATTCAGTATTCATGCAAAATCGGTGGTCAGTTTTTACCACATTATTAGGCATATGTATCTTGGTCAACAGGTTTATTAATGACACCTATAATGTAGGGTGGTCCCAGATAATGCAGATTCGTTCCATTTTTCCATAATTTTTTCGTTTTTGTCGACAATTTTGGCTACGATTGCGGATGTATGAAAATAGTTCACTGTACTTGGCTTTGAAATTGATTTGCTTAACTCCGATAATTACTGTTATTTTGAAGATAAGTGCAATTGGATCTGAATACGGCATCTGTGGTAACAGACACATATGCATGTGCGTTTATACATATTTTTGGACGAACTTTCAGATTCATTTATACTATACATATATGTATACTTAAATAAGAAGTAAGTTGAAATACAATTGATCACTTTCGGTTTCATTGAATCAATTCATTCGAGGTCGTTATCTGAGATTAACCTCTGTAGAAACATTTGTTTCATATTTTATAGACATACATATATGTATACTCGTATGCAGCTAGAGGAATCTGAATCAGAATCTATCCTTCTCTCAATTGCCTGCATTGTGTTTTTTTTCTAGTTAAATAATATTTGGTGTCATGAGACACTATGATATGCTTACCGATAAACATGCTATAGAAAGCTTCGAGGACATCATGAATTAAATGATCTTGCTGATGTTAAGCCGAGCCTTTGTCTAAACTCGAGGAGACCTATTCAGTCGCAAGCATTGTCTGCGTAATTAAATCACGAATACGAAGATGGTCAGGAAACCTAGAACGAATGAACAGTGGGCGAACATTCAAACCCGTCAAATGAGTGGAAACCCGTAGGAAAATACCGCCAGAAATGCCACGCCCTAGATGCTAGGAAAATTTAAGGATGGATCTACAAGGTGGCGCTAAATTAATCACCCTATCGGGAAGTTTTAATTATATATTGTAATTTTGCAAATGGCATCCTACGTCAATCATTTTTTACATTGTGACCTAGACAGCTGCATTATACAAACAGACAAGCAATGGAGCGCTATACTCCGCAAGAGCGTGGAATAATTGTGTCGATTCTTTTGACTAATAAATGGTCGGTGGCGTTAGCGCAGCGTGAATTTCGACGTCGATTTCCTAATCGTGTCGCGCCATCTGGGCAAACATTCCGAACTTAGGTACTCGACTCCAACAGATTGGAACCACAGGAGATCATGCAGGGCGTGGCCGCCACCGGACTGGTCGTTCGGCCGAGAATATCGCGGTTGTGGTTGCTGATGTCGCTGAGATCGAAAAAAGAACAACCAGGCGACGGGCCACGCAACTGGGCATCACCAGACGAACCATACAGCGAATTTTAGTGATAGAAAGTGCAAACAGTGCATCAGTTAATGCCTGCTGACCGTCAGTCGCGTGTGAATTACTGTCAAGGCATCCCTAATCTCAAAAACGAAGAGGACGATTTTGTGTCGAATATCATTATGAGCGACGAGGCGCATTTTCTATTAAACGGTTACGTCAATAAGCAAAATCTTCGTTTATGGAGCACTGAATATCGTGTGGTGCATGAAGAGCTTTTACTCGTACATCCACTTAAAGCAACTGTGTGGTGCCGTGTCCACGCAGCAGGAGTGATTCGGCCGTATTTTTTTTTGAGGACGCCATCGGTAATACGGTCACTGTTACTGGAGAACGCTACAGGGTCATGATAAATGACTTCTTATTGAAGAATTGGGTAAACGCGGCTTGGTGAAGATGTGGTTTCAACAAAACGATGCAACCGCACACAGCACGATAGATATTGTGGAGGAAGCGATTCCTGGTCGCATAATCTCCCGTTTTGGTGATTTGGCATGGCCAGCAAGATCACCCTATTTAACCATCTTAGATTTTTCTCTGGGACTACTTGAAGTCACGGGCTTATGCCAACGAACCTCATATAATTGCAGCCCTTAAGAAGAATATTTGACAGGAATGCGAACAGTTATCACCGTAAATCTTGTGGAAATTTATGAAAAATGCGATAAAACGGGTACAAATGTGTATCAACACTGGCGGCAGTCACTGAACGGATATCATCTTATCCACTTAACAAAAAAAATTGTACGAGTCCAAATAAAGATTTCTATCACTCAAAATCATTTTTTTCATTTAGTAAAAAAAGTATTATAATTCAAAAACAAAATTGGATGATTAATTTTTCGCCACCTTGTAGAAGAGCTTTGACAGAAAAGCGAAATATGGAAGGAACACATTCAGGACAGGGTGGCTTGGCGAAGAATGGTTAACAGGGCTCTCAACTTCCGAGTTCCAAATGGCCGGTAAAAATAATAATAATTACCAAAATGTTATTTTCGGGATTTCGTAAATTTTCTTTAATTGTTTGTTTTTTTTCTGTGCGTGCCGTAATGTAATTGGAGGTAAATGAAAACTATTTTAGTATTTTCGCTTTTATTGGTCATTTTAGTTGCCATTTGCATGTGGAACGTTGGTTCATATATTCCATTCATTTACACAAAAAATCAGAAATACTTTAAAATTGCTTACACAATAATATTATATACAATACATATGTATGAATGTCTCAATAAATGGTTTCCCTTTCAATCAATCGTGCTGGTGATAATCTCTATGCTTTGCCATTATTTGAAGTGAAGAGTGACATTTTAGCTATAATGAGTAATACCATTCTTTCGGTAACATGAATACAATTTAGCGCACTTCGTTACGGTCTCGTAGCTTGATCTTTTTTATACATGTACTTTACGTATACGTAAGCACGATATATGTATGTTTATATATTATATACATATGTGCGTATTGATTTGACTGATCTATTACAATTCAACCACTACTTTAAGAAAGCCATGAAGTAGGTATTTCCCAATGATATCCAGTAAAGAAAAAAAAAACTGATGTCTAAAATACCTCCACCTGCCTCTAGTGCTTCAAAATACATATTTCCGTTTATTGTAGTTTGATCCGTATAAATATATGCCAAGTCCATATGCGTATATTTCTAAGTCGAAAAGTCAATTAATATTTTCATACACTCGCTGCATACCAAGAAGTAAAAAGTTATTTCTCATAAGTCATCATGTGTAAGTCATTGGAATGCGCTTCTTGCATTGTAGCCAAGTCCCAATATTTTTATTAGCTGTTTTAGAAAGTTCATCTAGGAATTTAAGAAGTTGGCCAAAAATGTCAACTTGGAGAACCAGAGTCGAAGCCTCTGCATTTTTTTATATATTGGGAAGTTCCTGCCAATTACGAACGGCGAATAAGTGATGTCGTTTTGAATAAGAGATTTTTCTCTACATCGAAAGTCGTAGGTTTGGCAGATTGAGAGTTAGCAAAAAAATAACTGTATGCTCCTATTTGGGATTCAATTTCCTCTAACCAGCATCTTGAATTCCGTGATTGAACTGAAACTATACTAAACTCTTTGAAGAAATGTAACTTTTCTTAGCGGCACACAAAGCTGTTTCGCTAAAAATCAATATTAACTAATGCAATGCAATGATTCAATCGTTGTCGAGGTCCGTCAAGCATAATAGTAATTAAACTAGGTGGGCTGTTTTTGCTTTAATGAAAACACAATGGTAGAAGTTTCAGATATACAGAGGTAAATTACTTACCTGGTCGGTTTGAAAAATAGCAAACAAAAACAGTAATGTTAAAAAAGCAATACAAATATTCTCAAACAACTACTAAACACGTTTCAACGAAAAAAAAAACGTCAAAAAAAAAATTCATAAAAAAGGCAAGAACTTCCTATTTGAAAATGTTGATTGTATGTATATAAATTAAGTGTTGATTACAGTACAACCAATGGCTTTCAAGTTACTACCACGTTTTACACAAGTTTTCTTTAAGAAAGATGAATTTTACATTACGAGTATGTAGATGAAAACTCGAAGTACCTATAATGATTTTTTCGAAATTAATAAAGGGAACGGCAGTAATTACTCTATAGCCATAACACTTAACTTTCTTGCTATATTTAGAAAAAGACAACATTTAGCGCTTAGGCTTAGAATACGTGAGCCAAATATCCGAAAAATGAAAAAAAAAACACAAACATAGAACGATACGAAGTAGAAGCTAATTAAGATGCAAATAATTACATTTTGGATGAACTTTGTTGCATGTGAATTTTTCTTTTTTATTCGCCAATTTACTTTTTCATCAATCGGTAACTATCACACGCAAGTAAATGGCATGAAATAATTAAACAGGTAAAAAGTTTCGTAATAGTAAATTTGGTTCAAGTGTTTTACGCTTTATGAGAAGTAAGAGTTTGTATGTAACACATATTTACATTATTTATTAAAGTATAGTGAATGCTAATTCGCATAAATTTATTTTTAATTAGTAAGTTGTATGCTCACACTTACCATGATCTAGTGTGTATGTAACTGATTCGAAATATGATTCCTTCAGAGCTTTCTACAAATTCGTGCCAATAATTGTATTATGGAGAATGCACATTTCTCAATTATAATTTTTATGTGTTAACCATAAGGAAAACCGAACAGAAAAGTGAAATATATTCGTGCAAACAACGGTCATGTTAACAAATCCGGTTATGATGCGTGATTTTAATGTAACAATTTAAATTAACATGCCATTAAAAAGAGTGTCGCTAGAATGCATATGCATGCGATATTGAGTGTTCAAATATTGGTTAGATCAAATAGGTTATTTTTAAATTGTTAAGCGTGGTTCGGGTATATCGCTTTATTCCGCTTATTTACTTTCTATAATCTATTAACTTTTTCAAGTGCATATTTTAATAAATATGAGTAGTTGATAGAGTTCAAATTAAGTATATATTATATTTAAAATATTTTACCAAATAAGGAAACGGTTTCATTTAAATGATATATTTTCCAAATGCATACAAAAGAGCTTGTTATTAAAAACATTTTCAGATGTTGTTTCTGTAAGAATACAAGAAAGTCAACACATATATTCAACACCCAAATAAGCCTAACGACTACTCTAGTGTTGGGAACTGCGATTATGCAACATACAATCATTAAATGTAGGAATAAAACAAAAGTTAAAAATAATAGCATTTTGTATGGTTGTCTGACTTAAGATACTAACAACGCTAAGGAAAAGTATCACAGCGAACTGGCAAAAGCAAATAACGAACAAGTGAGCATTGATCAAACCCGATTTCGTTATGTTTTATTTCTCGGTTCAAATGTGTAGAGTCTTTGGTAGGATAGAGCAGAAATTTAAGCTATATAGTGCTTATATAAAGTCCATTAAAATTTAGGAGGTGAATTCGTGACTTTTTTATATAGATTGCCTTTCGAATCATTGAGTTATCTATTGTATCTGAAATGAGACTTGTGTGACATCGAAAGCGCAATTTATGCGTTACTTATGTATGTATATACACTGGTAAATGTATCTATATCTCGTCTAAACAGAATTGGCTAATATGTTTAATTATAAGTCCAAAAATATTGAAATACACAAATTGTGGGTTATTGAATAAGTTAGTATTCTGTGCGATTTAACCATTTAAATGTTGATTATTCTTGTCCATGACTGTGACGATTTTCAGGCAATAGTGAAACTAAGACATCGTATTATTCCAATGATATGTAAGAAAAGGTTTCGCAACTTTAGAGGTATTGTTCGTAAAGACATTCCGTGCCGAAAGTTGGTATGATTGTTTTAATTATGTAAAATGTAAAATGTATTAATTTGGTATTTAAACAATAAATTCTCAGTTGGTCGTGCGCAAAATTAGGTAATACAGATAAAATCCTCGCGTTCATGCTGATATGTAATATAAACTCTTTGCAGATAGTGTGAGAATAGTGCAGGCATTCAATATCAATCAAATTTTTCAGGCCCTGGCACAGATAATGCGAGATTGAAGGCAGAGACAATACTCGCAGAAATTTTCTTGCATATCCAGCTAGCAGGTGAATCGAACACGATCGCGCATTCAGCGACAGCTTAACAATCATAAAAGCATACATTTTTGTCAAAAAAAATAAAAATAAAATAAATAAAATAGAAAAAAACAAGTTAATGCTGAGTGGACCAGCCGGCATCTTACTCACAAAAGTGATTTCGATTTAAACTTGGTAATTGTTTTAGTTTCTCTGTCTTTTCTTTTTTAGTTTTTTATTGCGCGAATGTACAAGTATTTACGTAGGATTATTTTTGTCAAAGCTTACATAACCGTCGCCAACGTTGATGTGAGTTTTTCTGTGTCATTGCTTGTGCCATTGTACTCAATATTCAATTGTTATCGTAATTTGAGTCCTATTTGGTCAGCCACTAGTAGAGAAACTAAGATCTTGCACAGACTTCTGTAATATGATAATATCGTGTGTAAGAGTAATTTGAAGGCAAAAGAAAGTGTATGCGAGTATGCGAGTGGCAGTCATTACATTCATATTTTCGAATAGATACAAGCTTATCTTCATTGATTTTTTAAGATTGAATTTGCTTTGATCTATGTTTTGAATTTTAATAAAAGTTAACAATTACATAAAACCGTTCCCGTTTAAGGTATTTGTATACCAGCTTATCGGAAAATGTAATGGTATGATAGTTAATTTTCTACAGCTTAGTATATGGGTATGAGGGATATGGTTTGGTTTTTCTTGAAATTTATTGTTATGCGAATGATTGTACTACAAAGACTAGCATTTTCACGTGTCTACCATTATCCAGGTCTTCTCATAATTGAGAAGAAATTCTGCGCCTTTTCTTTTGTTTCTTTCGATTTGTTGTACAAAGCATGTCAAGATAAAGCGAGTAAAAGGTAATAGCATCACGTCTTGGCTCTTTATACGAATGAAATTCTCACATAAATCACTTTACATGTGCTTTAATGATTCGACTTTCTAACAAGCAATTTTATGTGAATATCTATTGATAATTTTATGTGTTATACATTTGTGTGTACTTTCGCTTCAATGGCAAAAATAAGATTATCGAGGATCCTTCTATTCGAACGACATACTATGCTATAAGTATCATTAGAAAACCGTAGAATTCCATCTTGTCTTATACTATCTACGACCAACAGACTCTTCAATAAAGGGTTATTTCTATTGACTGGTTAGTTTTAAGCGAGGTGTGAGCATGTTGAAACATACTTTAAATATATTCTGTTTTGTAGTACTATTAAAGTAGAAAATAAATAAAAGATCTATATTAATCAAACACGGAAATTCGTACTTAAATGTCGTTAAAATTAATACCTACAAGTGTACGTATGTAAGTCTGTTCTCATGTTGTATATTTACATGCTCTGCTTAGACAAACAGTTAAATGCATAGACGAGTTGGACATGTCGTGATTGCAATGAACTTCTAAAAGTGAACAAACAACTTTTCCAGACAATTTTCTACTCTGACATTTTACAAACAAAACAACTTCGTTAACAAGAAAAGTTAGATATAAAAACATACATACAAATATAATACACACATGTGCGCATGCGCTCTGAAGAAGACACATCCGTTGAAGAGTTGTTAAAACCGGAAAAAAATACATAGAGACTACTCTTCACTGACAAGTTGTACTTAATCGTCTTGTTAGCTTCGGTTTTTGTGCTTAGGTCGAAATACTGAAAATATTTGTAAAATAATTTCTTTTACAGTGTGGACGTGGTAAGTAGCAAAATTACTCTCTAATAGATAAACATATAACATGGTTGTGACACATACTCGTAAACCTTACATTTTGTGGTTTTCTACTTCCAATTAAAATTATATTCGCATTTCGTACAACAGTTTGACGGTACGGGTAATAAGGAAAAATAAACGAAAGGAAAAGGAAATGTGTATAAAATATAAAATATGCGCCTTTGCAATTCGAATATTTGAGACCTGCGGTTCAAATCGAATGTCTGCCGGTATTATTTCTATGAGCACTTTCGCGCTGAAATCAATCATTTTTATAGGATACAATAATTATTTCCTATTCAGTCAATGAGAGCCTTTCGTAGTATTTTAATTATGTTCATACATAAGTACATATATGTACATATGTACATACGTACGTACGTGTACGCATAAATTGTAAACGCATTATACCGATTATTAAGTGTTGTAATTAGAATAAAGACTATTCTTTTGAAATCGTGTCACAATCTTTCCTTGAAGAATGGTGGTTCTACGCGTTTTCCTAGTAATTGTGTGAGAATGGAGGTAATGTGTGGCAAGTGGAAACATGAGACATCATAGTCGCATAAAATTTGGTTTCCCACGTTAGAATTTTCAGAGTTGCTACGTAGATTGAGCGCTGTCATAGATCTGGTAAAATTGCTTCAAAGCATACCGCAATGTTAAATTAGTAGGCGAATATATATTAGTATCACATTTCCTTTTACTTTGAGGACGTAGATACGCATTTTCATTATGTACGAGTATTATAGTTATGTTGTTAAAAAAGTTGCATTCAATACATGTATTACATATTTATTTGTGCTAGTTATGTGTTTATGTGCACATATGTATTATATATAGACAAAAATGGTATAATTCAAGTATATATCTAATACATTCCAAATCTAAAAGCACGACAGATCAAAGTGGAGCAATTTTAATAAATAACATAACATAACAAGTTTCAACTGTATACACGTGTGTATACATATGTGCCACACAAACAGGGTTCTATTCGTGGTGTTGTCGTACATTTGCTTTCAGTAAAAGTAATTGGTTGACATTTATAGACGTCTGATAGAAAACTGGGTTACTGGGATACCCGGTGCACTAAACCTATCACAAGTCGTTCCGGGTATCACTAAGGAAGCAACAACTGTATGGCATAAAACAAAGAGAGATTCTGGTTGTGACACAACCTAGATATGGCTTATTAAAACTACATATTTTTGTCAAATTTAAATAATTTTTGTGTTCAAGTAGTATGAATAAGAAAATATATCTATAAAACCGTTACGAATGAGTCTGTGGAAAATGTATTATGCTTATAGAAACTTTTGGTCAGTAGATATCTATTTTAGATTTGTAAATTCTTGTTTTAAAGATCTTTTAAATTGTATTTCATGGCATCATTCATCAGCTATCATTCATGCATTATATGAATGGGTAACATAGCATTAATATAATCTATGTATCATATATAATTATTGCAGTGATTACAACTCTTTGCTTTTTTCCAACCTCTTTTCTTACCTACATTAAATGATTGCCAACTCTCTTTAGTTAGAAAATTAATTATCTTAAAATGTTCAGCCATCTCGTTTAGACCATTGCACTTACCGCGTTACGGGCTTAGTCTTAACTCCTGTTGAAAATACCCGTTATATGTACAAACAAGTTATGCAAATTTTAATAATTTTGTATAACTTTTTTTATAATGAAATGTAATTTTTTTTAAGCGATTGCAGATGTTTGTGACTTTACTTTCTTTTTGTCTTTTTTTTTCGCAATCAAAGGTGGAGAAAGTATTTTGATATAAAAAAAACTTGAAAAATTGAAGAGCAAATAAACAATGGAAACCAGTTTATATATTTAAGCCAAGTACAGCGTTGAGCAACACAATAAGCAAACGGATTTATTTACATAAAAATAAAATGAAATATGAGTATAAAATAAAAGTATTTTATGGGTCCTGTTTTTTTTTTTTTTGTGATAAAATGTTAATAAAGTAATGTGTCTTGTGTCATAAAGAAACAACAAAAATAAACAGCTTAAGTATAAAGAAAATGGATTTATGCAGCCCCACATGTATGACAAAATAATGTTTTTTTTTTTAAATTCAGATCGATATTGATGACTTAAGTAATCACTTTATTAAACCTCGCCTTAACACTATCAGAGTACGTTATTCTTACCAAGAAATATTATGCTTGTGCCTAAAAGAAACTGAAAATGAAATTCCCAGACATCTAGTTAATTATCATAAATGACATGTTTTTTTGAAAGGAAAGAATGCGTAATCAAATGGGTAACAATGCATATGAACATGTTGTATAAAAATTATGGAGCTATTTGAGAAACAAAATGTATTTGACCCTTGATTTAGTGTTAATTTTCAGCCCATTTCAAAATTACTAACATATATGGTACATTTATAAACTGATTAGGTATGAATCTTATTTACCTATAATTTGAGTAGCTTGTTTTTTACAGAACGAACGAAATATTGTTCATTAAAGTGTTGAAGTTTTGTCTTAATAAAAATTAAAATGCGGCAGCATTTAGGAAAGAATTAATCCCATATGCAAGAGAAAAAAAAATGCTGAGATTATGTTTAGGGACGTACATATTTCATAATTTTTGCACTTCTAACGATAAATTTATGGAATGCGCGTATTGTGATTAAAATTAATAATTAGTCCATTTTCAGGTACTAAAAGAATATTATTATATAAATATTTTTACAATTAATACGTTAAAATTAACTATCTTTTTGAGGATAAAGCAATAAATCTGAAAACGAACAAATTATATTTGATAATAATCACTCATATTTTACCTTTATTTCTAGTTGAAGACCCAACACGTACTGCGCTGATAAAGTGCTTAATATCCAATTGTAAAATTAGAACCAGGATTATTGAAAATATGTTCAAAACAGTGTTTACTTTCCACTTCACAAACATATTGTAGCTAGTGCGGTTCTTGTGAATTATTATTTTTTAGTCGCAAGTAACAGGTAATTGTAACTTATAGCTTATGTTACCTTTAAGCACTTAACACTAGCACTATTTAAATTCTATTAGAGAACCTAAAGTTTCAAAAAAACGACATGCTGATATTAAAACTTTGTTCTAATTAAATCAAAAAAATCCAAAATTCACAATATGTTTTAAATGCACTCGCTGTAGATCAACTCAATATAGTCATCAATGAGCTTGAGAGTGGCGTAATTGTTTAGGGAAGAAAGGAAAAAATTAATAATATCACTCAATTTCGCGCAAAGGAGGAAATTCGCGACACGCGTTTAAGCACCAAACTGAATCAAACTACAGAGCTGAGCAGATATTTAAAACCTTCTGAATGAACACAGTCGAAAAAGTTTACTGCAAAGATCACATCAAGTTTTATTCAACTTTGATGTAGGCAACACCACCACTACCAGAAGAGCCAACAGCCGTATAGTGCAAGAATTCGAAGATCTTGTTAAGTCTTCTACTCTACCAGCACATGAAACAAAAAAAAAATCAACTCAAACCAGCTGAGAGCTTCAAGTTTTTCATATGCAACCGTTTTCTTAGAGATTTGTCTGGCTTACCAATCGCTAATACATATGCTCTTGGTTGTACGAGTATATGAATGTGCATGGTATCCGTTATCTTGGCTTCAAGGAGGAACTAGTCGTAAAAGCTCGTACACATTTGCATTAAAAACTTACTACATTGATAGAGAGAATGAGTGTACAGAAGACTCTGAGATGAATGAGAGTATGAAATATCTTGAAAATCCGTTATATCGTACGATATTCAAAAGAGTCGATTTTAAGGCACATTGCTTCGGTTTTAGTTAACTGACTTGGAGAGCTGCTCTCTCAGAGTGGGAGGGTTAAGCTATGAAAGTGAAAAGCTTCATTTTAACAGGGTTAAGATTTTACCGAGTGTCTTATACACAATTGTATAAATGCATACATGAATGGATTCATACATGTAAAGCCTAACTAAGTATTACAGCACAATATGCGGTCAGTTTGTAAGGTGAAGAGATATATTCAAGCCGCAAATATGTAGCTAGTAATGAGATCGAAAGTGGTCTACATCGTCTAATGGCTACGATGTTGTCGAATACGCGTAAGTGTGAACGTCCGGTTTGCCCTAATTTTCACAGACGGTTTCTTTTGTACTTGCTTTATTAGTTCTATTTTAATTTAAGTTCGTGACGCCTGTAAAGTATATTTTAAATAACAATTTGTTTTTCTTATTTTTATTTATTCTATTTAATCTTATATTGATTTGTTTCGAAGAATTTTTTTATGAAAGTAACGATAATAAAATAATATCATTATTTTTACAACACTCATCCACTTGCCAATTTGAATATTATGACATATCGCGAAACAAAGAACAGAATTAGTTCAAAACATTTCCTTACATTCGTAAACTTTCTTTTATCTGTCGAATTGTTTGCTTTATTTGCATAATGAAATGCAGAAAATGATCGTTTTTTTTATTTAAGTAGGTATCTGAACGAAAATTAAATCGGATAACGTTCTTTGCAATTTATAATTGTCACAGCTCTCATGTGATAATGTATACATTTATGTGTATGATATATATATTTATAACTGTCATATCAATATGGTTGTTTGCCCTCTATAAATAGATGACTCATAGTATCTAAAAATACCAGTAAAAACAAGGAACCTATGATGAAGTACATAGATGGTTGGTAGTCAAATATAATACAGAAATAACATAAAGTGTTTTGTTTTACTTGACTAAATGATATAGTGAATAAGCAGTGTGGACAGTACTTGATAATTGACTTACAAAATCGCAATGTATTTCAATAGATTTATTACAATAAATTGTAGCTCCAGCCTTACACATGTATTGGCAAACCACATTGTCGAGAAGTAATTGTATATCATATATGTAAATTCAAAAATAGTAACGTTACAAATTTTGGTTCCAGAATATTTGTTTTGAATGCCAAAAGCCACAATTATTCGAAAATCCAGAAAAAAAATTCTCATTAAATTGGGGGGTGTTTCTCCTACAATGGTACTAGAATATATGATGATATTATAGATCAGAGGATGGTGTATTGGCCTCCTGTTTCAGAGCACACAAACTACATTCTGTGCCAGCATGGTTTACTTATGTAACTTTCTTATTGAACTAATTGAAGAAATTACAATACTTCAGTCAATAACTAGATTTTCGGGACCCTATCGATACGTATCAGGAGTGAGGGTGGTTTTACGGCTTCTTCATTTTAATAGAAACCTGATCTGATCCGACGAGTCCAAGCATCCCAAGTTCAGGTAAATGGTGACATGTCGAAATCGGGAAGATATTGCTCGATAGCATCAATGCTCTTTGTGGCTAAGGGAAGTTCGTTATTGACGTAAAGTGAAATTAATGTCTTAAGCACTGGTAAAAATAAGTAGAAATATGTAACAAT
Organism: Merodon equestris; assembly: GCA_958301585.1. Taxonomy (NCBI): domain Eukaryota; kingdom Metazoa; phylum Arthropoda; class Insecta; order Diptera; family Syrphidae; genus Merodon; species Merodon equestris. The sequence continues at coordinate 122,967,177 of OY284417.1, read as the reverse complement.
ATTTATTGTTTCTGTTGAAAGAAATTCGTAAATAAATTCAGAAATAAATAAATAAGATGTAATGACTTAAGCAATAAATACGGGATGGTACATTCATGCACAAATTCTTGAAAGGGTATGTGCAATTATTGTTTAAATTCATTTATTAATATTATTTAATTAAATTGGATGGGGATTCTATTCCTGGCATTCAATTGATTGAATCATAATCATCATAAAGTCTACTAGTAGGAAAATGCACGAAAGCTTAAGCATAATTTTATGTAGTTTATTTTGAGATATGAGCATTCCTTTAATGTGTGTTACTGCACATTTTTCAAAGAAAATAGTAAGGAAAACAAAGATTTCCTGGTAATAAACGGATACATGATTTGAATTGTCTTATTTATTGTAGCAATGGTGTTCGAGATATGATTGATACATGTACGTTTTTTATCTATTGCTATACCTAAATATTTTACGCTGTCCGGCTAAACTGTGGTATAGGATTATTAAGTTGTTGCTTGGTAAGTGACAACCTTTCCTTTTTCGTGAAAGGGATAGTTAGTGTCTTAGAAGCATAAACTTTTATTTTACATTTGTTGCAAACATTTGAACAGCATTTAGATCCGAATGAACCAAGTACATCGGACGAATAAGTATATGTATCTTCGAAATATACACAATTAGGAAGGGAAGAAAAGTCGCACGTGTACAAGTAAAATATGATGCCACCAGGAACAGATCCTTCAGAAACTCCTGCAGGAATGGTTTTGTTTTTTAGAAAATAAGTTGTCATTTATTTAAACACAAAAAATGCATTCCTCAAGGAAGCTTTTAATTTTTTTTGCTAAGCATGCTCGAATTTCGTTCGTTCAATATCGTTTTATATAGAAAAAAGGCCTTTTCAATGTCAAGAAGTATGAGCCCTGCTGATTTTTTGGAAAAACTAAATTGGTAATTCTGTTTATTTGCTGAACAATATTATAATGAGGCCTAATATTAATATTGATAACAACTTACTTAATGAACTGAATAGGCTTATTCCACATCTATTCTGAGAAACTGCTTGATGAAAATACTTTTAATATCATATATTAATACGCACATTTTTTTTTCGATTTTCAGATTATGAATTAAACCCATTAGTTTCTCATAAGTTTTCTTGTAAGCTTACTTGCGTTGTCATTAAATGCGAAATCTCCACTAGATCTTTCGTGCGCCTACTTTCCATTCCGTGGAATTTTAATGATTTGTCTGAAAGGATGACTAAAGGATTTCAGCCTTCTCTAGGACATCAACAAACTGGTTATCTGTTTTACTGACTCTGCACCTCTAAAAACCAATTTTTCGTAACAGCTTTAAGTAAAACAAAAAAGTATACATTTCTTATTTTAATTTAGACATCGAAAGCTCTTTCTTTTTTTTATATTTATTTTGTTCAAAAAAAGATTTTTTTTAATGGGCTACTTTGAGTTGTTTGTCTTCTAAGATAAATATAAGGGATTTAAAAATTCAAAACTCACCGTAAAATTAATTCTAATTTTTAACAAAGGAAGATAAGATTAAATGGGGGTTAATATTCGTTTAGTTTTGTATTATTAATACTAACATTTAATATTATAGTTAACTTCACTGTATGGTGCTTGTGATATTTAATGAGCTAATAATCTCTAATTAAGTATTATACTTAAAATCTAAATTTACATCACTGCGATTAAAAATAAGTGTTGTAATTTGTGAGAACACTGTGTCTCAGGGATAATGTGTTAGCCTCTAATGTCCGTGTTATCGGCTATCTGGTCATCAAAATTATATTTCTCGTTGTTTCCTTTCAGTGATGTACTGACAATTCGAAAAGAAATTCGTTGTTCGTAGCCGTAAACAATAGAAAAAGCAAACCACACACAACCTATGCGATTGGGAGAAGATCGCTATAACGGTGAAGATTATATCTTCTGTGGTCTAATTGTCTCAAATTCCTATCGTTGATACCTATGTAATACCTTTTTCTGCACACCATTTTTTCCAGAATTGTTATGATGCAAATTAAAAGCTTGGTGGTTGAATTGTATTGACTACTTTAAGTACATTTTGATATTATTCTTTTCTCATGTTTTGTTTTCTTCTCATGCGAAGTTATGAGTAAGTTTTCATTAGAAGAATAATATGTTTTAGAATTTGCATTCGGATGAGAGCAGACTAATGGAGAGCAGAATGAATGGAACAAATTTTCTTAGCCAAACCCAAAGGATGGTTTATTTATTAGAAAGTAAACTAGATTTGATTCTTCCTTATTGAATAGGTACAGCAAAAACTCGTGCGTTGATTAAGAAGTTATAAGTTGAATTGTAAATAAATGGATCAGATGTTCTTGACTGGATAGGCGATCATATAATTTTTAGCACGCAAGTAAACGAAATGGCAGAAGAGGTTTGAAGAACATTGAGACGATATACAATATATTACAGTAAGTAATATGATTGTACATTATATATAGAACATACATATACTGGTCGGAATATGACTTGTAAATAATATTCTTATGTCGAATATCATTTCACAAATATGCGTTTTAAAGATACATATACATATGTACATTTATCTGCTTAAAATGTATTTCATTTTCGGTTGATACAGTTTAAATGAGTTGATGAAAAAAACTTTCTTATTTTAATTTTTGTATCGAACGGCGAAAGGCGAATTTAAACATGACATAAGAGTTGGTAATTAAAACTCCGATCTGCTGTTAAAGGTGGAAATCATAATTCGCTATGGTGTTGAGTAAATCTAATAAAAAAAAGCCTTGTTTCTTTCTTTTATTTATACTTTCACAACTATTATTATTATTTCGGTATATGGATCAATATAATACATACATATGGGACTGGTTTAGTAGGTGCTGCATTTATTTCTATACATAAAAATATCTGGCAATACAGCCAATAGGGTACCAGAGCCTAAGCTTCTCTCAATCACCTATGGTATGAGAGATAGTTTTTTTTTTTTATAAGTGAAAGGAACTTAAAGATCATTGCTGACTCCGAAAAGTGAATTTTGAAAAGCTTTCATCGATAATCATAGAGAGACACAATGATAGAATTAAAAACTCGGTTCTGCTGACAGGATTCGATCCTGCCCCATTGGCAACTGAATCTAACGCTACTAATGGGCCCTAAACCATGGCACTGTTTTCAAGAATGTATAGCTGAACTCAAAAAGGAAATAAATAATTTCATGAATATATCTTTTGAAAATAAGATAATCGAATCAAATCATTAACATAGGTGTTAGAGGTTTCGACAATTAGATCATCATGGGGCAACAAAAAAGTTGAGATACGAACTTAATATAAATATAAAAGGTACTACCCAGTGCACCACATTTTTTATTGATACACTTATTATTCGTGCTGTTTGTTACAAGGACGGGGTTTTCCGTTATAACCATTTTATTTCATCATGATTGTCGGCATGAAGTGCCGTCACACGCACATTAACCTTTGAAAAATATTTTGCTTCATTTATTTTACTATAATAGCATATCTTAAGTTCAGGTGTATCAAGGTCAGAACCCGCCTCTCGCTATATGTACGCCTGCTGTCTGATATAACATAATTGTTTGTTGGTGCCCAAGCGGGAGAAGGAAGTTGCCTAAAATTTTTTAATGATTTTGTCTGCAAATGTAGTTTTTGGTTTTCTTTCCTCACATCACAATTCGATCCGGTTTCTCTGTTGCTTGCTTACGAGTGAACACAGACATATTATGTAAATGGTGCAATGCTGAAAACTTTCCTTTAATATGTTCATCGGAAACAGATTCTTTGAATGATACTTAACATCTTAAGAGTACTTTTACTAACTTTCGCTCGTGCTTTGTTACAGAAACTGAAATTCCTTATTCATACATATGTATGTACATATGTATATTATGTATGTATGTTAATTGACTGACAAAAAGCTTTGCGTATTTTGATTTTGCTGTCAAATACAATTAAGTGTTGCGCTTTAACAAAGAACTTAAAATCCTTTTTTCCTCTTTTTCAACTAAATGCTAATCATTGCATTGGCAATATCCAATGTTTATTGATCTATTTAGAAAACTTCGTTAGTAAACATTCGCTTCTAGAAAGCTTATATTAAATAAAATCATTGACAAGGTCGTTTGGCGGTGTTTTGCCGAAACCGTAAATTACACAAATTATATTTTGACTTGTATGATGGTCGTTAACCAACTTTTCTGTTGACCAATGTTTTGAAATACATTATGTGCTGTTTCTATTGATTTACATAGAGTAAAGCTAGTGTATAACAGGTTGTCAGATACTGAAATTCTGAATTTACTTTGATACAAACGAACTTGAACATTTGAAGAACTATTAACAGAAATAAACACCAAGAAAGGAACGTATATTGAAGAAATCGCGTGCAATGATAGCCTCACAGACTTAAGATAAACAATTAAATATGGTTTCTTTGTAGGTTACGCTCAGCATTCCTATTTTAACATGCGATGATGTTTCAATGTTAAACGAATTCATATCAATCATAGCGATCATGCTAAGTTCCTTAGATTTGGCCGTGCAGTATCCCTCTTTTAAAAAATTATTACTACTCGTATGTGGAAATTCAATATCTATTTCTTTTACATTACAGAGATTTAAGGTAAATGTATTTAAAGACTTAAGGGTTTTTAACACTTTTTGGAGTGATAATAGGCTGTGTATTTATTGAAATATCATATTGGGACAGAAAACTATTCTTTTTTTATGTGTGAAAATTAGATTTAAATTATTGTTTCACTAAAAAAAAATAATTCAACAATCATGGTTTGAACAAGTGTATTAAATGTACCGGTACAGGTTTGAATTAAAATAATTCAAGATTTCATAGGTACACGGTACGTAAGTATGAAGTTTGTGTATTAGCTACAGTAGTCAAATCTGAGAAAAAGTAGACCTACTTGGACGCCTGCTTAATTACAAATCAACTGATTTTCAGCACCATGAGACATAGTTATACAAATTGACTTTTCGTAATTTCCTGCTCAAGAGATACATATGCGAGTGCATGCAAAATGACATTACGTAAGTGACACCATATCTTGTATCGTGTAATAATTGCCGACAGAAATCTGCTTCGGCTACATTGAAAGCTGGAAATTATTGCAGGGTTTGATTAGGCATTTTCTTATATATTTTTTAGATTGGTTTTTTTTTTATTGATTATATGTATATGAAAAATAAAATTATTTATGTGGGGTGACGTTTTTCAATGCGTTTGATGTGCGAAAGCGAAAAAAAGCTGTTTGTTAAACTTGCAATAAGGTCTCAGTAAATTAGACAGCGACACAGTCATTGCAAACGGAGACAACTAAAGTAACTTGAACGAGGGATATGCCATGGATCTTTGGTTTCACCAGGATGTTTTGTAATGAAATATTTATACAAAACAACTAAACATTGAATTTATATTTAATCTAATAAAGGAATTGTATCAAGCATTATATTTCAGCTAAGTCTTGTTGCACCTTTTCCATAACATCCATAAATAAGGTATTGAGGAGTAGTATTTGCCAGAATGACCTCTTTTTAAGCAATTTTAATTTTCACTATTTGCCATTCTTAGAACCTGACTCAAACATTTTCGATAGTATCTTCAAGTACAAACATGTATTTGGATGATATTAATATCTAATTACATATTCACATTCCAGAAGCTTTAAAAAAAGTTCCCGATTTGAGACAATGAAGTCTTGGTAAATGACTATCTAAGAGAGTTGGGCAGGCAAAAAAAAAAAATACAGCCAAGAAAGGTATTTCGGTCAAAATTGATTTGTCTTCGGTGTGCTTGGGGCATCCAAAGGAAATATTTATTTCCACTTATTGGAGTATTACTCAATGTTGTATGAATGTACATGCCTTGAAGTGTTGTCGTGCAATAATTAGATAAGCGTAGAAGGATAGGTAATGTTAAAAATCATACTCATGCATGTAGTTATTTATAAAACTTTTTGGCCATTGAGATATTGTCAACAGTTTGTTTGCCCAGTTGTCATTCCACGTGTGTGCTCCACTTTAGATGCAGCCATTCCTTCCAGTTAGAATCGAAGACATTTCCATAAAGTCAAAGTTTCTTTGTCGTAGAGGAGGATTGTGATGATCAAGGCAAACTTAGTTTTTCGAGAAAGGGTCCTACTTATCAATTGCTTCTAAAAGAAGTGGTAAGAGTTTTAGTGCCATTATCGTTTGTCACTGATGCTGAAGATGCATGAGATGGAGGTTTTGGATCTCTTACTTTGATGAGAACATTTATGTAGTTTTGTCCTAATTTACACCCAGACCCATCTAACTTGATGGTACCTCATGAATTGGGCAGTGAGTTAAGCAGCACCTTTTTAAAAATGATGTTGATGAAATCACATTTTTGCTTTGCCCAAAATGAATCCCTTTTAACATAGAAGGTTTAATAAGCTTAGTCTAATGGACCAGCGAGAAGGACTTATTGTTTGCCAAGCCCGACGAGTTCGGCAGGAATATCAAAACACGATATGAATCTGTATTGTTCGCCTTTATAGATACTGTCCTATGCGATTTTTAAGTCTATAACGAGTATGGAATTAATGAGTCTTAGTCTATCGTAGATTTTCCTAGTCTGAAACGTCACTGACTGCTTTAACAAAAATGGGTCAGGATCATCAATACAATTGAATGTATAGAACGCACCAGGTTTTTAACAAGGTAAAAAAAATGGTTTCGATATAAAAAGTTGCACCGAACTTTTACTTTCATAATTTTCTGTACCTGATTCAACAACTGATTTAACCATTCTACATATATGCAATGCGATCACGTATTTTAGTTTTTACCGGTCATACGTTGTATATGAGGTTGAAAAAAAAAAAACTTTTATGCGTATATACATATGTACATATGTATATACCTAGCCAAATATTAAATCCTGTAGATGTTATTCATTCATGTCTATTAACGAGAAAACTAACTAGTGTTTCTAGTTTTTCTCCCAGTCCCATATTAGCCACGTTTTTTTCTATATATGTATGTACATACCTACACAAATTTCATACTTATATGAATATCTTGTGGACTATTGCTATTTTCCACGTTCAGTTATAATAAATATTAAATTAATTATTAATCTTATTCCTGAGAATATATATGATATATATTCAACAACGGTCAAATAAAGCGAAGGTATTCGAAAGATGCCTCAGTGACATGAGGTAGGCTCTAACGATCCTGCAGAAAAATATCAAGTGTAAAAACAGGAATCCACTACTTCCTAATTGATGGCGACCGGGTCAGAAATGCTTGGAAATGCTGTCAGTAACTTCTTATCATGACGCAGAGGTCATGTCTTTACCGGCACATAGGTTGGATGCCTCATCTAATTATTGCCTCCTAATTTTTACTGTAGTAGCGAATATGAGAATAATGTGCTTATTGGATTAACATCACATTAAGTTCTATTATTGTAAGACTCTAGGCTAATTTTTGCCCACAATGCTAAGCTATATTCAGCATACATACATAACCACATACAAGGCATGTCTACTTGGATTTCGACATATGCACAAAGACCCATTTAATTCAAATTAGCTGGCCGGGTTTGCACTCGTTTGAATTCGCGGGGGCATGGCATTTAAAAACGTTTTCCTATTATTTTGAATTTCATAGAGAAAATCTACGTTGGTAATAAGCACAAACTTAAGTTGACCCCAGAGGGCCACCGTGACTTAAATGGTAAAGTGCACACGTTATGCATACTACTAGTCTTGTAGACTCAAGTGTGTGTATCATAATTATTTCTAAATGAATATATAAGTACTGCAGGATAATCGTTTTATTATTGGCTGAAATATGTAATTTAGCCTTGCTTGTAGATGTGGTATATTAAATAAATTATTGATCTCATTTCTGTTCCATAGTTCCATGTTCATTGGTCCAAAAAAATTCCTTTTCTTGTCCAATTAATTTTTGTTTTCTTTTTTATTTATTTGAAGAAAGTGATTTTCTTGAGCCTAAGGGAAACACGGACTTCAGCTAATGATTATACTCGTATAGTATTTAGACGATCACGATCACCGCAACAATAGTTATTTTTTATGTTTGGTGATAAAGAAAAAGATAAAAATCTGAACAATTACCTAAGAACAGGTGTGGTGTTTCGATTGCCGCATTTAATAAAGAAAATTCCATTGCCTTGAGCTCCACACTTTTTTGTTTAGGTTCCCTTCAAGAGTACAATCACAATTCATTAAGTATGAATGCAAACTTGTGTACACGAAACTTTCAAAAATGCTTCATATGAATACAAACGAATTATAGGCTAGCGATATCTGTTGGAAGTGTAGGCACGAGCCTGCATGTATGTATTTCAGAAAATTATAAGGAACTTAAGGTATATTTATTTACTTTCTTTTAATAGAAAGGAAGTATAAAATTATATACTATATCGTATAATATATAATTATATTCTATAAATAAGATTAGTATATTTAAAATAAAGTAAAGAAAAAAATAGAATTTATATGTCTGAATTACATTTACAGAAATATAAACAAATAACATTACTTTTTAGATTCAACAAATGAAATTATATTTTGGCCAAATTTAAAAACCGATATTGCTATTAACTGTTTGCAGTTAATATTCGACTGTTCAAATTTGCACAATATGAATAATTGAATGACAAGAACAATGGCTGGTTCGACTGAATTGTTTAAGTAAAAAAATTAAAAGTTTCGTTTTCCTAATGCACACATTGCAAAACAGAAAATCAGAATATTATTCGAATATTGATGAGAGTTTACATAGTTTACTATGGAAAAATGTATTTACTGCAGTATTCTAAATAAATTTTTAGTGTTTTTAAGATTTGTCTGATACAATTATCTTTTAATTAATTATGAAGAGCGAAACAGTTTAGCTTCGATTTGATAATTTCACTTTATTTCCTGCTTCAACTCCATTTAATATTGTGTTGTTGTTGTTCTTTCAAAAGTTTAAGTGGTCAACTGAACTGACGCAGACAAATTTCGTGTATTAAAATAAATGTAATTATTGTATAAATTTATTTACATATATATTGTGTTCGTGCATGTTTTAGATAAAAAATATGCATTATAAGTAAAAAGTTATTAAATTGATTTAGTTGGATATATTTTAGGGCATATATCTTAATTTTGTGATAACTGTGTAATTATTACTTTTTTATTATGCATCTTTATACAAGAATGAGATCATTGCACCCTAAGCACAGTAAAAATATCGCAGTTTGGAAAATTATCAAACTTGTGGACCTATGTATGTATGTATATGAGAGAGATTGAATTATTTCCAGTGCTATGGAAACAAAAGTAAATACGAATTCAAAAAAGAACAATAAAAACACGCAAGTCGTTGTGCAATTAATCCGGTTGTATAAATGTAAGACATTTAGTTGACCACGATCTTTATTCAAATTGATTTGAACGCTTACGCGACTTTGTTCTTAGTTATGTGCTTAACTATGTATACTATATTTCTACTACAGCAATAAATGTATACTCTAGAGCACAATTTGATCTGATTTCTGTTTGCAGATTTTCTTTGCGTTCCGGCATGGCCAGGTGTGGGTTTTTTTTTATATTCAACCGGTAGTATTATGAGAAAGGGTTCAAGCTGCTCTATGGCTCTCTTACTTACGAGCATGACTTGCTAATGCATGTTATGTATAGACTCTTTTCAAGGTTTTTTAATTATCGTTTCTATTGGACAAAATCAGTAACACAGCACAGTTTGTCCTGTTTAGGTTATTCGTGCAACTGCAAACTAAAAAAAGTCATGAACCGCGGCAAGTAGATTCACGAATTTTATACACGATTACCTGATGGCGGAATACTGAAACTATTTTACGTGATACATAAAGAAAAAAATGTGGTCTTAGATAACACTAACTTTTATACTTATCTTTATATATATTATACTTGTATGTAGTTTGCATAAAGAAATAGTAAATGTAGTTAACTGAAGGATTTCTTTTGGTAATAGCATAAAAAGCATATCACATGTATTTTCAGATACTTAAATATATGTATTCAACGTATTTACAAATGGTGCCTACACCTATCAGGCGATTATTTTATCCCTTAACTTTACAGCAGAAGAGTTGATTCCAATACATTCAGAGATCTACCCCAACTTATCTTGAGTTCTTTTGTCATGTTAATACTTATTTTTTCAAATACATTAAAATTAGAATTCCGAAATTATCCTGAAAGGTTTCCATATTGTTTGATTAGTGAAGTGAGTTTTGCTTAAAAACAATTGTTCCTTTTTGGGAATATATGTATGTGTATTATACAGGGTGTCCCACGAGCAGTGTGCCAAAAAGCTAGAGCGTGTAAGTCTGGTCAAGACAAGAAAAAAATCGTATGGGAGGGGGGGGGTCTATTCCCCCCCGTTTAGCCGGGAGGGGCAATTTTCTAAAAAATTGACTTAATTTGGAAAAAAAATTATTAAAAATCAACAGTTACATCCACAATGCCGCGATATACTTTTTTGTAAAGGCAGAAACCTATTCTTTCATCTTGTTTCTAAACGAAGCTGTTTTAAGGAATAGTTTTTGAGAAATTAATTTTCAAACTCAAAATTTTGAAAAAAAAATGAAAAAAAAAAAATTTCGAACTATTTTTTTTCAAAATTGTATGTAATTAAGTACTAATTTTTTGTCCAAAATTCAATTCTCTTATTAGTTTTTAGTTAAAAACAGAAAACCAGATGCAAAAATGTTTTGTAGTTTTTGAGAAATTAAAAAAAAACCCGAACCATTTTTGTCTAAGAAAAATCTTTTTTTTGGTTTTAACGCGGCTGGACTTGTAGGCAAATTAATGTATGAAACATTGACATCTTTTTTATTATTTTTAAAAAAATTGGAGTTTTATGAGGATTCAATAAACTGACACAGTATTGGAATAACCCTGGATTAATCATTTTTTTTCATTGATAATGCCTGAAAACTGACCTGCCAATTTCGTCTGGGTCCGCCCGCCGCCAATGGGTTCAACCGGCTAGGACCTTAAGACAATAAAACCGCAATTTTTGGATTTGGTCTGACGTAATCCCTCCCTTAGTACAAGGAGGATAGCTATTATGCTTGGAGTGCCCAAATCTAGAGTACGGAGAGTGCTTCATACCGAAAACTTACACCCGTACCATTTTAGGACAGTTCAGGTTTTTGAGAGCAGAATTTTGTCGATCATTACTGCTTCGAAATGAAACTGAACGAAACAATTTTGGAAGGATATTCTGGACGGATGAAGCACAGTTTACCAGAGATGGGGTTACTAACTTCCACAATTTGCATCATTGGAGTAGCACCAATCTACACAACAAAAAACAAAATAAATCACAACACCGCTTTAGCTGTAATGTTTGGCTTGGTATTGTTGGACAAACTGCAATCGGGCCCCGGTTTTTGAATGCCGTTATTAATGGAGAATCATACTTGCAGTTCCTACGAGACCTTTTGCCCGATTTGATGGACAACGTTCCTTTGGCCATAGCAGATAATTTAATCTACCAGCAAGATGGAGCACCAGCACACTACAGCTTACGGGTTAGAAACTGGCTGGATGATCATTTTAGTGACCGTTGGATCGGAAGAAAGGGCCCCACGGAATGGCCACCTAGATCACCAGATTTAACTCCTCTAAATTTTTATGTGTGGGGATTCATGAAGAATTATGTTTACGAAGTGGAAATAGTATCTTTGGAACGACTGAAAGAACGGATTGAAGTCGCTGGAGTCAAATTGCTTGACTTATGTGCAGCCATTAGAAGGAGATATAATCTTTGCCTTCTAAAAAATGGGGATCTTATTGAAAATTGATTATAATAAAACTCCATTTTTTTTAAAAATAATAAAAAAGATGTCAATGTTTCATACATTAATTTGCCTACAAGTCCAGCCGCGTTAAAACCAAAAAAAAGATTTTTCTTAGAAAAAAATGGTTCGGGTTTTTTTTTAATTTCTCAAAAACTACAAAATATTTTTGCATCTGGTTTTCTGTTTTTAACTAAAAACTAATAAGAGAATTGAATTTTGGACAAAAAATTAGTACTTAATTACATACAATTTTGAAAAAAAATAGTTCGAAATTTTTTTTTTTAATTTTTTTTTCAAAATTATGAGTTTGAAAATTAATTTCTCAAAAACTATTCCTTAAAACAGCTTCGTTTAGAAACAAGATGAAAGAAGAGGTTTCTGCCTTTACAAAAAAGTATATCACGGCATTGTGGATGTAACTGTTGATTTTTAATATTTTTTTTTCCAAATTAAGTCAATTTTTTAGAAAATTGCCCCTCCCGGCTAAACGGGGGGGAATAGACCCCCCCTCCCATACGATTTTTTTCTTGTCTTGACCAGACCTACACGCTCTAGCTTTTTGGCACACTGCTCGTGGGACACCCTGTATACATATCCATATACGAGCTTAAGGTAAAGAGTTCTCGACCAATTTCCAGTTACAAAAGTATTCTATTTTTCTACATAATCTCTCTTGACTTCAACACACTTGGTCCACCGTATCTTCAACATCAGTATTCATTCCCGGAAGAGTCTGGAAGACTATGAAAATATTCATCCACCGCCCTCTCAACTTCTTCATTGGATGCGAAGCGCTTCAAGTTTGGGAGCAAATGGAAGTCTAAGGGTGCTAAATCAAAAGAGGGGATCGCCAACGTACCTTTGTTTGCAAGGGCATTATTCTGGTGAAAGGTGATTTATCTCTTTTTCAAGTCAGACCTCTTCTCGCGAATTTTGGCATCCAGTTGGTCAAGAACGTTAGAGTAATATTCGCCCGTAATTATTCTGCCGTTTGTAGGTAATCAATTCTGGCCATGATCTTTCCAGCAGATGCGATCGACTTCACTTTATTTGGTGCTGAGCCCATTCTCTTGCGCATTTGCTTTTGTTTTATTTTTGTCTTTTTGTTGTATTCAGCAAATGCGGAGAGCTCTCGTTTCCCTAATTCTTTGTGCAAAATGTTTCGCACCCTTTCTTCCAATATCTACAGCCTCAGCTATCTCACACGCCTATTGGCCAACATCGTCCTTTACGTGGGTCATTTTCGAGGGATGAGCGACCACATTTAAATTTAGGTGCCCATTTTTCACTGGCTGATATGGAAGGAACAGAGTCCCCGTAAACTTTTGTTAAATTCGGATGAATTTCCTTAAGGGTTAGTCCATCCAAAATGAAGAATTGTATGACCGCATGATATTCAATATATTCATTTTAACGAGGAAGGAAATATACATTTTTGCTAATTGTAATGTCTTCTCTATGTCAGAGCGAGACATCTTACCGTCTAATTTTTATTTTAAATTAATGCAACCCTTTTATTTAACATAGTTAATATAAAAGCCTAATTTTGGATATAACATAATATTCACATGTGCATATATGTATATGCATCCATGCCTACATAACACAAACAATTTGTCAGAGCATATACTAAAAAAACCTATTGTTTTTCAAGCTTGACGATCAAACCATCCAAATGAGCTAATGCTTAAACCAGCGGTGATTTGTGTAACGTATAGTGTGTTTGGAAGTGAAACCTATTCACAAGATATGAACAAAAAAAAGATTAACCTGCATTCATATGCACGCCATTTATTGTATGAAATGATACCTCACGTGTATAGACTGAAGAATTGTGCTTAAATATCCTTAAGCAGCATATGGTCAAATTAGGTGTAAATTGAATTATTCGAAAAAATTGATAACGAAAAGACGTGACTAGAGGAAGGTGTTAAATAATTTTTCTACCGCTACGTTGGTTTATAAGCGGCGCGGCGCTTTTCAAATTCAACTTCATATATTAATTCGATTGAATGCAGCATATGTATCCATGTATGTATGTATTATGGCAACTGCTTTATAAAGCTGAGTCATCAATGCGCGACCAAGCCCTGGAAATATATGGTAGCTCTTCACCTGAGTTGACAGCTTTCAAGGGCAATTCGTTTATGTTTTGTAGTTATATGTAAACTCTTATAACTAATTCTTGCTTATATTATTTATAATTAGATATTATTTATATTTATATATTATTTATATATTATAAGTTTTATAAGTACCCCTGTAAATGCATAACAGTCTTAATCTAAAATAGTTTTGTGGTAAAATAAATAAAACTAAATGATTACTCATATATAATGTACTTACAAATGAGTAAGTAATTAAGGCAGCTACTTAATTTTTAAACCAATTCAGCCCAAGTTCTATTTCAGAACCAGATCTACAGTATTGTAGTGTCCAATGAATATTATGGATAAGCTTATGAATAAAAAAAACTCTTTCGCAAGCGAGACTAGTAAATGAAGGACAAATTAAAAACAAAAAAACCTTCAAATTAATATTTTTGTAAATTCGGTATAAAAGGAGAGCACGAAACTGGGTTCATAAAATCAATCCGCTATATGCCATATATGTACATAGGATATATTCTCTACGCAGTAAATTATAACTAAGCAATCACATGCATTTGTACAATAATTTATAAATGGATAATGAATCAGTGGTAATAATGATCAGTGTTTATTGAAATCTTCTTTTTATATGTAACTTCATTTAATCAAAGGATTTATAAATTATTTTATTCAGTAGTTCGTTTCCCAAATGCATACGTATGTCAGCGGTCCATTTCTTCAACATGCACAAACACAATATAGTACTCTGCTAAAGAAAGAAAAATTAAGTAATAACAGAAAAACAAAAAATATTTTTCAGTTTCTGTGAACTGGCCTAGTGAACTCATTTTCACCATGGACATGGAACCTCGTGAGCTTTCTGCATGTGCATTTTGTTGATATCTGAGACGGCTATTGGTCTCAGTTATGTAAGAAATGCCGAATGTTTGCCCCCGGACCAGACTCACTGACAGCAATAATAAACTGCTCAGTGGGTGCTTACCAAGCTGGTATGTCGAAATGACAGATTCTTAAGTCAATCACGATTGATTGGTGCTCTCGAGTGAGGGAAATATGCTGGTTATTTTCATTTAACTTCCCATTAATGACACATGGTGTATACGAGTAATACTGGCAGGGCCGTCACCTTCCGTTCCGTCGTACCACTGTAATTATTACGAGTATTTGTAACCGCAAAATTCTTTGGCAATAACTGAATTATTTCTATACGTTATTACAATTTTAAATTGTAGGAAAAAGTGACCAAAAGCGGCTGTAAAATGTAAGTGCTAACATGGTTTCAGGGTTTTGTGTGCCTGGCCATTCATTATGTGAATATGGGCGCGATCACTAAACATAATTTTGTGGTGAAAATTAAAAGTATTAAAGTTGATTTGAGGCAGCAATAACAAGTTCGGTAACACTATCTAATAGTGCGACAGCGTCGTTGGAATCAATTGCAGGTTTAAAGTAATACACATAACTTGAAAAAGAGTTATTTGCACTGATTTTGATATGAGTTTAATATTGGCATATGTAGAAAATGTTTTTTTTTTTTCATAACTAGTTTAGTAGGTATGCATTGCGAAACTCTACAATTTTATAAGATTGCAACTAAACAACTTCATTTGTTTTTGTTTTTTCTTGTAATACATATACAATATTAGAATGTTTGTCTTTAAGTTATGCCAAATAATTATTTATTGAAAAACGTTTTACCTTATCATGGTTTTAAATTTTACCATTGTAGGTACATATATGTATATACCATCGCATTTGATCCGGTAATTTGCAGAATATTTGGAAATTGACGGTCTTTAGATTATAGTAATAAAAATAGACGAATTGTATAATAATGGAGAAATCGACCCTAAAGAGTGGCCATGAATGTCGCGAAATCATTCGTGGAAACAGTATGTTTATACCCCATGATAAAAGATTCGAAAGTGTATGTAATTCCATGTACTCGTACACATACATATATCGGCGCATTCCTCAAATGTTCTTCAGATTCCGTGATGCGATTACGAAATTTTTAAAAAGACAATTAGAAGACGAAACTACAACCTACCTACCTGGCAGGATACAAATTTCGTGTTAGCTTTTCCGAGAGATTCGAAATGATGCTCGGCCAGGTCATGTATCATTGATCGGAAACGGTGGTAGGGATAATGTCTGGAGAATACGGCAAGTGAGGGGGAATGATCTATTTCAATATTTCCAGGTAGGTTTTATAGGTAGAGCAATGAGCATGTGACCAGCATTGCGATGATGCAAAATTACTTTGCATGTCTTTCCTGGTATCATGGCCGTTTATTCTTTAATGCTTGACTTAAACGCATTGTTCGTAATTGTGGTTGGTAATGAGTACATGTAAAAAAGCCCACAACTCCTTTCCATTTCAATTCGAAATCTTTGTATTTTAAGCTAATTAGATAGTTTTCGCTGTTTGTTTCGTATCGACAGTTTACAATTTTTTTCATCCTTCGCGCAATCTCTTTTGGTTATTATGATATCATGGTATTGATTTTGTCTTATAGTGGTTATAGATATCATAAGGTTACTTGCACTCCCATTTGTATATGATAATTTCGATATTGTTTGGACAAATAAACAAGAAAAAATATTCATATACAATACAACCACAATCCATTTTTTCTAGCTTTACATTAAAAAATTGAAAAGTTTAAAACGCCGGACTATATTTGTTATATTTTTTCCATATACATACATACGACATAGAGTTGTAGGACATACAGGCATTGTAGCATGGACTACAGTCCGACATCACGTACTCCGATGAACGAGAAATATGTGCCAACGAAGTTACTACCAAACTAGTACACTAATCATTAAATTTTTGTACAATAACAAAAAGTTTTTAGCTGAAATATACCTGTCCACCAACCCACACTCTGTGGATTTTTATCCTCAGCTACCTGTTAGGGGAGCGTTTTAATTTTTTTTTTCCTTTTTCCTGTTTTTGATCTCTGCAGGGACTGACTAGAAAGCTATATAAATCGAGGTGCTTAATTGACTTCAACTTTCCAATACTAAACAGTGCGAACATATGTACACATGTAAGTATTTGGTTTTATAATTGTATATGTAATCACTTCTATGTATATAACTATGTACATATTCACTGAAAAATGATATATAACACTTAGTGCATAAAGACATGCCTACAAGTAGTTGTTAGAAACGCGAATGTGCACCTAGCAAATGATGACAGTTGTTGTACCAAACTGGACCAATGAACGGATCGCGGCTACTTCGAAATGTATGCTCAAGTATAGCTAGAGTAAAGCAGAATGCAAATTCTCTGAACATACGTAGTTAGATTGAGTGTAAAAATTCATTAGGAGCTACTTTGACGAAAAGTGATAGTAGCGATCCTACGAAAAGTAACCGCAGCCAGTAAATGTTTCGCAAGTTGAACAACCCTAAAAGCAAATGAACAAAATGATCACTTTCACAAATTATATTCGCACATGCTTTTTTAATGCCGTAATCTACAAATTGATTGGTTACATGTTGATAAAGTCATTTCAAATATTGACATTTCTACTTTAGAATGGTATAACTATTTTTAATAATTATATAAATTTGTTTATATAGGTACATATATGTATATGCAATTTTATATGAACTAATTGCCAAAAACCACACTCACTGTTCTACTTTAAAGACAAAGAAAATCCAAAATATTTTGTGTACTGGCCTTGAGCACAAAAAAATAAAAATTATTAGCAGCTGGCCCGATCAAACTGAAGGATTATAAATATGCCTAGATATTTATGCAAGTGTAGAGAACAGGAAGTAATTTTATAAAGCAAATTTCTTATATTTTAGCAAATTGTCGCCTTTTGTGACGTAATAGTAAATAAAAAAAAACCTTTTACAAGTTTAACCAAGCGCGATATTACAAAATAATGATTTGTTTTGATTTGTTAACATCTTTTAAGCTTCAAAATTTGACCTTTTTATTCCACACTTTTATTTTTGGTGAACAGAGTCAATTAAAAACGTAATAAAGCGAACCTGTCAATCATGTTAAATGTACATACATATAAACTTACATTTATGTACATACAAACTTACTAAACCACTAGATATCAGGCTTTTTGAAAGCAACTTATGTACGTACTTCCTACTAACCCACATTTGTATTCAGTTTTAATTAAGCACGCTATTTCCAATGCGTTATTAAAAATAATGTTAAGCTTTATGATATCACTAGACGCAAAGGATATAATGAAAATTTATTTTTACTCTGTTATTAGGAGTTGTTAGATTTTTTTTCTGTTGACTAACTTCGTAGGACTTGGAAAAACAGTAGAGAAAGAGTCACGGTGAATACCATTAGCTTATAACGTTCTATGCGAGCTTGTCTAAGTTTATGTTGATCTATATATTCCTTTCGGAGGCTGACATTTGTTACCGAGTTTTAAATAGGTAACAGCAGTTCGTGGTATCCATAGGCTCCATCGTAGTGGACAAATGTAAAAGCACACCATAGAATACTTACGGTAAGTTGACGACAACTAACCTCTGGTCGAAACGCTTTGATGAAAATCAGTTTTATTCGTATTTGTGCATGAAATTCGTGATATTTGCTTAAAGCACGACTTGTTGTCATATTTATAGAGTGTATATTAAAATTGCATTATGTAACACTACATTATAATTGGGTTACTAAGAAGTCAATGCAAAAAAAATAATAATATTACTTTTGTTACGGCCGTATGTACAGATTCATTTTTTGGCGTTGCAGACTAATATAAGAGAATCGAATTTATCTTAATTTGCAGGGGTAATAACAAGTTGAAATGTCTATTCAATAATTAGAACAAGATCTAGGCTGGAAACATCAATAGAATTGACATCGAAACAATTTATCTTGAAATGTTTTTAATAAATATGAACACGACATATAATTGAGAGTAGTAAAAACCATAAAATATTTTGGCGAGGAAATTCCTAGAAACATATACTAATAATATATATGTATTTATATATTGTACTCAGTTTGTCGACAAGTCACGGAGTTCGGGCGTGCACTAATCATACCCTTAAGACTATTTTCCTAGTCTACAGCAGCTAATTGGAGTGGTCCATGACTACTTTAAATCAATTGGCAATATTTCGATTGGAGCTTTGCCAACAAGCGTGGGAAAATGAAAAATCAACCCGGTTTTCTATTAGATGGTTAAATATTGTATAACATGTCAAACCACCAAAAGCAGTATTTTAGTCTCATATCTGCAACAAAATGGGGGAGCCCTACATAGATTGGTTAAGAACAAGAGGAATTGCGGTTTTCAATTAGGTTTGCATTATACGGTACACAACTTATTGTAATATGCAAAAGCCTTAAACAGCTTTATCATTGCCAGATATATTTAATATGTATGTATCGTATTGTACTTTAATTATAAGAACAGAACGTAGGAAAGCATACATACGCCCATTACCGATTTTTTCAATCCTTAGGGTGTCAAAGGTATTTGTACATGCACTCGACCTTAATCACGAGTATATCTGGCCAACGACGGCGATTATGGAAAACAATATTGGCAAGTACCCTTAATTGGGATTAATCAATTTTAGTAATGACAGGTGTTACAGGCAAATCGATTAAGCAATGCTAATGGTTGTTTTACCCCAAGCGGTGGCGGTGTTCGTGGTAACATTTATTTATTTTAATATTAGATTGCAATCGGCCAGTCAACTGACATCGGACTCATAGCAAATAAAGTGGCTCGGTACGGTAATTTTTGTAGAATGATTTCATTCAATTTGGCACTGTAGCTATTCTGTTTCCTATGTTGTGCCAACCGCATTTCCACAATACGAAACTTACATTTTGATCTTTTCTATCAAGTGGCTTAGTGCTTAATCTTGAGGTTGTTGATCATGACCTCTCTACTTCACGCACCGATTACTTTGCTAAATGACGGAATAGATTCTACTTTTTGTACGGATATCTGCAAGGCAATGTACAAGTAATAACTTACTTTAGGGCAAATATAGCAGTGAGCCATTAAGCACCGAATACAACATCGGTTGGATAAGACAAGATGACCAGAATTTCCCAAACGTTTCGCTCTAAGAAACTGGGTGGAGACGTCGTTGATTCCAATGTGATTGACAACGACGCATCGGGCGTTAGTTTTTGGCAGGCGGTAATTGCATTGCGTTGACATGTACTTGTACATGTAAGGAGATTGCAGTTGGAGGTATACTTTCATTTTCTCATTTGCTTGGCATAGCGACAAATGTTGAACATTTGCAATTTAAATTGAATCGGGGATTTCTCTGATGGCAAGCCGTTTTGTTTGCTATGCATGATAATGAATTACGACAGGGTGTGTTATTCCGCACTAATATGGTGTATATAAAATATAAGACTGGAATTATCTGAATAGACACATCGGTATGCCTCTGATGATTTGTGTTTCTTACTTTTAAAAATTGTAGAAAATTGTAGAAAAACTTTTCTGATCTGTCATAATAACCAATAAAGATCCCTGTTATTCTGTGATTATGTTAACATACTCGCGGTTTATATTCGGTAACCGCGGCAATATTTTAAACACTATTATGATATTCGTATACGCGTATACTCGTATGGTTCTCATCCGTACAATATTTATATTCGGATGCCTAATGCATAATATTTGGCAACATTTTCTAGCTTATGTGTAATTATGAGGCACTACTTCAGTTATTGAAAGTATGTTAAAAATAACGTGATCAATATTTTATCTAGACGCCATGCATATTAATTTTTTTTTTCTAATTTTGTAATTATGTACACATCCCTTTTTTATTGTGGGAAGTACTCTATAGCTTCCCAAACCAGAACTTTGAGGTTGGCATTGATATTTTATTGATAATAATTTTGTATTTATTGATTCACTGACACATATTTACATATTTAGTCTACTAATAACAGAGGTGTATAGATGGTAAAATAGTAGTAGAGAGTGGGTTTTTTTTTCTCTCATTTTATTACGATTAACCCCGGGTATAAGGAAAGATATTGATAATTGCACATAAAACTACTTGATTCCATCACGTGTCATTGTCAGCCAAGGATCAGTTAATTCGGCAATCAATCTATGTATGCGTGTGCTATGATACTTTCGCTGTTAAGAATAGCCCATATAAAACAAGTCGATTGAATATTTTCTAAAAGCGTTATTAACAATACTGACTACAAAGTAGAATCCGGAAGTTGTAGAGCTGCGATAGTGAAAAAAATATATAAATAAAAATGTATCACAATTGCAATTTCTTGATATTTATTTTGACAATTGTAAGATAAATAATTTACTAATAAAACAACTATATTGCGACTTTTTATTCCTCATCATTCCATCAAAATGATCGCGAAACAACACTTCTTAAGACCGCTCTTATATCTCTTTGTACTATTGATTATTTTGCTTAACCTGGAATTAGTATATAACGTAAAGAAATTATTATTTTATAAATTTTTAAAACGGGTCAAACATCAATTTTTTTTTCTTATATCCAGTGCATAAATGGGAATCCGCCTTTTTTTAAAAAAATTTGGAGCTTAATTTGCGATACATGTTTACTTTGTAAAGTAAAGCCTCTCTTTGTGGTAGCATACGAATTCCACTGAACTTTTTTGAGGCGATGTTTGACCCCTTCAAAAACGCAGAAAAGCTTTCAGTAATTTTGGTGTGTCCAATTAGGTTCTAACGACCGAGCAATGTCGTGTTGCAAATCCCTTTGGCGTGTTTTAGCTCATTTTACAGCCGTTTTCTTTCAATGTTCTGCTTAAGTGCATCTCGGTAGCGAGTTCGTTCGCTCGGTCAGAACAACCGAATTGGTTCCACTAAATATACAGTGTGAGCTACGATTCATGGTGGCTGGATTGGCAGTCGTATTGTCACACCAGCTAAGATTTTTTTCCCATTGGATTAGCATATTGCATACATTTTCATAGTGTACAGATGCAGAGAACCCATCTTTCTTTGGAATTGGTGTAGCAGTTGGCTCGTGACAAAATGCCTTTCATCATCTCAATTTCCGTGTTTTTGTACCATTTTTTAAAGCTTTTAAATTGTGGAAAATGGCTTGTGGAGTTAGATTCAATGAATCTGCAAGTTTTTATTGCATTTGATGTGGATCTTGACACTGCCTCCGAATCTGCGTCCTAAAACTTTCACACCGGTCCAAAAAGCTTTTTTATTCTACGACGAAATCAACATTCGCTACACTTTCTTTCGCTAATTGAAGTCTAATCGTAACTTTCTATAATCATTTGACGGCGTCTCAGCCGCAAATTCTTTAGAACTGAAAGCTTCTTGGCTTGCAAATCGATATTTTCATGACAGTCAATAAAATAGATGACACTGATGATGAGGAGTTGTTGACAGATGCCCAAGTTTACCATGTGAAGTTCTACTTCATATTCAATATCATATTCATATTGTTGTTTTTCATGTATGGCTTGCGCTGTGTATTGGAAAATGACGGGTTCCCATTTGTACATTTAATATTACTGTCCAAGAAAACATTTAAGAACAAAAGGACAAAATAAAATATAACTAATAGTCCCAAGGAAATTCAATTCAATTTAAGCATAAATAATAATTCAAGTACAATATTACCTTGCATGACGGTCATGAATTCTAGAACAAATGAAAAATAAAATTTATAAACAAAAATACTTATGTTATTATTCATTACGACAACCTACCGTCAAAATCCACGGTACCCGAGCCATCAGCATCAATTTCTTCAATAATCATATCTAGTTCACTATTTGATAGCTTGTCATCTAGTTCATGAAGAATGTCGCGAAGTGTTTGAACAGTTAAATAACCTTTTCCTTCCTTGTCGTATACTCGAAAAGCTTCCTTTAATTCTCTAGCCACTGCTTCGGCATCCTCTTCAACCTCAACAAATCGAGCTGCTAGCGCACAAAATTGGCTAAAATTTAACTTCCCAGTATTAGCTTTATCTTGTTCCTTAATGAGATTTTTAATAGCCTTATCATCCAGTTTTTGGCCAAGCATCTCTAAAATTGTTTGAATATTGCTTGTTTCAATAAAGCCTTCATTGTCTTGGTCAAATGCCTTAAAAGCATTACGCAAAACTATTGAAATAAAACAATTAAAATTTATTCATGAAACTACAATTAATTATATACTTCGCAGTTGTTCCTTATCGTATTCTTGTTCACTCTGAAATATAGTTATTGAAAAAGGTATTGAAAATGTTAAAGTTGAAAAAAAATGTTCAATATGAATATTACGTAATTGTTTTTTTTCGTATATATTTGAAAACTTCTAAATTATTAACTAATTATTTAAAGTTAGAGAATCTTAAATTATGACACTTTAGTTATATTTGCTTTAAAACTTTTGAGTTCAATTTGTTAGAACAAATATTAAATTAATCGGGGTAAACTTGGAGACTTTGTTAAACATATTTTAGAATTTTATTTGTTAAATCAATTTATTTTCATAATTTTTCTAAAATAATTTCAGCATCAATTTTTTAGATAAAGGGATATTTCTTGCGTAATTGATTTTTATTTTTTCATATACATTGTTTTATGTGACATATTTTTATTATTATTGTGATTATAATATTATCTAGGAATTTACGTGATTTCGTTTTTCAACTGTACCATTTTTGAAGAAGCTTCGAAATAAAATTTGACGTGTGAAACACAGGAAAGAAAGGTTTTATATAATCAGTTCGCAAATTTATATTTTATAAATTAAACGAAGGTTGATCGCCGACGAAGCGTGTTTACCGCACCGAATTTCTATAATCACTCAAGACTTGTTCTAATTCAGCGATAAAAAACTACCTTCTGATCGCAGTCTAAATTTAAAACAAAGATATAAAAAAAAAGAGTTTTTTGTATTTATAAATGAATGAGAAATAAATGTGCTTAAACGATTAGGGTCTCCCACTTCTATGTCAGTTGGTGAATTGTAAGCGAAATGAATAGAATAGATCTTCTTGAATTTAAGTATATTGTTAATGAATTTCGTTATAGGAAAACCACTATCTAAACGCCATCCAAGAGTAACGTTCGCTTTATTATGTCTCGCCGTTGAACCGAATCGATGCCGAAATTAAATTTGGAATTTTGTTCACCACACATTCGCGATGTACTTATTTTGAAGAATAAAGTAAAAAGTACACTTTCACCATCAACAATTCATGGGCACTTGTATATTCAGTTCGTATTTCAGAACCGATATAATACAAAAGTCATATCTTTTACACCCCCTCCCATTTCAAGCACAAAATTAGTTTTATACAGTTTGAATTCGAAGTAATTGCAACAGAAATTTTGTCGCAACAGATCATGAGAAGATTTACCCGTAGTCGTAGAAAAGAATGTATCAATTCTCTGTTTAGGTATAACAAAGTCGTATAAGCAATCAATTGGGATTGTGGTTGCTTGCAATATGAATATGCGGTGATACTACATACTATTGGTTCAACAAATACGTCCTCTTAATGAAGTGATTGATTATTATTGGGCCACTTTCAGCTAGGGTCCCTCAATGTGTCAATAGGTGCAAGTAGTCACCGATTGGTTCTCGTCTTTACGTTTTATTTCAAATAATTTTTTTTTTGCGAAGAGATGGAATAGATGAAGAGGGTAGATATATGTGAAGATTGTTTATTTTTGGATAAAATTAAAATGAATGCCACAACTGTAATGTTTGGATTGATGCAATTTGGATATATAAAATGTCTTTACCATTGCACTCGTTGTATTTTTGATGCGAAAGTACCATCAAATTTGCCCTAATTATGTGTTATTTTATATTAATTATTTAATGGTTTGTGCTGTATTTATAAGGCATTATTACACACGAACATAAGTATGCCTTTATCCTCACAATGTTCAGTTGACTGTTTAACAATTACTTAAATAAGTTATTCTTAATACGGTTAATGCACTTGTAATTATAAATATTTCGAGATACTTTTCATCTTCCGACATACTCATTAGTTTCACCGATGGTTGAAGGCTTCGGAAATCATTGTCAAAAAAAAAAAAAAATATACATATATATACATAAAACTGCATCTAACATATCGTACAATGATCAGTTTTTAATGTGGACGCATATTTGATTTGTGATGCAAATCTATTTTAATTTTAACTTTTCGAACGCTACTATTTTGAGTATTTAAAATACCACTGTGAACGCATCATTAGTACTTATTTTTAATTACATGCATATTGAGCAATGGTAACTGACGATAGATGCGGACAAATGCAAATTTTGCATTTGTACTCATTAATTTATCCGAACCCGTATTAAATAGGTAAAAATAAACGTCCGGAGCAATTTAGTAATTATGATATAGAATTGCAACAGAAGTATATAATTTCGTTTTATTAATTAATATTGTAGGTCGATTGCTGTTTGTGAGATTATAGTTATCGCTATTAAGTGATTTTAGAGGAATTCGATATGCTCTCTAATTTCGCAAAAATTATGCGATACATAGATATACGTATAACATGTGTTACGTGTATAGATATATGTACATATATATACTTGCTTTAAATTTGCTAGTTTTTAATTAGTGGAACTATTGTTTTTTTATTCAGAAAATACAGATAGTTGCGTTTTTTAGGTGACATGGCATCGATAGCCAACCCCAGTATTTTACGAATATTTTATATATACACATCTACATATGTATGTGCGGTAAGTCTAACTTTATTTCATGGAGGCAGTGTCTGGATTAGATAGATTGCGTGCTATTTTTAACAACTGTCATGACTATTGATTTCAAGACATAGTTAATACAGGTTCAATGCTATCACTCAAGATTCAATATCTGCGCAAAAATACAATAGAATCCTTGTTTGGATATTGTATAAAAAGTCATCCAAAATGAAATTATATTCTCCTATATTTTGAAGACTATCCTCGGGTTAACATAAGAGCATTATGTAAAATATAATACCTACCGAGTTATACTCTAATTTTTGTAGAGAATTCAGGTCTATTTTTAGGCGTTTGAGAAAAAATTACGGCTTAAATTTTAATTTCAGTTTTTGTCAAATCCTTGCTCGTACATACCGCAATCATAATAGATGCAAATGTAATATTATTCTTCTTCTTGGAAGTAAGTTTGTCGACAGTGATTCCATAAATATAATCGCTGATGCATGATGGGAATTGTGTCTGAGTATGGTTTATGTTTTGTTACTCTATTTTAAGGCCATTCTTCATTCATTCTTCATTTTAAGCGTTTCTGACCCGTTTACCTTATTATAGTATCAGCTTTATTCGCTTTTAAGTACTCGTATATTGACGAAATTCAATGTACAAAATATAATGCCCATATTCGGTTCTTGGACTTTGTAAAGATAAGTATATAGAAAAAAAAAAATTTTATTTTCTTTGTTTAAAATTTTTCCTTTTTACAATATTTAGATCGATAAATACAATTGCTGGCGAGCTGGCGAAAATGCAATAATTTTCCTATTATATTGAAAAGTTTTGTTTTACCTAAAAAAAAAAAAAATACTAACTTCCGTGCTAAACAGTATGGTAGCAAGGACGTTGTGTAGAATAAATGGAGGTGCCTTCCTGTTGAATTATCATCAGAATATACACAGAGTGTAGGTATTTGAGAAATATTGTACTATACATGTTGGTTCCGAAACTTACACTTTTAGGAACGGCATCAAATTACATTTAATGGCTACCATTGTTTAACACAATATTTTAACTTAGAAAGGTGATATTCACAAAGATGAACACCCAACATCCGTGTGTAATAAAATATAACTCATTAACGAAGTTACGTTTTTATTAAACTAAGTACTTTATACAAAGAGTAATAATTAAATTTGTAATACATTTTCTGAAGACGAAACTAAAACATAAATGTAATGTGTGTGCGTAGGCAAACGCCAATTGAATTTTTTTTTGGTAAAAACAAATCGAAATAATCGAATATAAAAGCATATATTATTCGTATAATATTTGTTGGACTAGAAATTACTCATCCTATTTCGTGGTACGTATCATTACAGCTGCACTAACGTTTGAAAATATGTAAAATATCCAATGGTATACATTTTTTATTTATCATATAAGGCAAAAATATATATTTCCAATTCCTATTATTCTAACGATGGCTTCCTATTTTAGCTAGTATCTCAGTTTCGAGGTCTGTATACATATATTTCCATGCACATGAACATGTGCATAATAATTGATTGATTTTGAGGTGTCAATTGTTCCGCTGAATAAGGCTTTAAAGATAATACGTTTTACTTTACATATATTTAATCATCTCCGCCCGTCATGACTTCCATGAATTCTGCAAAATAGGAAATATGATGAATGGAAAACCAAAGGCTTTTTATTCTAAATTACCATCAAAGTCTACAGTACCGGAGCCATCGGAATCGATTTCTTCAATCATCATATCTAGGTCATCGTTAGTGAGTTTATCATCCAATTCACGTAAGATTTCCCTTAGTACACCAGTAGTAATATAACCATTACCCTCTTTGTCATATAAACGAAAGGCTTCTTTCAATTCGGCCTGCATGGCCTCGGCATCCTCTTCCACAAGGAAACGTGCGGCCAGAGTTGTGAATTCTTCAAATTCAATTTGACCGGAGCCATCCTCATCAACTTCGGCTATAATTTCCGCTAGTACCGTGTCATCTAATTGGTGTCCTAACATACTTAGGATTGTACCCACCATAGCTGTGTCAATATATCCATTTTTTTGGGGGTCGAAGGCATTGAAGGCATTTTTAAGCACTATTAAATTAAATATTTGAAAATAACTTACTGTATGACAACTAAAAAATAAGCGATGAACATCATTTTTTCTGGTTCAAAATAAGCAGCTAAATAATTTTAATTTTTATGATTATAATTTTAAATATTCGGTTCTTTATCAAGTAACTTGTGACTTTAAAGTCTTCACTTATTCGTAAGTTTCTTCATTATACATGCATACACATAAGGCAGTAATATGAATAATTTTAGCTAGCTTGCTTTGCAGTAAATTTCCAATGATAGTGTAATATCCTTATCGAGTGTGTAAGAGTGTTACACGCCATGACGCAAAATTCAGGGTATTTAATTGCATATAAAAAAAATACGCATGTATTCATAATGCAAATGCTACAGTACTCATTGCATTGCTCAGAATTATGCAACGAGATAGTCGGTAAAATAACTTTACGCAGATGTAACGAATTAAGTAATACTTCTATTTTTTCACATAAAAACAAATGAAATTAATAAGTTGCTGAGTGTTCATTGAGTTCGAAATTTCCAATCTTATTTTACATAACATGCGTGTGGCCGATATTATTTTTGATATGTATAAGATATTATTCAATCGGATATTATGAAATTACATTCAGTAACAAAGCAAGGTTATAACTTTTATGTTTGATTGGTTTTCGATTTGATAGGGGTTCATTATAAACTATATTTTAAGTAAACCAACTTATTGAGTAAAAACCCGCAAATTTCTACTTACAAGCAATTTGCTCCTTGTTTAGCTCATCCTGCAATACGAAATTTGTATGAATACTATGATCAATATATAGATAATTTGAATTATGAGATTTTGAAGGTCATTATAGTTTAGTTGAGTTAAGCTTAATCCCTTAGTTTTACATTTTTGCGGAAATTATTTTAAACAATATTAAATTGAAACAAAATGTACGTGTTTGGCGGTTTTCAGGATTTAGGAAAAGAGTTAAAAATATCTCAGCATTAACTATGTCCAAGATACCTTTCTGATAATTGTAAAACTAAGTTATAAATATGCTTTTCAGTGCTTTTTAAGTAATGTAAAGTAAACTACACTACTGCCATTCGTTAGACCTTGTACTCACAAGGTTTGCTTTTATTTATTAAAATATTCATCGACACAAATGTTAGTTTTCCTTCTACGGGATTTATAATTTTATTATCTGCTACTGTGCTGCCATTCAAATTATGCTATTCTAAAACGCATCTTGATCTAATTATAATACTTCTGCAATATTCGGAGGTATACTTTACACGTGGTGCAACGGAGCATTTTGAAATTGTGTAATAAGTTCTAATAGGATCGGTATACTATGCAGATTCTCGCAATGAATCCCATCTAAACTAATGTTATTTTAATTCACACTCACCATGACTAATTTTTATTTAAACAAAACAAATAATAACGAATTAATAGAAGGAGTTACAGAACTTTACAATAAACAAATATAAAAAAACAAGGACAAAAAAAAACGTTAAGTTGATATGGACAACAATTTAAAATTAACAAAGGAATTTATTAAATAACGAATTTTTGTAGCAGCGGAAACCGAAAAAAAATACTTAATTTTGTGGAATTAATTGGTGTTCTTTAGGGAGCCGAGGACCGCGCGCAACACCTCCTCATTCGATCGGATGCAGAATAATAAGTCCAAATATTTTTTCTCGCAATTCCTCACTTTTTCAAGTGTGAACTTTAGGTATGTGGTTGTGCAGTGTGGGGCGAGGATACCAAGCAGCAATGCACCCAGCCATAATATATCAAACTGCTTAATCAGCTGTTACCAACCACCACACGGCTAACTGTTCACAACAATAAAAAAAATACAATTCAAAGTACAACTAGCACCTAGAATGTTTAAATATGTATTGTTTTTAGGTCTAAATCGATCGGGCATATGATGCATTTCAAAACAAGGCATACAGATTGAGCATGTTCGAAAAAAGAAATTCAAAGAAAATATATAATCGATTCTTTTGGCATGAGCCAATAAACTTAACAAAATCTAAAAAAAAAAATTAATCAAAAACCCTTCACTTGTCGATGAGAAGTAAAAAGAAATCCATGCACCAAGGAAATGATTAATTTCTTTTATTTGTGTAAGAGTTCCCTACAAACTACAACAGAGAGACATTTAGGTGCACTAATAATGTGCTATGCCAAAATTGCGACTGGGTGTCAAAAATAGGATTCTAGCCAAGAAAATGTGCATTATATTTGGACTATGGGAAAAAATGATAGGTCATAAGTACTGTGCATAAAGTATCTATTTTTCTTTATTTTCATTGAGGAATGTCGATGTCTGTACGAGCAGTTTGAGTGTTACATTATAGCCATATATGTCTGTACCTATTTATGCATGCACCGATTGCCATACTTCAATATTGACGACTTTACTAAAGATGAAATTATTTTATGATTGCTTTTGGGCTGCAGAAATTCTTACACTTAATTCAAAGGATTCGACGGCAAAAATGGCGCAATTATGTATATTTAGTTTTGAATTCCAATATCGAGAATAAATCTGTTCATTCACTTAATTAATTATGGAATAATTCCACTTTGTGCTGAAAAGATAATTAGTTAACATTGTACCTAAATTTAATTTTGATAATAATACCATGATACGACGCAATTTGACAAATTCATCTATGCACTTATATCTATGTCATGCGATTTACAAGGTAATAATTTTTTTATTAATGTTTTTCTTATCCTCATGAATATTAAATATTGTTTAGTGCTTGTTGTTTTCACACTAGGATGAAATTGCATTTTAATGAAATCCATGTAAGAAATGTGATGTAATAAGACAACAACCAACATGTAAATGAAGACGAATCAGTTTAGAAAATGAACTCAATATGAAGCAACAGACATAACGATCACGACGATTTGATTGATTAATTCTACGGATTTATCTGTTGTTTTTTCACAAAAAAAATTAATTTAAAATATATTTTTTATTTTGATTTATTTACCATTGGTGACGGCATTTTTTGGCTGATATATTCGAAAACTTATTGAAAATAAATCCAAAAGAAATTAATAAAAAAACACACTTTTCGAAAAGATATTGAAATCACGACCATAAGTTAGATATTTCTTCTGACTTAAAGAATAGGATTCACCTACGAAACGTTATCAACTGAATGACGATGAAAGACTGGACGTATTTCTACAGCTCCTGGACGAGCGAGAAAATTCATTAACGCTGAAATGTACTATACGTCGTCATGTTTTTATTTTACGAAAATAAAAAAAAAATAAGAACAGAAAAAAAATTTCAATAAGTATACTGAGCAGTGCACTGGGAATACTTGTGTCTAACATCAATGTAGTTGACAGTTTATTGAATGGCAAAACACCAAAAATCTTAATCTTAGAAGTAATAAAATAAATAGATAATTGCAAATAAATATTTAAAGGAAAAATACGTTTCGTACATGCTTATGGAATGCAAAGATTTGAGAAAAAAATACATGAAGTCTGGGAAAGGGCATATAGATATTTTTTTGAAAATAGAATATATTTAAATTGTAAGTAGAAAATGAAAATACTTGGTATTTTAAATGTGCATAGTTACTTATAAATAAAATTTAAAAAAATAAAAAGTTCTTAACTAAAGAAAATATTTTGATTGCTGTAAGAGCCTTATAGAATTTATGGTCTTCACATTTGAAAAACAAAATAAAATCTGCAAAACATATAAAATATTGTATTCGTTTCATTAAACAAGGATGTTTTTAATTGCATGATATGAAATTTGATAACATTTTATCATATTAACCCGTCTTAAATCTGTTTGGTTAAGGGCTTCATTTTAGTCTTAGAATTAACTAATATATATTAGTTCAAGTTGTGAGAACATATGTACATATGCATCTACATAATTCTGTTTTCGTCTGAAAAATGGAAACTAATACTACAAACGTATTTATAAATTCGAGGTGTATCGGCAATGCAACATCAGAAGCAGATGAATTTCTTGCCAAGAAGACCAGATTTCCTTGCTGTTGGCTTAAATCCACTATTATAATACTGAGAGATAAAAATATGCTCATTCCTTGCCAAATTTATATACCATGCCAATAGCTTACATATATTCGATGCTTGGCAGGTAAACCACCCTATCGGTTAAGAACAAAAACGAGATGTCTTTTCTTATGAATTAAAATACAAGTATATCATATTCGTGCTTCACCGAAATACAATTGAATAAGAGCAACACGATGATTTTGATATGTATCAGATATAAAAATCATAGGCGAACACATGCATGCATATGAAAATTATGTGCACATGTAGCCCTCACAGTCGGTTTTTAGTCAAAGAATATTCTCTCACGGCCACATTTTATTACTAATTTTTTTATATGTTCAATGGGTGAAAAAAATTGGTTTCACCCATTTAACAAATTTATTAAGTCCATATGGACTTATATCACATACTTCACCTGTCTTGCACTGACAAACACGAGATGTTCACGCGAGGATAGTACAACGATATGGTGATTCGAGTAAAAATAGAAATTCGTGAATTATTTTAGTACCCGAATGATGCTATATTTAACATTCCCTTCCGATAAAAATTGTCAAACAAATGGCATTTGCAATTGTTTGCTGCAGATTTGATGCTTTAGGAGAAAGAAAAATGATATTATAATAAAATCTCTGGAGCTATTGAGCGGTTAATATATTAAAATACATTAACTCGGACGAATAAATGTAGATATATGCGTATGTATGTTTATTTTGAAACTTCCATATTTATACTTTACATTATTAAGTAAGGATTATAAAGTTGCACCTTTAATATAGGTATATTGTTATTATTTGGCTAATTATATTTTGGCAATGGTGGTGGTGATAAAGGGCTGGCTGAATAATTATTTGAAATGCATTTTGTTCTGCATTCATGAACTTTTTCATAAACACAAGGCAGTTCATAGTAATCGTCTGTTTCCCCAATAAATTCTTTGTTGGTTTTCTGCAATCTAGTTGCCAATGGCGCCACTGCAGGTGAATTAATATTTATGCTCGACGGACGTGACAATAGATTTCTGAGGAAAAAAAATGAATTAAGGACAAAACTAGATTAAATATGAACATACTGTTTAAGCGAATTTTTCTTCTTCAAGTTAGTTTCTGACATATGATCACCATTCGTAATTGTTGATACGGAACATGTCTTGTCAGCACTTTTTACAATCAGTACATTGCCACTACCTTCCAAAAGCTCTGGAAAGGCTCTGATTCCAACATAAGCAATAACACCACCTACAATCATGGAACATATAAATATAAGGCAGACCATTCCGAGAGTCATATGTTTTTCATCAAGTGATATCCAGATGTCATTTTCTTCGTTATCCATTTTAGGCACATAAAGTGGAAGGCAATTAAAAGGAGTAATTGATTCAGATCCGATTGGAACTAAGCAAAAAGTGTATGTAAAATTTTCCTTGAGATCGTTTACAATCAAATATGGGTTAGTGTAAGTATCGCAGTTATAATTCATTGTTCGCCCGTCCATAGAGAACATAAAGGTTTCTAAAGCATCACTAAACCAAACAACGTTGATCGCCGAACTGCCAGTAGAGATCATCAGTTTTGCAGAATTATTTTCCAAAAGCATTAGTTCAAATTCATGAGACGGCTGAGCAAACAGGAAATATTCTGCTTCCTCGTTTACGGGATAAACTCCTTCACTTGGTATATTTAGACATCTCATCCTTAAATGTGTACCTCGAACCTTTTCGGTCGTCGAAAAAATTCCATTGATTTTGCTATCGAACCGTATGATATCAGTTGAAGATTCACCGGGAGATATTATTTCACTACATTTAGAATCAAATTTCATATTAGAAAAAAGGACTCCATACACATTGCTAGGATATTTACAATAAGGTATATCACCGAACACATTTTCGTACGTAGTGTACAAGTTTATCAAAGGTTGTAAATTACAATCACATAACCAATCATTTCCTAGTAGGTATACTCTAACCAATCCCCATTGTAGAATATTCTCAATCAATCCATAATTGATGGAGATTAAGAGGTTATTACTCAGATCCAAAAGACGCAGGGTTTTGGCTATGTCGTCAAAAGCATTTTCATCAATTGATGTTATTTTTGAATTAGACAAAGTCAAGAAGGCGATATTCGGAATTGCGTCGAAAAAACACTTCTCAATTGATCCTGTGATAACGTTGCCACCAAGATCTAGGGCATATAATTTTGGTAACGAGCTAATACCAAATATATTGTCCGATCCCGAGATAACAAGTTTACCATTAATACTTAATTGCGTTAGGGACGTCTGAACCGGTTGAAAGAAGCATCTGTCTATTTGATCAACATTTCCAGATATTTGAAGTGTTCGCAGTTGGGACAGCCCCAAAAGAACCCCGTTGCTCAAATTAGTTAGGCCCACGTTTTCGAATACAAGAATATGTGTTTTTATAAAATCAAAACAATTAAAAGCTTCATTATGAATAAACGATAGATCTCCGCTCGTAACAATAACCCCGTTAATAGTCTTGTTTGAAGGCAGCCAGTCGTTCTTTAGCGTGTGATTGTGGAATCGCTGATTATTAATTATAAGTTGAATGTCTTTTTCGCATCCAGAATCCTGAATATGAAATAATGAGAAAGGCATTTACCAATATAATAAAGAACTACCTAACCAGTATTGCTTGATTTATGTTTTCATACAAATCATTTGTATTCCGACATTCAATAACACAGTCCTTAAATGAACAGTTTCCGATTATAAATTTAATTTCCGAAATTAGTGATTTTTTGCTTTCTACTACTTTTATGTCCCGCCGCGAATTGGTATTAGCCATACAAGTTGATAACCAAATCAGAATTAGACATAAATTTAAAAAAGCCATATTCGTAATTTTTTCACTGTGTTGATCGGATACCACTGGAAAATATCTTATCTGAATAACGTACTGAATGCGAGTAATATATAAGCAGACTTGCCTTCAAATACTTTCTTCTTTCCCTAATAGGATACTGTCCCTCAAGCATTACCTACTTGTTAATGCTGAGTTCTTCCCGAGCTTACTATTTTATCCATTCGATTTTGTGTATTTTTATCTGTTAGAAATTGAGTTATATTTTATCAACGAAAATCATTATCGTGTATTTAGATAAAAATATATGAATCAAATGTCAATTATATTCAGATATTGTAATGATAATGATGTTTTGATAAGGCATGGATAAGCGCGTTGTCTATGGGTACTCCATATATAATACATACTCGTATAGTACTAGTGATTTACAGTAGCTGATAAATTAATATCCAATGGTTTTATGGATTTTGATTGAACTTTGTTAGTTTTTTTTTTTTTTGTAATTTATTTTGTGATATACACAAGTTTGACTGCTACTAAGTTTGTGGGTGTAATAATGTAATAAAAATATACACAATATTTCAATTAATGTGCATTTTTAATTTTTACTTATATATCCGTAATCATAAACTGTTGGTTCCTTAATTTTGTCAGCAGTGTTTTTGCTTATAGTTGTGCTTTCAGAAATTCGCTTCGGTAAAGGTGGTGGTGGACTCCTCGGCACTCTGTTAGCATAAATCATATCATTGACCACATTCATCTTCCACCGGTATTCAATAGACTCATAGTTATTGGCCATAATATAGCTGAGTCCACTCTGAGTGCTTGTGTCAGAAAATCGTCTTTGATCCATCGTAGTTGTTTTCTTTTTGAAACTAAGAGTAGAGTTTGTTATTCTATTAATATATTAGATGCATTTATATAAAAATAAAAAAATTACCTGTTTTGAAAAGAGGAACCATTCAATGTTGACCTGTTTCCGGTTCTCGGCATAACAAGAACTTCTCCTTTACTTCTCTTAATAATTATCACCCGTTTGCTACCTTTCAATAAGGCAGGATAGGAACGAAGAAATATATACATTCCGCCCAAACCAATGCATAGAGCAGACAAAGCTCCCAACGAAAAAAGACCAATTGTTAGGGGCTTATCTTGGCATTTGAGCCAAACATCACTTTCGCTATTACTTGGACTTGCAATGCTGTTGGTATAATATGACCGACAATTGAATGGTGAAATAACATTGATACTTTCTTTGACAATACAGAAAGTGTACATGGTTTTTGACTCTAGCCCTTCTATAATTAAGGAATCTTCAAGCTCACTTTGGCAGCCAACTTTAAATTCCCCGGCAATGCGCGTACTTTTCCCAGAATAGTCTAAATTTGGTTGGTCATAAAACCAAATCACGGCTAGATCTTCAAAAGTATTTCCTAATGTCAGTTGTGCAGTAGTTTCGCTTATATGAAGAATCTTAAAATATATGTCCGGTGGTGAGACTTCCAAATAAAAACTCTGTCTGCTTATGATTTTTAATAAATCTGCAGAATGTCGTTGACATTCAATACTGATCATATTCGCCGTTACTGTTGTTGTTCGATTTTGTGGTGAAGGTGTGGTCTTTTGCGTCATTGTTGTGTCCTCATTAGAATCGTAATAGGTAATCTCAGGATTTGTACTTGTTGAGATTCCCGTTTGAGATGATGGAATAAATGAAGATTCTTCTCCAGTGATTGATGTATGCACTGTCAACTTGGTGGAAACTGTTTCTGCTGTTGATGCTGCAGTTTGCTCTAATACTGTACTTGATATTGACGGGCTTGTAGATTTAGTGCTTATGGGCGTCCTATCGGTGGGGTCAGGTGTCATATTAAGGTCTTCGGTTAAATACAATGCGGTTGTACGAGGTGTTACGAAGCTTGTGGTGGACGGTGGATTAAAGAAAGATTCTGCTGTTGTGATTGCCATATGCGAAGTTGATTTTGTAAAAATTGTTTCTACTGTAGAAGTTACAGCTTGTTCTGGTGTTTTAGAAGATGGACTTATTAAAGATTCTTCTGTTGTTATTGATGTATACATTGTCAATTTTGTGAAATCTGTTTCTGCTGTTGAAGCTACAGTCTGCTCTAATACTGTACTTGATCTTAACGGACTTGTAGAGCTTGTGCTCATGGACGTCGTATGAGGGTGGTCCGGTGTCTTATAAGTGTCTTCGGTAAAATATGAAATGGTTGAGTCAGTAGTTTTACGGGGCGTTATGCTTGTTGTCGTTGATGGATTAAATGTTGTGATTGCAATATGTGAAGTTGATTTTGTAAAATCTGTCGAAGTTACAACTGGTTCTGATACTGTAATTGGAAACTTGGTTGGCCGTTCGGTGCTGAGTGATTTAGTGGAAGTTGATGATATAGAGCTAGTCCGAAAGGTTAGGTCTGTTGTTGTAATTGGATTAGCTGACGATTTAAAAGTGGTTTCTGTTGCTCTAGGAGAAGTAAATTCATCATCACAATTTTCGATATTTACTTCGCTTATATTTTTACCAGCAAATTTTGATGGGGTGGCACAACTAGCATAACTAAAATATTGAGCATTCTTCTTGTAAGCTGTGACAAGGTCCTCTAATTTACATGTACAATCCCAAGGATTTTTTTCAATATCTATCCTTCTTAGTGAGTTAGTCCTGAAAAGATAGTTTCCCGAAAGATACTTCAACTTGTTGTTTCTAAGACTTATATAAACCACTATCTGACTCATCATGAAATCAAATGCACCGTCCGAAATATAATTTATCTGGCAATTATCCATACTTAAAATGCTTAATTCTCTTAAATGTTCAAATGTTGCTGCATTAATGTATCCACCAAAATTACTACCGTCAAAAACGATTGATAGAAGTTCTCTAAAATTATCTCCGTATAGCCACGGTGCAGGATCTGTAGCCACACTCGTTACATGTTTGATTACAATCTTTTTCAATGTTCTCGACATAGGATTTAAAAATTCTTCTGCGAAGAATGTTTCTACCTTGTTAACTAAAGTAAATGTTTCCAAGCGATCTAAACCAATAAAAGTTTTTGAGGTTAAATTCGATACGGTGACTCCTCTTAAGTCTATTTCCTTCACATATGCTACCGTTTTGTGATTAAATGACTCGTCGTCTATTTTTGTAAGTGTACTTCTTGTTATTCCAATGAAGCTAAGATTAAAACTGCCTTTCAACCAGTTACTTTGAAGTCGATCATCAGAAAAATATCCATCTTCGATTCGAAGTTCAATTGATGTACAGCTTTTCTTTCCTTCAAGAAACGTTTTAACACCTGTCACATCCCCTGTACAAGTTACTTTGCAATTTCGTATAGTACAGTCCATGGCACTGTTTGGCATGGTGTCCATAAGTATGATAGATCTCGCTTGAAAACTAAAAGCGCAGGTTTGCCATTAGTGGATAGACAACTTCTAATCTTAATTATGTGTATAACTTACTTTTCTCCCGTATCAGTTTTTCGATTCTGATAGTAGGATTTATCCTTAACATTTACCAGTATCAGTAATAATGCAAATACGCCCAGGGCAACGATTATTACATATTTTACCCATCTAAGATGACAGACACAAGATATACATATATGTTTATTTCTTGATTTTCATTTTTTTTTCTAACAGAACTACTTTTCACTTTAGTCCCATAAATATTTGAATTTGAAGTCATTTAATATGTATTATAAGAAAAATGAAGAGAAAATTTTATAAAACCCTTACCAATTACTCTTGCGAACAATTATTTACGCACTTATTCATTGTATTTAATTCATGTACAATACTTACTTTACGCTCTTCGCACTATACATAGTTTTTTCCTGTTTTTTTTCTACAAGGGTAAATTTGTTTTTGTGAAACATTTTCAATATCGATAAATTAACAGTTAGATTAAGAAGAAGAACAGAGTCTCTTGGTAGCTAGGTATTGACTAAAATAATACTTCGGGAATAAATCTAATTAAGTTACCTACAGAATAAATGTTGAATTTGATTCGGCGGCCCAGCTGCTTTATCTTTATTGCCTTCCTTTATCACTGCATTTGATAAAGTATTCGTTTCTATAACTGTGTACCTCTATAGTGTTGAATATATCCCCGATTGATTAATGAAAATTATCGAAGTTTTTGTTTTGCATAAGGCCATTTATTTGTGTCCTTTTTTGAAGCTGTAATTTTAAACAATAATAACAGTACATCAAACTTATATGGCTTATCCGATAAAGGGGTATCCGTTGGTTACACCTGGGTGTAGTTTTTTTCAGGGGATTCGCTAACACTTTTGCTCGCCTTTGTCAACAGCGAAGCCGAAGTTTGGGGTGCCGGAATCGCCGGCAACGGATCGTTTGATGTACGCTTCTGTTTAGCCGGTATTTCCACATAAGACATATTTGGGTATGCTTCATTACTCAACGTTGGTATGACAGATTGATACGATGGAATCACTTCATATATATTGGTACTCATGTAACTTTGTGCACTTTCAAGACTGGCCATCGATATTGTTGACGATCGCCTTAATGTCAATCTAACAGTAAAATTAAATATATTCCATGATCAAACATATTAATTGCTATCAACTTACGATTTTAGGTCTCTCTTAGCAAGAAGGTCTTCCATTAGTTGAAAATTCTGCAAGGACTTTTTTTTGGGAAAAACTATGATTTTTTCCGAGTCAGTTTTTTGCTTAGCTATTCGTCTACTGCCTTTAATCAATGTAGGCTTTTGCTTAATTAAAAGAAATACCAAAAGGATGCCCAGAAATTGAAATAACACCACTCCCAAAATAACCAATGCTATTCCCTTTGGTTTCATCTTCCTTGATAACCAGGCGTTATATTTAACATTTAAATTGCCGTGAATATATACGGATTTACATGCAAATGGAGAAAGCGTAGAGCTATATTGTGGTGTGAGACATAACGTATACGATACATCCGGCATAAGATCTTCAATAACCATTAAATATTGAACACCACTGTAACAGCCCATGCTTTGACCTTGAAAATTGTTCTCCCCGTCTACAAACTGCATCGATGTTCTGCTAAAGTACAATACTCCATAATTGTTATTCAAAGTAGTCACCACATTAATTTGAACTTTAAGGCCATCTATTTTTGTTACATAGAATTCGATGTATTCCCATGAGAGGCTGATACTACTTAAAGTCTTATCCTCTCTATGACATTCAAGTGTAACTATTTTACTGGTATCATCAGTGAAGGTAGCATTAGTAAATAAGGTATTGGTTTCTGTTATTTTTTCATCTCTCTCTGTTGACTTGTATGAAGAAGGCGAAGATGATGACAAATAGTTGTTTGATCCAGTACAATCGTTTGGGTTTATTCTTCCTGAAGTCTCCTTGCAAGAAATATTATTGGAACACAACGAATCACTTGTAACCGGAATGTTCATCGGTTCATTACAATACACGACGTCAGTCTGATATTTTAGAAGAATTCTCATTTCTTGTTGCAGCTCGCAATCACATTTCCATGGATTTTCGGCTAAATTGATAGTTAATCTTTTTCCCGGCTGCCGCCAACCAAAAATGTTTTGGCTTATAGTCAAAAAATTATTATGGGAGAGATCAAGCAGTCTCAATGTGCTACTGATCTCGAAAAATACGTTATGGCCCAAGAAGGAGATTTCGGAATGAGTCAAGTTCAGTATTTCGACCACTGACAGTTGCTTAAAACTTGATGAATATAAGGAACGTCCAAAACTGTTATAACTCAAATTTACTTCTTCCAGGTTATTAAGAAGGCATTCACTGTTTGTTAAAGTTTGAACTGAGAGAAGACCAGCTTGAATGATAAGTTTTTTAATTTGATATTTTACATAGTCCAAGAAATTTTCACTGATTTGTTGAATTGCTTTTTGTTTCTGAATAAGAGAAAAACCGACGAATCTTTCAGAAACTTTCTTGAAGATACCCTTGTCAATACTAATTAAGTTAAGATTTTTCAAGTTGATTTCTATCAAGCTTTGACTTTCAAATGCTCCTGTTTCTATATATTCAACATTCGAATTATATATATAGAGCTTTTTGACTCTATTGGAAATAGTTCCCAAGAAATGGATGGGGATGGTATTTTTCGGAAACTCATAGTCGTGCAAATGTAGTTCGTCTATGGACTGGCATACCCATTTCTAAAAACAAAAAAAGAAACATATAGAGCTTTAACTTATAAACAAAAAGTTATTGAAACATAAAAGTCATACATCTGTGTCGCTAATATCATCCGGTATGGTGCCGGAATTTCCATTTATGCAAACGAATTTGCATTGAACCTTAACGCACTCTCCTCCCGCTGAAGACCTACTAACAGATAGAGAAACTTACAATAGTGGAGTAAAATTACGACATCTGAGGTAATAAATATACCTCGATTTTCTTTCTCATTTTGAAAGACATCATGCTATCATTATCGATTTTATACGAGGGTGCGATGAAAAATTGTCGGCCCAATATACAGGGTGTCCCACGAGCAGTGTGCCAAAAAGCTATAGCGTGTAGGTCTGGTCAAGACAAGAAAAAAATCGTATGGGAGGGGGGGGGTCTATTTCCCCCCGTTTAGCCGGGAGGGGCAATTTTCTAAAAAAATGACTTAATTTGGAAAAAAAATTATTAAAAATCAACAGTTATATCCACAATGCCACGATATACCTTTTTGTAAACCCAGAAACCTCTTCTTTCATACTGATTTTAAATGAAGCTGTTTTAAGGAGTAGTTTTTGAGAAATTAATTTTCAAACTCAAAATTTTGAAAAAAAAATTAAAAAAAAAAATTTCGAACTATTTTTTTTCAAAATTGTATGTAATTAAGTAGTAATTTTTTTTCAAAAATTCAATGCTCTCATTAGTTTTTAGTTAAAAGCAGAAAACCGGATGCAAAAATGTCTTGTAGTTTTTGAGAAATTAAAAAAAAACCCGAACCATTTTTTTCTAAGAAAAACCTTTTTTTTGGTTTTAACGCGGCTGGACTTGTAGGCAAATTAATGTATGAAGCATTGACCTCTTTTATTATTATTTTTAAAAAAATTCGGAGTTTTATGAGGATACAATAAAGTGATACAGTATTGGAATAACCCTGGATTAATTCTTTTTTTTCATTGATAACGCCTGAAAACTGACCTGAGAATTTCGTCTGGGTCCGCCCGCCGCCGATGGGTTCTACCAGAATTTTGGATTTGGTCCGACATAATCCCTCCCTTAGTACAAGGAGGATAGTTATTATGCTTGGAGTGCCCAAATCTAGGAGAGTGCTTCATACCGAAAACTTACATCCGTACCATTTTAGGCCAGTTCAGGGACTCACCTCAAACGACAAGTTTTTGAGAGCAGAATTTTGTCGATCATTACTGCTTCGAGATGAAACTGAACGAAATTATTTTGCAAGGATATTCTGGACGGATGAAGCACAGTTTACCAGAGATGGGGTTACTAATTTCCACAATTTGCATCATTGGAGTAGCACCAATCCACACAACAAAAAACAAAATAAATCACAACACCGCTTTAGCTGTTATGTTTGGCTTGGTATTGTTGGACAGACTGTAATCGGGCCCCGGGTTTTGAATGCCGTTATTAATGGAGAATCATACATGCAATTCCTACGAGACCTTTTGCCCGATTTGATGGACAACGTTCCTTTGGCCATAGCAGATAATTTAATCTACCAGCAAGATGGAGCACCAGCACACTACAGCTTACGGGTTAGAAACTGGCTGGATGATCATTTTGGTGACCGTTGGATCGGGAGAAGGGGCCCCACGGAATGGCCACCTAGATCACCACATTTAACTCCTCTAGATTTTTATGTGTGGGGATTCATGAAGAATTATGTTTACGAAGTGGAAATAGTATATGTGCAGCCATTAGAAGGAGATATAATCTTTGCCTTCTAAGAAATGGGGATCATATTGAAAATTTATTATAATAAAACTCCGAAGTTTTTAAGAATAATAATAAAGAGGTCAATGTTTCACACATTAATTTGCCTACAAGTCCAGCCGCGTTAAAACCAAAAAAAAGGTTTTTCTTAGAAAAAAATGGTTCGGGTTTTTTTTTAATTTCTCAAAAACTACAAGACATTTTTGCATCCGGTTTTCTGCTTTTAACTAAAAACTAATGAGAGCATTGAATTTTTGAAAAAAAATTACTACTTAATTACATACAATTTTGAAAAAAATAGTTCGAAATTTTTTTTTTTTAATTTTTTTTCAAAATTTTGAGTTTGAAAATTAATTTCTCAAAAACTACTCCTTAAAACAGCTTCATTTAAAATCAGTATGAAAGAAGAGGTTTCTGGGTTTACAAAAAGGTATATCGTGGCATTGTGGGTGTAACTGTTGATTTTTAATAATTTTTTTTCCAAATTAAGTCAATTTTTTAGAAAATTGCCCCTCCCGGCTAAACGGGGGGAAATAGACCCCCCCCCCCGTACGATTTTTTTCTTGTCTTGACCAGACCTACACGCTGTAGCTTTTTGGCACACTGCTCGTGGGACACCCTGTAGAGATGGCGTTATAATCAGCAAGCATGTATGTTTCTTGCCTGGGTGCAATTGTGGCCGCAAGTATGTAGTTTGTTTACACGAATTTTTGGAGTAAACTTCTTGCATGTTTTTCGCCAAATGGATAAACTTGAATATCGTGCGCTCATAAAACTTTTGGATGGATTAACCTTTAAGGAAATTCATCTGAAATTGACAAAAGTTTACGGGGGTTCTTCCTCTTCAATGTCAATAATTGAGAATTGGCAGATTAATTTAAACCTGCCTCGCACATGATTGAAAGATGACCCACGTGAAGGACGGCCAAAACCACACTGGAAACCATCGAGAAAGTGCAGGACGATAGGCGAGTGAAGTAGCTAAGGCTGTGGATATCGATAAAGGGGCGAACCACGTTGCACAAAGAATTAGGGATGCGAAAGCTCTACGCAAGATGGTTGCCGCATTTGCTGAATGCCGATCTAATGCAAATGGAAAACTTTCATAGCAATCTTTGGACCTAATCAATATGGATCTGATTTCATGCAACGATTTGTCACCATGGGTGAGGGATGGGTAGACCACCACACGCCAGAAATGAAAGAGTAATCCAGACAGTGGGTGGATGCCGATGATTAACGCCAAAGAAAGCGAGGTCGATCGCATCTGCCGGAGGGATCTTGGCCAGCGGATTTCAATCAAACCGATAACTTTCCATCTTATCCTCGTACTGCTATTTTTAGCTCAAAATTTTAAATAAAATCACCTTGATGTCCGTTTAGATAGAAAGTTCAATGTCGGGTAAAGCAAATTACTGGCAATAGCGTTATTTATCAGTACTATTGCAAGTAAGACACGCATTTCAAATGAATATTTATATACAATATGTATGATTGGACCACCAATGTACATATGTATGTATAGCTTGTCACATTTCCTTAAAAGAGAAAAATGAAAATAAATAACAATTTCA
The DNA here is from genome assembly GCA_958301585.1 of Merodon equestris. Lineage (NCBI taxonomy): Eukaryota > Metazoa > Arthropoda > Insecta > Diptera > Syrphidae > Merodon > Merodon equestris. Next base: position 122,923,017 of record OY284417.1, on the reverse strand, counting down.
CTTGACTGCACTCACGACCGATTATTTAATAACTAATGGCCTAGTAATTAAAATTCGGTTAGCCAGGACTACACTGGCTTATCGCCTGACTGAGGATATCAGTAATATAACTGTTATCTTGGTCATGTATTCCTACTTACGTATCAGATTGCTGCTCTGTTTAATATTATATGAATACTGTTTTTACGATATTATAAATTGTTTGTTTATGTTTTCGTTCAGGAAATAATTTTTAAATTCTTCCGATGGTAAGTTAAGCAACAGCCAATGGCTGATGCCACATATGTACATATGTTGATGTTTTTTATTTTTCATTCTCCCTTTTTACTTTTACTTTTTAATACTTTTTTATTGTAAAACTATTAAAAAATGTAAATCTGTAAAAATATAGCCAAAATTAAAAGAATAAAGTCAGTACAATTTATTTATTGTTTATTTTTTTCTCTGCTCTTCTATTTACGTCCTAAATCCGAATTCGTTAATCTCACTAACATTCTACTTATGTATGTATCAGTATTCTCATATATTTAATGTATGTGCTGATTTCAATATGCCTTGAAGCACATCAGCTAATCCGTCAGATCAGTATCCGCGATAAGATAGTTGATTACTTATGAAAACATACACATATTTGTAGTACACTAAATTCTAATCTTACTTTTCTACTCTGGTCTCATCATGTTAATACTAATTTGAACATCGATATCTTAAAAGCAAAACAATCTAAAACTTAATGATTCCTTTCAAATATTATGCTACTAGCTAGTCGTTATAAATTAAATTTAGAACCTATTCGACAGAAATATCATAGCTTATAGTAATAAATATTATATATTTACGTTTTGTTCTTGGCTCCTTGGCAAAAAAAACGGAAACACTCAAATATACAGGCAAAGTTTTTAAGTAGTGGCAGATAACGTCTTATAGATAGACAAGTAAGTATAAACCTATTAATAGATAGCTGCAAGTTACAAGAGCTAAAATACATTATTATTTTTTACGCGTTAACAATTTACTTTAAATACATACGATAAATTATTTTACAGACGTTAATTATTCATATGTATTAATCATTTTTAAGTATTTTATTTACCTTCGTTGGTATTTGCAAAGTCTGAGTGTTTGGACATCTCTCCTAAGTCTAATACTGTTTTAAATGTAAAAACGATTGCCTCTGAAAACTGTGCTTACAAGCACCTACTACTATGCACATATTTAGGAAGCTTGGTAACTATGCATACATGGCTTATTAAGTTCTACTTAAATCTATGGAATCTTTAAAGTCGCATTTACGAGTATAATGTAAAATATAAATAAATTAAATACAATATGTATAAGGAGAGAAAATACAAGTATAAATAAAAATTGATAAATAAAAACGAACGAAAAACAATTGATTTCGTTACTCTACTCGTATCTGCTTATTTACAGGTGTGCTCCTCTAGAACTTTCACACAAATATCACATTTTACTTGACAACACCAGTGGAATTTACAATTACATCTTTCCCGCACGACAATGTTTTTAGTATTGTAGCCTCGACCACAGCACAGTATACTGCAACCATCGAGACCGGAAGAGGATTTATTGCAGATTCGGCCATGGGTTCCTGTATGGGATAAGCAAAGACATTGAATAATACAGAACATAGAAAAATATAGAATCATAAATCGAAGACACAAACCTGGCCACTGCAGCTGACGGTTATTTCGGCACCAGTCGGGACTTTCATCCAAGTACACCAAGTCGTGGGCTGTTGGCACCTTAAATTGTGGATCTTTCACCTGCAACCGTCCTCGTTTATTTAATTTAACCTCGGTTGCTTCGTCGTACTTTTCACGTAAATAATCACCTATAATTTAAGCTAAATTAATAGTCACTGTCGGCAACATACGTCATAAAAACATACCGATTTCACGAATTGAGGATAGCTGCTGCCAACAAGTTATAAGACTGCATGAGCCCGACACACCATGGCATTTACAAATTATACGAGCCTTCTTAAAAACGGCCTAAAAGAAATAAGTTGCATAGTTTGGTATTGGTATTTCTTGTATTTTGTAATACTCAAAAAAATGTTTATTTCTTCATTGTGGTGTTTAATTTAGAATAATAAGAGTGAGATATAAAGAATACTCATATCAAAGTTGAATTTGATTTGAGTATCATCCCAAAATAAATATTGAGTTTTACGGTACCCAAATGTAAAATATTAACGTATTACATTAACATATTCGTATATAGAAAACTCATCTAGTTGTATGCAATTTGTTTAAATTTAATTTTTTCCTTCCAACTGCTTTATTTTATGTTCGCCGCATAATATCCTTTACCTGCCACTATGCGTCTATGTTGCTCTTATTTTTAATTTATCTGAATTCACTTTTCACCTCTAACGCTTGCTCATGCTGGAAAGAGCTGATGGACCGACAAGCACGAAAGATGAAAAAAGTGTTTTCTGACAGGAATAAATGAGGGGTAAAATTATCCAAACAAGAAAAAAAGGTACGATTTGTTTCACTTGTCATGTCAGCTACCTACTTGAATTCCGTGGATTATCATATGCAAAACAAAATAAAAGGAAGAACCTAGTTTATTCAATGGGAGAGTAAACTAAACTTTTAGCGGCAAAGAATTTTTGGCAAATGTTATTAGGGGCTTTTCCAGGTCTCACTTTTTCAACATATCAAATGGTGCAAAATCTTTACTGCTTTTCTCGTCCTGTTTATCTAAGGTTTTTTTTTTGTTTTCTATTTGAACCTAATCGGCGAGGAAACCAATACTAAGATATCTATGTATGCATTGTATAATTCTTTCTTATGTTTTAGGTACTCTCAATCCATTTTTACTAGTTGTGCGGTACTTTTAGGAATCACGTAAAATATATGAAATGACTCGGTGAGCACAATCTGTTTCTATTCACGTACAAAGTTCCTCCACAACTTTAGCCAGCGGGTTTTGGCATATCTGATGCGGTTGATAGCGCCAGCCACAGTTGTTTGATCCCGTCGTTTGTTACCGTCTTTTGAAAACAATGGTGGCAGAGCAGCACGAGATGGCTCCTTCTGTTGCATTTCATTTTGATTCTTTTGTAACTCTGTTAGAGGAAAACAAAAGATATGTCAGGGACAGTAACGGGTGTACTTTTAAGTTTTAGTTCTTTATCAGTTATTGACCAGAAGAAAAAGAAAAATGCAAAGACGTACGAAGAGGTAGGTTTGTATGAAGGTAAGTATAGACATGATGTCTGTGGTATTTTTTTAGATTTATATTGGAAATATGGATGTCGACGTTTTAAATCGGATTTTTCTCTCAAGAAGAACACTGAACGTGACCATGGCATCTTGGCAAAAATACAAAATGTTTAAATTTGTTTTTTGGCGGTCAAAATCAGATATTGAGCAAGAAATATTTTGTTACGGAAACATTGATTTCATTACATAGTACATGATACTGCATAGTAGTAAATTTTAAAACTGAAAAAATAATCAATATAAAGATATGTGAAGCAATTACCCGTCGTCCGGCTTCATTGTTGTGCAAATTCATTAAGCTTCGTGCTTTCGCCGTCATCAAGTTCTTCAATCGACCGGATCCCCCACCACCACCATTAGCCATAATGCCCATCATACTGTTGCCATTGGTTCCCATGCTATCCACAGCCCTTTGGTTTTTTTTCTTCTTGCCGTACATGGAGGTATAGTGATCCAAGTTAAATACTTTAGAATTTAATATCTCTCTGTTAATTTTTTCCTGTTTAAAGATACACGCAAGCAAAACAGTTTTCGTTAAAATGTTTGTCCTTTGGAAAGCAACACAAGTGAGGAGAATCACATCAAAGGCAAGAACAGCTTTCGAAAGTGATTTCCACACTGAAAAGTTGTCAAGTTACATTGTGTTAAGGAAGACGGGTAAGCTAATATAAAGTTATTTTCTTTAATCAGTTTCACCTGTAGTTCAAGCATTTCCTTTTCTTGTAACTTTGAATTGAGAATCTCCTTTGTTATTCTCTCCTGTAATTCTAATAAATCTTCTGGCTTGAAGCGACTGCCAATTTCTGTGCTATCCTCATCCTTTGTGTTATCTTTGTATACGAAGGAGCTGAAAGGCGAAGATGCTGGGTGAAAGTCACTGCTGCTGCTTTTATTATCACTATCGGCATTGACAGTTATATTGCCATGTCCATCTTGTAAGGTATATATCGTTGCTGACGTTGTGCCATTTTTTCGTTCCGTCACTGATGTTTGACCAACCCCTGAGCTACCGCCACCACCGTCATTGGGAAGAGCATCAATAGCATCTGTTGCTGTGATATTTGCTCTTAGATTGGTTGGGGATGATGGTGATTTGTCCACAGATTTTTCATCATTTTTTATTCGAGGGCCTGATGCACGGGTACCACGTTTTCGTTCCTTTTCCCTGATATCGATAAAATCTTGAGAAAACCTATGCGAGAAGATGGGGAATAATAAGATTGCGTTTATTAAAACAAATATTATAATCAACAGTTTGATTGGTGTTTAAGAAACTTTTTACAGTATATTTGGGGAAGACTCTTATTAGTAACATTTGGCCGTAAATGGTGGGTAGGGGGGGGGGGGGGGGGAGGGGGATGTCTAGGTTTATGTTTGCACTTTAATTCGCATTATATTTGCATATACTTTCCACTCATTGCTAACAAATAACAGGAAGGAAAAATAGCACATGCAGAATTATAACCGTCACCTACCTCAATTCAGTGAACTTGTTAACACTTAAGTCAAATATTTTCGAAAAATGGAAATTTGAATTACTTTTCTTTTGCATGCCACCCAGTTATGATTGGAAATACAATTGTTATATCAGCAATCACCCACTTTTTGGCCTAGCGCGTGCATGTACGGGGAATATAGTGGTCCGAAAACGATTTCGGACTAATCTTGTACGCACTAAATGTAGATATCGGCTATAACCACACATGTATGCAGCATGTCATTCGATAGATCTAGGTCTGTAGATGAGCCATAAATTATCAAATGAAATTGTTTGATTGAAAAATAGTGAGAAATAACGAAGTAAAGTTTAGAAAAGTGCCATGCGGAGCGAGAGCAAGGTTGATAAAACAACAAATTTGCTCGCTCGATCAAAAATTTTCAGTAGCGGAGTTAAGCCCGCGCATACTGATCTGCCTAGTTATGAATCATTTAACTAGATAGATCAACCTCTTGGAACAGAGTACTGATTTTTAAAAACCTATTAAATCACGTATTTACTTTGACAGGATTTTTGAAGTTATCTAAATTTTATGTGCTCAGCTTTAATACACTTTTGATTTGTTATCCGTTCGTGGAAAGCCATCCGATTATTAAAACAGAATAATATTTTTTTTTTTTTTTAGAGAAGGCAAAAAATTGTTATTCGGTACTGCTAAATTGCGGTAGTGATATGAGTCGTTGCAGCCGATAACATTCTAACTGTTATGGATTGAAATTATGATTTACCTTCATCGGCTGCGGATGTTTTCGAATATGATGGATGTGTCACTCTTCCTTGTAAACTAAACCACATAATTTATGCACCCTTTGCGTTCAGCATAAAAGTTTTTTTCTCACATAAACAAAGCGCACGCATACACTCGTTCATTTCGGGGTAGTTAATCCGAATTATTCAGATTTCCGGGGGAAAACAATAACTCCATATAGATTTAACCCATGGATCGTACTGTTTGTAACCGATTGCATATTCTTTAGCTTGAATAATTTTACACTTGACGTTATGTTGCTCCCACCAACTCCTCGATTACAACCACCACTGCAAGGACCTCGTCGTATCAGTTTCAATTTCGAATTGGTGGAGTGTGGCTGGCCAGCATAACCGTAGCCACAGGAAAACAACAATATAAAAATGACTAAAAAAAGTGGAAAATCGTATCAACCACACGACCGCAGAAGTGAACAATCTCATTATGTAAATACTAGCATCCTCTGTCGTCATCGTCGTAGAGGATTGTTTTTGTTTGGTGTCCTCTTCACTCTGTTATCCTGTCGTTTGTTTGTTTCCGTTGTTGTAGCCCCATCAAATTATTCAAAAGAAGGAAGCAAAAAAAAACCGTTGTAATTACATAACAACCCTCCATTATCCTTTAGGGCAAAATCAAATAAAGTGTATTAGAGAACGCAAGCGAAAATTGCTTGGGTCAATGTTGTTTGTGGCTTTCATATTGGATTAAGTGGAAGGGGGGAGTCAATTCCATTGTTTTGTACAATTTACATAATGGATTAGGTCAGTCGTCTCGAGTACAAATAAATTCCGCCCATTTAATCCTTGGTGTAAAGGTGCAAAGATCTTTTGGTCTGGTTTGCAAACTTAGGGACGGTTATGAGAACATACGTCGACAATCTCATGCGGCTTCATTTCACCATTAAGTACAATACATAACACATCACTTATATATGTATATTATATGTTTGGGTATATATGTTTAGTTGTGTGTTGGGGATGTAAATATTCACATATATAGACACATATGGGTATTCGTTTCATTTTAGAAAAGAAAAAATGAAAATATTATTTCGCATAATACAATTAATTTAAGTACTCACTTGTAGGCGTATTCCAGGTCGTCGCCACATCCACCCCAAGTCCAGTCATCATGCAATTGCCTTGGGCGGGTTCCACGTGAGCAGCCACATGATGCTAGCTGTCCGTCACGACAGGCACGCGCTATAAAACTAGTAACGGTAGCTGAAGCTAATGCGTGAACGAATGCCATTTCAGGAGTTCCTAAAAAGAAATTTACATTTTATAGTTCGCATCGTTATAACGTAGGCTTATATAGATGATAGAGAAGGGAAGATTTTCATTCCTAACTGCTTAAATATGCAGGCTTTAAAAGAATAAACTCTGTATTCAACTAGAAAATATCAGATCAGATAACTGTTCGAAAACGAGGGCTGTATGAAATCTAGTACAAGTACCAGTACCAGTATTTTAACAGGTACTTGTACTTGTACTTCAGTACCTGGTACTGGTACTTGATTTTAGGCAAGTATCAGTATTTTCTGCTAAAATACTTAAGTATTCTGTTAAAATACTTAAGAAGTATTTGAGAGTACTTCTAAGTACTTCTAAGTACTTGAGAGTACTTCTAAGTACTTGAGAGTACTTCTAAGTACTTGAGAGTACTTCTAAGTACTTGAGAGTACTTCTAAGTACTTGAGAGTACTTCTAAGTACTTGAGAGTACTTCTAAGTACTTGAGAGTACTTCTAAGTACTTGAGAGTACTTCTAAGTACTTGAGAGTACTTCTAAGTACTTGAGAGTAATTCAAAGTACTTGAGCAGTACTTCGAAATACTTGAGCAGTACTTGAGAGTACTTCTAAGTACTTGAGAGTACTTGAGATAACGTATAAGTACTTGAGCAGTACTGCAGTACTTCCAAGAAAAAAGTACTTCGAAAAAAAAAAACTTTTAGAATCATAAGATAGCATTAATTTTATTGCTTCCTAATACTGTAATAATTTAAAATAATAAACTTATTATTTACTTTAATTAGAAAATGAATTTGCTTTTAATAACACAAGTTTCCCAAAATTCTCATCCAATAAAGGGTTGCGAAGCAGAGAGAACAGCCACTGTAATGGGTTTTATTGGTTTGTTTTTTATTGGCCAAACAATATAATGATAGTAATATTTGCCATTCTTGTAAATATTTAAAGTAAAATATATTTATGTTTTTGCAAGTACTTGAATACTGGTAAGTACTTGAAAGTACTTGAGATACTTGAAATTACTTGAGATACTTGAGAGTACTTAAGATACTTTCAAGTACTTACAAGTACTTTCAAGTACTTGCAAGTACTTGAAAAAGTACTTGTACGTATTTTTTAAATACTTGAGCCATTGTTGAATTCAAGTACGTACTTAAGTCTTTTTCAAGTACAAGTACCAGGTACTGAAGTACAAGTACTTGTACTTATCAAGTACTTAAGTCCTAAAATACTGAAATACCTTACAGCCCTGTCGAAAACATGACTTTATGATATTTTGGAAACATATTCATATATCGACAAATGCCGGCAAAATAGGCGTGCTCAAGAAATAAGGTTACTTGTTTGGATTTCACGAGCTAGGTACTTTCGATTTTCGAATTTTGTTTTTCTTATGTTGGTATATTCGCCCGATGGACACCCAGTACATCAACAACGGATGAAAACTTTGAAGCAGTAAAAATCAAGCAAAATCAAAAAAGTTGCTGAGGACATTGACATATCGTTTGACTCTTCCATGAACTTTGGACATATATTTTAGGCTCGAAACGTGTATCAGCGGGAGTTGTGCCGAATAGCTAAATTTTGACCAGAAGATCAGTCGCACGAGCATCGCTCAGGAGCTGTTGAATGATACGAATGACGAACCAAACTTTTTGAAAACGATCATCACTGGTGACGATGGTTACGTCGTCGAAATCAAAACCCAATCATCCCAGTAGAAGCGAACATAAGAGCCAATACAGAAATAAGCGCGCCAAATCCGATCAAATGTGATAGTTTTACTCACTCTCTTCTTTGACTACAATGGCCTGGTTCATCATGAGTTCATGCTGGAAAGTCGTACGTTCAATGGAGTCAATACGAAGAAAATGTCTAAATTTGTAGGAAAAAATTCATAGTCGTTTCATTACGATAATTCACTTGTTCACTTATCGTTGCTTGTACGCAATGTTTGGCATGTTGTAAACATGCCTCAGCCATCGTATTCACCGAACCTGGCCTTTTTTCCCTTCCTAAAACTAAAAAGGAGCATCAAAGGACGGCGATCTGTCACGATTGAGGACATAAAGGTCGCATCGCTGGAAAAGCTCAAGGATATACCAAAAGGCACATATCCGCATATTTCGCATATTTCGAGGATTGAAAAAGCGCTGTCGCATACATACCTAATTATTTTGAAGGGGATAAAACAGATATTTATGAAAATAAATAAATATTTTTTTGAGAAAAATAAAAAGTAACCTTATTTTTTTAACAAACGTCGTATACATATGTACGAGTACATATGTATGAGTATTTTAATACGTAGCCCTCTTAAAGAGCGCACCGTACCGTTCACGGTGTTTAGTTCTACTTAATGACTTTTGTAACTGTGTATCAGTTATTTATTCGTGCGAATGAAATCGTTTTATGTTTCCTAAAAAGAATCGAACACCATACCAGCATCAAATACACACGTTAGCCATGCTGCCAAAACAATTCCCTTCTATCTAAACACGCATAACAAATCCCGGCGTGTTATGGGAGAGAAAATTTTCACCGACCTCGCCTTTCAACTTCCTCTTTTTACGATTCTGTAATAGACGATTAGAGAACGAATCTACCCTTTGTTATAGGGTATATTCTGTCTGTTTCTAACAGCCTTCGTTTAAAACAAAGTCGCAGGACATATACTCGTAGATATATGTAGATAGGGAATCGGCATCATAATTGTAAACCGCAACAAATTGCTAAATTAGTGTACATTTATTACGTTTCCTTTAGAGAGAGTGGAAAAGTGGCAGGCATATTATTATACTTAGCATTCCGCGTTCTTGGAAAAGGGTGAAGTATGGAAGCTCAAACCCGTGTCGAATATTTTATTTAATTCCCTGTCGGATCAAATGGATGTGATTAAAATATGCGACGCAATGAACGAAATACTGGGTTATTGTTTCATTGGACGTAAAGTGTTGGTGCTGCGACTTTGCTTATTAATATAAATAACTCTCATTTATTAATAAGTAGCTAACGGCATTGTTAATTTCCCTATACAGAAAAAGTTTTAACTTTAAGTTTGGCGCACTGGTATGTATGTATATATGTATATACACAGGGAAATCACATTTCAAGTACTTATGTATATCCGCTGAAATTGTCGAAATTGTTGAAACTTTATGCTCCCATTAATGTCTGCTTTTCGTTGACTTATGAAATTTGAATGTGCACCGTTTGCTAGGCTGTTCTGTTAAGCACAAATGAAAGCGTTTTGCACAAAATGCAATAATTGCAACAGGACATTGCCTTCCTAATTCAAATATGTATCTACATATTACATATATGTATTTGTTCAGATACACATGATTAAATGTTCACTTTATTATAAATAGAAACTCAGCTAAAGGTAACTAATCAATCTTGTCTCTATTTTAATCCTTCCTTATGAATTTTGTGAATATTTGCCAATATCTTCTTCTATTTTATTTTACATTAGTATTGTTGAACAATGACGATTTATTTTACACCCACTGTTTTACATCACAGAATTATTATCGGGTCAATCATTAAATCAGGATTATGTCTCCATATGAAAATAACCAACAGCCCTCGAAGGGAAATTGCTACTGACATGAAGACTTGAATGGTTAAATATTAAATATTCAATAGGAGAAACTGCTTGAATCGAAAGTACTTGGGGCTCAGCTTATTTTATGAAACGCCACACGTATTCAAATATTAGTCCAAAGTAAACCGGTGCCGCACCCTGTCGAAATGGACGATAATGGATTTGCTTTTGTTTCTTCCCCATATATTTTTTGTCTTTTTGTGACTACAGAAAATTTAGAATCGAATTTAGAGATCGTAATCAATACCCGAACACGGTTCAGGATTTGGAATGAAATGAAAAATCAAAAAAAAAAAAAGTAGTGAATGGTTAAGTGAATCCTGGTGGAGGTGCTCTTTTTCGTGGCTGCTTGCCAATGGTGCAGATGTTATTCTCAGGGGATGAATAAATGCGGCGGGCACTCAGTGAAATGTTCCTACGTGCATACATGCAGATGTACAGATGTAAGGGCGAGTAAGGCCAACGGTTGGGGTGTGTTTTTTCATGTTTTTCGTTTTCATTTTCGAATGGTTTCCTTGAATCTCTGACTGATATTATTTCACAGGTTGATTTAAAATTAAAGTCTATGGACGGTGTTTCTCAGTATAAATACAATTTCAAATTTATTATTTGTTGAATTTTGTGGAAATCAAATACTCAAAAGTAAATTTGAAAGCATTTTATTTTTTATTTTTATGGTATGCAAAGTAAGGTTTATTAGATTATAAACCATATAAAAAACTAAGGTTGTGTTCTACGAAACATTGGACGATATACATATTTGGTAATTTCTCATCCTTCGATATGAAAATCGTTCGATATGAAAATTTTTCGATATGAAAAACGTGAAAAAGGAAAAAAAGCAATATACAGGCCAACAATAGAAAGTTTTTATGTCTTATGAAACGATATTTGTCTTAGGACAAAACTACAAGTGAAAAACTACTAGTGAAAACTACAGCATTCAAACAAGAGAATACACAAGGCTACCTGGATATCACCGGATTAAGTAACGCGCAACCTTTATCAAATTTTAGTAGATGTAAGATACCATAGATACAAGATGTTAAAGCATACAGAGGAGCAGATTGCGATGCCAACCACATCCAATCATTGCAGAAATTTAAAGCCGAATCCACATGCACAGAAGCGGAACACAGAAATCGTGAATAAATGTAAAGTTTAAAAGACGTATGCAGCGTCAATAAATGACGAAACAGGAGAGGCAGAAGCAGTATGGTCAACAATTAAAAGTGATGTAAAGCAGAAAACGGAAAGCAAACTAGTCTATTACAAAGGCTCCAAAATAAAGCCTTGGTTCGACGAAGAATGCTGTTCTAAAACTTCAAGCTCTGGAAACTAGCGAAGAGAATCTGTCTACGAGATATCGAACCCCACGAAAGAATGTCAGCCATCTCATTCCGGATAAAAAAAACGAAAGTTGAAAAGGAAAAAGTTTGCTAATACTGGAACCTGCGCCAACCCTATAAAAAAAAAGGAAACAAATTTCGGGTCTTTGAAAACAAGACCTTAACAATTAAGAACTTAAGGAACTCTATTCAGCCCCAAGCATTGTTCAAATAATAAAAATGCGAACATTAAGATGGATAGGGCACGTAGAACGGATGAACAATCGAATAAGTAATGAGTGCCCGCGCTATAGTTGGAAGGACAATAATATAAAGATGGAACTAGAAGAGATGGAACACAACAGCGAAACATGGAAGAAGGACCCCAAAAAAATATACATATATAGCAATATACCGTTGTCGCCAACCAGTTAGAAGCATTCTTGAAATTCTTCCTTCTTCTTCTTTATTTTTTAGTACAAAACCTTTATTCAAGTGAAACAAAAAAACAGATATATTCGTATGAAGCAAACACCTCATATTTGGAATCAAGGACTTAACTTTTCATGTTACATGCACCGAGATAAAAGTGTGCCTCTTAATCTAATACATGTCGATTGATTCTGTCACTGCCTGCTTTATTTCATTAAGTTAAATTTGTCTGCACTTTAGATGCTACAAAAAACTTTTAAAGTATCAAAAACCCTTTACTGAAAAATTAAATTCATCCAGTGTCTCCACTGGAAATATACGAGGCAAAGGTAAGAGCAATGCCAATGGTGATCTACGATTAAGATGGCTATTGTTCTGCGGCCGAATTCAAGATCTTCTTTAGGTTTTTTTTTTTTAAATGTAACTAGTGTAATTAAACATCTGTTCGTAGTTATACTTACCAAGACCGGTCATGGGTCCAAAAACTGAACTATCATCTGTTGTACTGCAATTCCAACGACGATTTTTAAACTGGTACTGGCACTCCTAAAAATAAAAATTAAAAAATACTAAATAAGTACATATCAATCAGATTAGTGACAGAAAATAAAACAGTTCAATCCGTCGATCGGCCAATTAGGGAAATCGTTTTTTTTTTTTTAAGGGCAAGTTCAATTAAAACAATTAAAAGGGCTCGACTTTGAAACCGGATGCAATGAATCCGCCAGTCTATACAATGGCTAAAACAGAAAATCCCACTAGATTAAAATTGAAACAGACGCATAAAATTCCAATTCAACAACCAACATGTGTAATACACAATCCTGGATCCTTTTGCATGATAACTGAAACATTGAACTCATACTTTTTAGCCCTCATCTTGTTATACCAGGGAGTGAAACGGGATGAATAATTGAAACGAAACACTAGTACTTCTATATATGTACATGTGACAGAAAAGGGTTTATATTTAAAAAAAAAACTGAAGTTTCCAAAAATCAAAACCAAACCAATTGCTGCAGAGGTAACCACTTTTTTATAGCTAGTTATAATTACATATCGGCGACTAATTTAAATTTAAATTTTCCAATTGACTAGGAAGCTGCTATGGGGTGGCAATAAAATCATTTTCCTGTGAGCATTCCTATTGTGATTGTGCAATGCAGTGATGTGCAACAAGCGCAGGGCAGAAAATTATGCACTTGTTTGTAGAACACAGTATACGAGTGCATCAATAGAAAACCAGTTTTTATAGAGGGACATTTTTAAAAGAGCGTTTTCGCTTGTTTTTCTATTTTTTTTTTTAATTTCTTTTTTATTTGCAATGTTGGTCAGTGCGGAAGACTGACAACAGCCTCTAAGCGTTGTACAGGCGTGCAAGTGGCATTGTGGGTATGTACAAACATATATAATATGTTAGGTTGTTGGATACGAATGCTAAATTTATACAGATGCGGTTTGATTCAAATTGGTATTTCATACAAAATGGCTCATGAGGGGTTGCCGTTTTTGAATTGTGATTGGCCGGGGTAAAACCACTTAACGGCTTATCTTGCATATATGAAGCAACTGACACACTTTAATGTAAAACCAATGTCCTTATTTTGTTTTGTTTTCAAATCGTCTGAGATTGTCATTTCAAGTTAATTGCATTTTTGGTTTTCACTAAACCAGAAAGTTTTACCGAAAATAAAAATCTAAAAAGTACTCTCGGAGCGGAATGTTTCGCTTTATAATATCAAGTAATGAAAAATGGTGTATCACCCAACAAGCAACATTGTTATGTTCATTGTTATATAGAAAGACAAATGTTTCAACTGATAACTATTAAAGTAACACGAGATTGTGATTTTTTAAATCAAAAAAATTATTACCTCGTCATGATAGCGAGCTTCAACACCTGTTGATCTTCTTAACTAATAATGCAAACAGGTTCCTAAAGTAATACTAATTCAATGACTCAATAGAATAATTTATATTTTATACTCAGGAATATGGTACATACCAAACGAGCGAGGGTGTAAAATCAATGCTTTATGCATGAAGGAGGGTAATAGAAACAAGAAGAACATATTGTAAAAAGTTTTTTAAATGAATTGCACGCCAGGCTAACTTACTGAAAAGCAATCTTTACAGCACGGGGCAAAATAAAAGCATATTATTCTCTTAAAATTGTGAAGGAAGTGTGCATATTCTCGCTTTCATTCCTAGTGCGTTGTTACCAAGCACCGTCTAAAACTGATTTAGAAACATTTAATTTATTATAATTTCTAAGTTAACGTCATGAGCTGGATCTTGTTATTTTCTTAAATGAAGTATATAACAAAATGAATTTCAATAGAAAAATATTGCAACGCCTATGTATGTAATGAATGTACATATGTATAGACAGCATTTTGATAAGCTTATCCCACTTCGCGTTAAAATGTTCTTGAAAAGATGATTGCTCTTAATAAAGAATTATGTTCAAACTATTTATATTTCAATTCAATTAATTTCACAAATATGTTTCCATAATACCCTTCCATTACAAGAACTATGGAGCAATTTGCTTCTTCATTTCTTCTTCTCAGTGGGGCAGATTTATAAATCCGTACAACCTAAAGCTTTTTAAAGGTGATCTAAATCAAGACACACACAATTGCTGCTGAAAGTTGCACATGGCTTGAGGTCCAGAAGTGACCTCCATTTGAGAAAATGACCTATATATTTTGTTTTTATTTCTGCGCAAAACTCCACAGCTTTCTTGATTTTTTGAGGAGGTACTATTCTTGTTTTTATGCTCGTGTCCTTCATTAGTCATTTATTATATAACTGAGGGCGTTGCAATGCAATGCTAAAGATGATGAAACGAAGCTTCACTTCATGAGTCTACTGAAGGACTGTTACCACTAAAAATTAGCTATGTTGTATGCAGTTCGTATTTATTCCTATTTTTTGTCGTTTCTTTTCAACGAGTTGAAAACTCTGCATGTCCTAGAAACACTGTCCGTTATGCAGTTGTGGTTAATGTACGCCTGGTTATACTGGATGTTCTCGTTACAAGTTCGGTTTTATTGACTGAGAAAGTCTTCTGTCTTTAACGTACCATTTCAGCAAGCATGAATATAGTTATAACATCACATTTATTAGACACTTTATTATTATACGAGCGTAATTTGAAAAGTTCTCACCCTGACACAAAGATGGAGTTCCAATTAGACAAAATGTATGTTTTCTGCCTAGGTGCATAATTCTAGGTGCCCTTAAATATAGTGCGATTACAAAAATCTTCGTTTTGAATGGATTAACCCCAAAAGAAATCCATCCAAAGTTGACAAAGATTGATGTCAGCCGTTAAAAAGTGGGTACATGAATTTAAATATGATTGCTCATCCCTCGAAGATAACCCACATATAGGACAGCCAAAAACTCCAACCACCCCGGAAAAGTGCATGATATCGTGTTATCGTGATATCGTGAATATGCGATTATAGGTGAGTCAGTTGAGGATTATAGAAAGAAAGTGCGATATATCTTGCACAAAGAAGTAGGCATGCAAAAGCTCCGCACAAGATGGGTGCGCATTTGAATGCCGATCAAAAACAAATTCGCAAACGGTTTTCGCTTCAATTTTTTTTACCAATCTAGGTAGAAACTGGTGGTTCAGCGCCAAAGAAAGCGAAGTCGATTGCATCTCCCGAAAAGGTCATGGCCAGCTTATTTTGGGATGCAAAAGGTATAATTTTAATTGATAGCCTTGCAAGAGGTAGAACAATTACCGGGGAATATTACTCAAAGCTTCTTGGTCAACTGGATGCTAACATTTGCGAGAAGAAGCCTCGCTTGAAGACAAAAAAAAAATATTTTAACAGGACAACGATCGTGTACACAAGGGTAGAATTTGGTCGGCCTATTAAGAATGGGCACCCTCAGACTTCCATTTGTGCCCAAACTTTGAGAATTTCTTTCCTGGAAATTTCTTTGCATCCAATTAAGAAGTTAAGAGTCCGTAGATGAATATTTTCACACTAGATCAAGGATGTTAAAGATAAGGAAGATTATGTAGAAAATTAAAAACTGAAGTCCTTTGTTGTCAGGCCGACAAATTTTCAACAAACTCTCGTAAGATGCAGTAAAAAGAAATCCATTATTTTGGATGAAACTTAATGCTTTAGTTAGTATAGTTAGAATTAACCGATTTAGGCTAAATAAGGTAATTCCTTTCTCATAGAAGTCCTCACCTCTATTGACTCTATTGGTGGTTTTTTACAGGTCTCTCTTGAGGCGAATTTTTCACCAACAAAATTGTTGGCCATGGGTAGGAATACGCGGTAGGCACTTAATGTCAGGTCCGGACCATAATCATGTGTACTCATGGTGTACTCATAAGAACTTCAAAACTATCAATGTGGCTGGCCGTTTCTGAGCGATTTATTTGGACTGTCCAATTGTTGACAGTGCGGGTCCGCATTAAGAGATTTGCGTAGAGAAGCAGCTCATAAGAATCTTCACTCCTGGCTTCGCCACCATTTGCGCTCATGTGATTCGACCACGCTTAAAAGTTCGTTTAAATTGTGACAGGCTTTCATCACCAGTCACCATCGCTTCAGAAATGGGTCGATTTTGTTGCGTTTCAGAAGCGATTCGCAAATGGAAATTCGGTTAATGAAGTTGTGTTGCGTTAGCTCGTGAGACACCTATACACCAGCTTCTTATTTAAATATTTTTAAACGGTTTTTGTGCAATTTTTATTTCTTAGGCAATCGAAATAATGCTTACATGACGATCAGACTCGACAATTTCCAAGATTTTATCGACATTTTCGACCGTTGGCCTCCCAGAACGGGGTGCATTTTTGACATTGAAATTAACGAAACCGAATCGATGAAATGAACACTGCGCATGATTGGCTTTTACAATATCAGTACCATAAGCACTATTCACAATTTCAGCCTTTTGCTGGCATTTTCACCTTTATCGAAGAAGAACTGTAAAATATGCATTTTCTCTTTCCTGGTGTCCAGTTTTGACGCGCGCTCAAATAAAACTGGATTAACTCATCACAAAACTGTCAGATAATTTAGGACGTATACAACATTTTACTAAAGTCATTTGTTGAAAAATTAATGGATTTCTTTTTACTTCACCTAATATTATTATAATTGACGTTAGAGCTCGTTTGTAAGAAATCTCTCTCAATCACCTATATTGTAGGCGTTTCATTTGAAATGGTACCAACTGTTTATTGCTGATACTAAACGGCGTATTGGGAGAAACTTTTTCACGACAAATATCCTACGGGGATATTGAATGATTTTGCTCTTGCGACCAAGTCAATGGCATCAGAAAACAAATATTAATCTTTCATCCACTGTTCCCTCATAAGAAGTTTTATCAACATAATGAAAACTGAAAAAGTTTCTATCTCTATGAAATAGTAAAAATAAATAAAACAAAATGTACCTGTATCGCGGATCTAGCTCCTCGACTTATAGCAGGCATCACATTAGTATGCACTACACATAGCTTTTTTTGGCCGTAACTCAAGCCCTCGACCTCATAACACAAGTCCGGATTGAGATCAATGGGTTCAGAGTATGCTGCTGCTGTTGGGTTCGTAGTATTGTTCATAAACATTTGACTGTTAATTCCAAACTGCCCACCAGACATAATAAATTCTTTCGGCGGTGCATCATAAAAAGTAGATCCGTATGTAGCTACGAATTTATTATGACCAATATTTCGACGCTTATGATGACTTCGGGCGGATCGTGAAAGCTTTACATCCGTAGGTGGCGCATTAGCTTGGCTTTGATTTAGTTTGAATGAATCTGGAATTTCAATTGATACGGCAAATCGTTTGGTATTGTTTATTGTCTGAATAAATGGCTGAAATACAGGAAGCTCTGGCTGATACTGTTGCTGTGCTAATAATCGTTGTTCCTGCCGTCGTCTTTGGCGTTGACATTTCGGAGAACTAGGATTTTTGCATGGCTTTCTTTGATTTTTGACTCGTTTTTCGCCATTATTAGTGGGCCTTTTTGGATTTCGTCGACCAGGCTTCACTGACGTTGTTGTTGTTGATGCAGGAGTTGTTGAAACTAAGGCAGGGACTGTGCTTGTTTTTCGAAAGTTTCTTCGTCTTGAATAAACTATTTTCGGATCCTTGGGATCACCTAATCGACGGGCATCCTCTTCATTATCATCAGGCGGAGTTTGATCGTTTAGTAAAAGAACTTGAGGAACAATGGTAATCTTTTCCCGTTGTATAGCCGCTATAGGATCATCATTATCAAAATAATTATCAAATTGATGAGAAAGAGGTGTAGATGGTGTTGTATATGATAGTATTGTTGACCTTCTCGTGGGTGGTGGCATTGGTGGCGTATAGTGAAACACTGAACGTATGGTAGTGGTACTTGGTGTTATTGGAGTAGGTTTAGTAGTAGGACTATAAGCCTTGTCCTTTTGCAGGCTTGGGAACACAACGAATTTACTTTGGAAGTTACTATTGTGTTTTGTCATGTTTTGAAGAAAAAGTATATGATTCTTTAAATCGTCGATGTTTGATGCGAAATCTGGTGCAGCGGTTGTTGTCGATGTCGTGGTCGGTGTGGTGACAGTTGTACTTGCAGGTGTAGCAATTTTTGGGTCTGGCGTTACATTTTTTAATGCCATTGGTACAATAAACTTTCTATCTTCGTCTGTTAGACTTGCAGGCAACCCATTTTCATCAGTATCTTCATCAAGAAGTACAATAGGTTTTTGTTCCATTTCTTCCAATATTGGGTTCATACTTCCTCGTTTTCGACCTTGCAAATTTGATGTTAGTTTTTTCGTGTAGTTCTCCTTTACATATCCGGTCGTTGCATCTCTTAAATCCACGGGTTTAATATATGTCCCCTGTTTTTTTAAACCTTCTTGATGCATTAAGGCCTGTTCATCTTTTGTTATATTAAGCGGTATGCTTGTGTTGGATAAAATTTCTACTTCGTTTCGAAATTCGATAAATGGTGATCTCACTCCCAAACATCTGCAACGATATATATATAAGTATATAAATAAAGTATACTGGTTAAAAGTACTGTGTATATTACTTATAATAACTAATTTCGTAATAACTTCTCCTGATGAAGCTAAGCATATATGAAAATAGAGTTGGATTGAGTTCTAATATACAGTGATTCAAGAAATATTCCTTATAAGCTTTTGATGCCTCGTTTGTAATAATGTATATATTATTTGGTCTTATAAATACAAAACAAATGGAATTCCAATCGTTTGATCAGTTAAATACGAGATATAAATTCAAAAGGAACCCTGTATCTCTTAAGGTTTATCTGGGCAACAAATTGACAGTATGCGTTCCCTTTGAATTGATAAATATGTTTACCTATAAATTTATCAAGAGGGAAAGTCACAAAAATAATGTTAAACTTATCGCTTCCATTAGCTGGTAATCTTTTTTTCAAAATAAGACTGTGCTAGCTGAAAACGAAAAAGAGTTGGAAACAATCAACTGAATAAAAATGCTTTTAAGAATAGAGCCATCTTATGAGTATGATTAATACATTTCATTATAAATGTACACTTTCCGGATAACTGATTACTTCTGTAGATTAATGACTACTACTTCGGCTATCCTTTATGGGGAAACAAAAAGAAGAAAATTCAAGAACTTTGTACCTTCAGCTGTAAAAGGTTTGAAACCTTTTTTTATGAGTTATAAAACGTGATTCCATTTAGAAAGCCAAAGTACTATACCACATATATAATACTTATCTTAAACAGAGTCGGCGCCGTTTTCCACATTCGATTTAAAGTATTGTAAATGGAAGACTGTTGACAAAGGACAAATGGACAAACGTAACGCTTGCCTTGCTTTCTATTGACTTTGAATAATAGGTTATTAGGATTTTTTTACGGGCAGTACTCTTGGAATAAGTGTTTACATAACTTTAAATTTAGCTGTACTATATAAGTTACATGAATAAATTATAATGTTATTATGAGACTTGTTGCATGTTCGCACGGATATTCACAAGCATACTCCTATGTGCCTAATATTCAGATTCCATAAAAGTAATTCTTTTTCTTTAAATTAAAAATGGGAATGTAGAGATTGAAAAAGTGTCCGTTAATATAGGCATATCGTGGGTACACAATTGCATCGCTGTCCGCACATTAGTTAATATTAAATGCAACTAAACTTGCCCTTGGAAAAGTTCGTAATTTTTCTTACCATAGACTAATCCCGCCGATCGCGAAACACGATAAGAACTCCTAATTAAACTTTCTTATCGCCTACTTAGGGGGTGATTTTTTATATTTTCATTTAGACTGTCTCTTCGATAAGATATTTCTTGTATTCTTTTCTGAGGCGGACAACCTAATTAAAAAGAATGAGCAAATCACACATTGAAACAAACCTAGATAAAGGAAAATCAATTGGGTTTTGACGAGCAATCAACAATTATGATTTACTGACTCTGTTAGTAAATCGGCAATAAATTGTGACGGTTTCCAGTCAGTTCGGCGCAGTTTGAACAAGGGCTTCTTAAAAAAAACGTCTAGTGAGTGAATAGGTTAATAATTATTTTAGTTTGAACAGAGGAATAATCCGTTTTTTTTTAGGTGATGAAATACGTGTTCGTTTTGGCAGTTGTAGTGACCTTTGTGGCATGTGTTTCAGGTGCCGATTATTTGTGGGGAAATGCAGGCCCTAACGACCTGCTTCTTGCAAAGGATAAGGTTAAGAAAGCATTTTTTGTAGGACTGGTTGTAAACGAAAAGTATGTTTTTAAGCAAAAGGTAATAGTAAGACATTTTTTTTTCTTGTTTGAAAGTCTTGAGATACGAGCATTACACGTAAATTTAAAATCTAGGATCTGGATGCACTGACTATAACTGCAATTCGAGTTACTGATCTTAAAAAAAATAATGGAGCAACTGCTGCGCTAGTTTATGGAGGTCCCGGATCCAAGGGGGCGACCATAGTGTTCAAATCAGAACGTGGACACGGTATAAAATCCCTAGTGGAAATATATGGTCGTTGAATGATGTGAATATATTTTCAAGTTTTGTTTGTAATACAATCTATGAAATAAAATGACCTCAGTTTGTCAAATACTTTTTATTTTTAATCACAACAGAAATATGTGACAGCGTGAAAATAATAAGAGAGTTTAGTACATTTTTAGATAACGTGAAGGAAATAGTTTATTACCATTATAGATATGAAGTGGAAATGGCCATAAACTAATTGCCACTTGTAAACTTCGTT
Organism: Merodon equestris; assembly: GCA_958301585.1. NCBI lineage: Eukaryota > Metazoa > Arthropoda > Insecta > Diptera > Syrphidae > Merodon > Merodon equestris. The sequence continues at coordinate 122,901,635 of OY284417.1, read as the reverse complement.
AAGTGCACTAAATCACACAACTAATATTTTTAATTATTGAGAAACAGGCACTTGAGAGTAAGCAGTTTTTACAACAAACTTGACATGAAATATCCGTAAAACGAAAATTAAGTTTAAAAAATTGATAAAAAAATATTTATTGTTTAAATAAGCATTTTTAAGAAAGTAAGAGAGGAGAGGAGTCATTATTTAAACTTAAGAAATTTGCGAACGTTTACTACTATCAGCCTGTGGAGATTGGATACATACTCTTGACAATCTTTGTTTACTATTAGTTGATAAGATAGCAGAAGTCCTAAAGCAAACTATGATTCACAGATCTTTTGGATGACTGAGAACAATAAAAGCATCTGCAGATGTCAAATGGCTCAAAATAATAGTTGCGCGACGCGTTCAAAATGAAGCACTACGGAATTTGGGCATTGGCTCTTGTTACGATTTTATTCGTATCTAGCTCTCAATCCTTAAATACAACATATGGAGCAATTGGTGTATACGATCGACTTCTGCACCGTGAGTTTGTCATCGTAGAATCTCGCTTCTTCCGAATTGTTTCGAAAGATGTTGAATATCCACCTAAAGTAAAATAATAATTTATCAATAGTAAGCAGATTTTAACCTACTTCTTCATAATATTGCAGGGCTACAAAAATCAGAGAATAATAACTGCTGTTAAAGCTATTGATCAAAGTCGTGGAAAGAATGGCGGCTATGCAACTTTATATCGAGGTGGACCAGGGTTTCGAAATATGACATTGCACTTCAAGTCAGTTCGTTCGCATGGATTAAACTTTACTGTTGAAATTTATGGTCATTAATATCTACTTAACAGAAAAAAAAATAAGTAAAAAGCAAAGGTTGTAACTTAGTACAATATGTTCAATCGTAACTAATACTGAATATTGTATCTAATCTTGAATTTGGTAACTTTATTCGTAAATCAATATATAGTCCAATCTTCGTATGCAAAAATGTTATAGTGCTCTTTTTTGTAAGTTTTCTTTGTAAGTCACATCCAACTTAACAAATAAAACAGGAATAAGTCTGTAAAAAAAAAATCATGAATTAAAGTTTAAACTTACCGTCCCAATGTCGATTGTAAAATTAAGTATGGCAAAGCGCATTGCCATTCTTAGTTTACAATACAATGATGAGATGACTATCTATTTTGGCTATTATTCTGGGTATGAGTTTAAATAGGGAAATACACTGTTGTTTAATAATCATACTTAAAGTGATTGTACAAAAGTAATGGTTTGCATAAACATATGTGTAGATGGATTAACAAGTGTTTAATTATTAGCGTGACATTGATATTAAAAAAGAAGGCGAGTGTGGATGTAATGAAGGAATTTCCTCGCTCTTTAAAATATTCTAGATAGAAAAGTCTGTCCGGGTTTCGACTGAGAAATTTTCCAACCATTGGTAAAGCATTTTATATGTATTAATATAGTCCTTCTGCGGGCACTTTAAGTCTAGGCTTAAACCTACATATCTATTTTATTTTCAAATAACAAAATTTTAAAATTTGGCTTTCTACGAAAACTTTATTTAAACAAATAGATTAATTTTTTTTTATTTTAATACGTAACCTATCCAAGGCTGCTTGGTTCTAGCCTTGAAAATAATCAGGTTCGCTAGCACTTGTGTGCTTTCGTTCCAAGCGGTCATCCTCTGATTGCGTCTTTCGGCGAATGGGCTTTGCCATTTCGCTCGTTCTGCATGCCTGAAATCTTATCAAGGCTAAGAGGCTTCAGTCAGTTCATCTAATCATGATGACGTGTCCTCCAAAAGTAAAGCTTCTTTCTGGCAAGCGTTTACAGTCGGTAACCATCAGTCTCCGGCGTGCTGTTTAGCAACATCGGCGAAATTCCAGTCTTCATTGCGGTATTCTAGCATAAGGGCTCCTAAGCACTCTCAACGTATTCGGCACGGTGAATTACCAGTATACCACCTCCATTTTGTACTAACTATTCCTAATTAATATATGTAGAGAAATGCTTCTGGGGAATAAAGCCCGATCGGAGTGTGCTTTCGTCGTATCTGTGATTGGGAGTGTAGGCTCCGGATCAGAGCCTAGATCAGGTTACTATTGCTAATCATAGCCCATACAAATGCTTTCGAGGCATTTTAACATCTTTTTCACCTGTTTCGTCATGTACGACCCTATTAGGGTAATACTTAATGAATTGGGTTCTTGACATGATGTCTTTGAAATCACTCTACAGCATTGTATTGATCACCCTCTGATTTCCCTGAATTCTTGGTCCTGATCTGTTAGCTACTAAACTATCTGCAAATGCCTGAAAACAGTTGTAAGATCGCTTGCGTAAATGTTAAACAATATCGGCGAGGTACAATAACTAGTCAATCTTGTAAAACGTTTTAATATCAAAGATTCTGCTCGAAATAACGTTGTTACATTAAAAAACAAACTTCTTTCACATAGTCATTATATAGATCATGTATAGAATGTAATTTGGCATGCCTAGCCTGGTGAGCTTGTAGAATAGACCTTCTAAACTTCTTATACGGTGTAAAAGGCCTCTCACCAGACAAGCACTAACACATTCTCGGAAACCAGTTTATACGCAACTTGAATAGTATCATGCCACGCCTTAAAACCAAACTGGATTTTTGGTATTATTGTTTTTCTTCAAACTCAGAAGCTCAGAGCTCTGTTTCCCACCATTAAAAGAACTTTGCTAACATTGAGGATTATCATGGTTTGTTCTATCTCTTTTGCCGTTTGGAGATAGGGTGGACCACAGCTTGTTTCCACTGCGCTGGATGACGGATGGTGAAATTTTTTTAAAAAATGTTTAAAAGCAATGTCTTAAAACAATGTTTAAGATACCATCTACTCCTGTCGACTTCTTATTTTCAAATGTGTCCAGGATGCATAGGAGTTCATACTCTTCCACAAACAAAGAAATTCAGTCATGGGCGACGATGCCGTTCGCTTAGTTTTAATCATTGAATACGGTGAAATCGTTATTCTCTGATTGCCAATTTTCTATTTCTGCACAAACCTGTGAATAGTTCGAAAATGTCGCATTTTCAAACTCGTGATTGCGGTGAGTAGAGCTATTCACCGTGTACACAGACTCGAAACAAACGCCGATCGAATTGACTTTCTCCTCTGGATCCTTGATTACAAGAAATCGTCGTTAGTGTCGACACTCTCTGGTGGGCCACGTACCGTAGTGTTGCTGTATTTTCTTTCGTATGAGTGATACGGACATAACCGATATCGTTATGATCTTTTCTCTTGAATATTTTATTTATTTGCGGGAATATGCTCGGGCTCTTGGATTTTATGAAATTCTCTTAGTCTCCTTATCACCGGATCATGTGGGCTTGCAAACTGATTATATAGTCGTGGAGAGAACCCTGTGAAGCGCGACGATTGTCGCTGTTCTATATTGTCGGTTTAATCACTGGTCTGGGCAATCCGATGGATAGTTTTGTCCACTGTTCGCTTTATGGCGAAGTTCATTTATTATAGGACCAACATGTTTATTCTAATTGTAAGATAAAAATGCCATCACTTTGGTCCTCACAATTTTCACTGTGTTTTCAAGAAAACGTGATCGTTCCACTCATTGCTTTATTATTCAATTGGAAATGGTATGGGTATTCCATCTAAGATCATCACGTTTAGCAAGTGTCTAGCAAGCGAATGAACGCATTTGCTCTTTCCAGTCCAACTTTCTTGTCACGGTATAAGGTCATGTACCTTTTGAAATCTAATATGTATTTCAATATGTATCGCATCCGCCCTCTCGATGTTGATGACCGTTACCAGAGCATTTGGAAATGCTGCTTGTACTGTTTTAAGTTCGATGTCTTATATGGTCATAGATGTGTAAGCTGTCTAACTAGAGCTGGTTATGGAATTCTAGTTAAATGTAGCGCGGTTCTATTATTACACCCTAATGAAATGCTTACAAATAAATGCATTTAGTATGAAATACTCAGATTTTTTTTTTTAATGAAAATATTGTTTTTGTTGAATGATTTACATTAATTCCTAATTGATACAACAGGATATGTATGTCGCTATGTCCTGGGATAGGGTTTAAAGTAAGAGTTGGCTGTATTTTAATTGGAGGCGTCTGGATAACAGTTGTAAAAATTGTATATTGTCTATGAATTGCTCAGAAAAGTTTAACATTCAATTAAAAAAGTTAGAACACTTTTTTCCTGTCTTACATCGGATGAATAATACACGGTAAGGGAAAAGTAACATATTTACAATAAAATACATATAATTGCTTAAGCAAATAGTTAAGTGATTTTAGATCCATTTATCTTCCATAAATTTCTACGCGAAAAATCAATCCATAATTATATTGTGATTGGAGTTTTATGTTGACGAAGTTGAAACCTGGGCCTCCAGAATATATTGTCGCATGGCCTCCTGTGCCGTTGGTGACTTGATCGATGGCGCGAATAGCTGTTATAATGCGGCCGTTCATATTTCCCTGTTAATATTAAAAAGTTCATAGATCATTGTATTTCCAAACCGATTAGAAGTCAAATGAATGTGCAGTCCATACAACTGTATTATATGTATTAATGAATGGGTCTCTAATGTAATCAGTACTTACAATACTCTTGTTGGACAAAGCTACATATTTGATGAACAGGTTATGGATAAGCTATTGAATTGAATATTTTGCACTCTATACATACTGAGTGGCCATTTAGTTTTTCTTTTCACATTTTTCATTTCCTCGCTTTTATCTTGTACATACGAATATATGTAAGCAGATATTGTGAGGTGTTTTTATGCAGAATTCCGTGATTGAAGCCTAATATAAGTGAATGACGGTGGAAATATTGAGGCATTATTCAAATAATTCCCAATTTTTTTAAAGTCTCGTGTTCAATGATAATGAAATTGTTTGAGACAGACAACAAATCAATATGTGTAAATAGAATTTGGACAGTACATTCATTAGTATATATATATATATACATATGTAGCTCTTATATATGCAAGTATATTTAAAGCGAACAAATGAAAGCACATGTCGCCAGACCTGTCACGTCTTAACTATTAACTTTTCTTACATTCTTTGGATATTGAACCTCCCTGTTCACATATCTACGAGGCAATGATGAATTGAAGATATTTTCCACATATAGCAACTGTGACGAAGGTGCGAAGGTACCCCAAGAGGTTGTTACTGCATACCCAGTTGCTGCTATTGCAATAAGCATAACAACAATCATAATTTTTCCTGTTTTCATTATTCTCTGCTTATGCTGCGTGTATGTTAATCCAAAAAGTTGTCTGTGCGGATGAGTTTTCTTATCGTTCGATGTTCTCCTCCTTTTTTTGTTGTTTATTTTTGGAATCAATAATCACTTAAACTAAAGTTAAATCTATGCTCAATAGCGAGATTTGCTCAAATTCAGACTCTCAATGTTAACAAACAAAATGAAACTAATTTTGATGATTTTCGCATATTCTATTTGGACCAATAATTTCCCCTCGCTTTGCCTTATCAGTTCATTAGTCGCTAAATATTTTGTCAGTATACACAAAATATATGTATTTAAATGAATACATATGAATACCAATTACATATGAAATGCTTTTGACTTCTGCACACAGCATGTCAAATTAGGTTTTATCACAAAGACATTTAATTAAAGTTGATTTATATAAGAGTTAACAGACCACTATAGGCTTTGACGTTTCAGTAAAAACTCTTTATTTTCATTATCATCGATTCGAAGAATGTGAGACATGTTTTAATTAAGATAATCTTACGTTTTTCCGAATCAAACAAAACCGCCAGCAAGCAAAATATCCCCCAAAAGTACGGCGTATGTTGAGAAACTCGTCAGAAATTCAAGAAAACGAAATTGATCAGATAAAAGAACCGTCATATTCATCTTAATTTTCTTACGTAACTTATCATGAGAGCGAATAGCACCACAATGTCTGAACATCATAACAATGGCATTGACGCAATATCATAATTTCTGTGCCTTCCTTACACTTGTAACGTTTGAATTGAAAAGATGTTACTTCATAAAAAAATTACCTTCCAACTTTTCATCGTACTGCAAGTAACTAAGTAGTTCTAAACATACGGAGAACGAGAAGTATCATGGTCGGAAGTCAATTGATGACACATGCGTATAATATGTACATATGCTTTTACATTTATACATATGTTATATGCAAACTTTCTATCATTTAGTTTTGATAAGGCTGCCGATATTTAGAAACCTATTTGCTATCACTCAAATTGGTATAAGCTGCAGCAAATGCTTCAGTTAACTTACCATGCCTTAATTCAACTTCTTGGCATGCGTTCTTCTCCACTTGAATATTTTTAGCCTTGGCAGGCATCCATCTGTTGCCAGTTTCGTATATTAATTCATTTGTATCTATTGCATATTTACATTTGCACATATTATTATTGAGACGTTGGAATACCATTAAAAAACAACACACACAGTTCTCCAAATAAACGCTTCTAATTTATCACTTCATAAAAAAGTTACATTGACATGTCACAGTTTAGTTTCCATAAATCTCAACTGTAGAATTAATACCTCTGTTTAGTTGAGATTTCAAGTTGATTGTGGTAAAAGTGAATCCTGGTCCACCAGACCATAATGTTGGATTGGCTCCACTAGTATTGCGAAAGTTATCAACAACGCGGACTCCGGAAATAATACGCGTATTAATTTGACCCTATGTGTATAGATTTTATTAGGTTATATAGTAGATACATATATTTCATTTACCAAAAATAGGGCACTACTTACGTTTTGAGGGAAAACTACATCCGTGCTAATAAGTTGGCCATTAACAGGATATCTAATTGCTTGTTGTTTGGACAACAGTTTGGAGGTGCTGTAGACATTGCCATAAGTGGCATCTCGTGAAAAAACTCCGACAGCCAGAGTAACCAAAACCAAAGCAACAGTAATGAGTTTCATTTTGTGGAATAAATAATATTTTATCTTGGATGTCTACACAATGAATAGGTACGAAACTTTGAGAGTTCTAGTTCGATTGCAACGCTTTTTATAACCATTTAATCAGCAAATAGACTTTTTTTGTTTTGAATTATCTGACACACAAGTAGATTGAGAGAGCCCGCTTTCACTTGAAATTTTTTATCACATCAAATTATTATTTTTCCGAACCTATATTTAATTAAGTGAATGATTCACAAACTAATCGATTTCTGGTGAATTTTGATCAGATTAAACAGAAGATTTCCCTTTTTAACTATCTATGGATCGGATTATAATTTGGATTCTACTATTTAACACGTCTTTGGTTTTTAATGTTTTTGAATCATTTAATAAAAATAAAATAAACTGTCTGTATGTCCTGAAATTAAGTAGACGCGTCGTGCATTCCATTATTAATAATAGTAATGGATTAGATGTTGTATCATATTTTTCTCCTACATATCTACTGCCAAATCAGTTACATATTATTTATTTGAGATAAACATGGGAAACATAATAACATTGGAAATCTGAAAATAAGTTCATAACTACAAACACGAAATTCCACAAATATAAACCCCAGGACGTCTCAACTAACTTACAAAAACAAAGAAAAAAAACATCTTTCTCACATTCAATAAAACTAACACTCAGGTCTTGTTTGATAATGTAACAGGTGTAGAACTTGTCGAAGCTAAACAAAATAATGCTATACAGCAACAACAGCAGGGGACTGTTTCAAAGATACACAAAATCTCGTGGGTTGCATCCCATATTTTTTTTTTATAAAACAATATCATCGATCACATATACTCGAACGTTTTCTTCTGAAAGAATTCACATACCAGTGGTAGGTTCCTGCTGAATTCCCTTCTCTTTATTTCGAAATGATATCTTTCCCAGGTTTATATTGTAGTTTTTATCTCTCTCCTTTTAGTTAATAAAGTAATTATGTAAATGGGGTAAGTTGGTTAACTTAAACTGAATATAAAATCAGGAAAAATCAAAGCCCAAAAAACAAAATTTTCTGCACTTTTTTGTTAGCTTTGTAGTCGATAAAAGAAGCCGTTGAACAACCATGGCGGTGTGAATTTGAACTTGCGTAGAGTGAAAACAAGAACGAGGGAATTGAATGAAGCTTGCAATGCAGAATTTGTAAGTCCCGACCATGTTGTAGAATATAACCGTCACAGACAATTCCATCACCAAATCAAAAGAACGTAAATGAGTGCAAGACATTTAGATTCTGCCCCTCGACCAACCAATTTTCAAATAGGCCATGACCCATTAAAAGAGGCATTGATTTAAAAAAAAAATGTCGACGTCAACAGAGGTAGAAGAGGCGACGTAATTTTTTCGAATAAAATATTGAAACGTAATTAATGGCCCTATTTCCCCCAGCTTTGGAATAAATATTATATATATCGAGTGATTTCCTGGGCTTTTTACCCCAATTACTTGTACCACGAGAAGGTGCGCCTCTTTGATTCCGCAAAAGCGATTAGCGTTTCCGTTAATCTTCCACGTAGCCCGCAATCTCGAGGAGCAGAATTCCTCCATTTTTCCTCTACGAACATGATATTGTGCCGTTACGAGTTTGTTCAATAAATCAATTCAATCAAATAAATTTTACCGTTCAATAAGAAATGGTGCTATCATATAAATCCTGAAGATGATCCACGTAAAGGATGTCCAAAATGTGCAATAACCCCAGAAACAAGGAGCTAGTATACAGAAAGATGTGTACAAAATAGGTACCGCATTCCGTGTTTTTCGTTCTTATATAAAGGAAATAGTACTTCAACTGGAGGAAAATTTTGTACCTAAAAGGTTTGGAAATATTTGTAAGAAACTCCAAATGTCGAAATTTTTGTTCCACAAAATCGTCCGCTGACAATGCAATAATTATTTGATTATTTTATTTTCACAAAAAATGGGAGACACAAAATTTGCAAAATTAAAATCCAACTTTTGAAAAATGTACAAATACAAAATCCCCGATCGCAAAATCTCCAAGCACAAAATGTCCAGTTTATGCCAACAGAGACCAATAATGCTTTTAATTGACAGTAGTAGAAGCAATTTACCGTTTAGTGCATAGAGATGATTTACTGATAAGAACAAAATGTACAGCTAATCACTTCAGTCGTGTATTTTCATTTGATAGAGAAGCAAAATGGAAATTCAAGTGGTGAAGTAAAGCGAAGAAAAACTATTTGCCGATGTCGAAAGAGTATAAAATTTTAAATACAAAAAAAATTATAAAACAAAAACTTAAAAAAAATTAACTTTATGGTATTTTTATTTGTCCGTCGCAGTCAGAGAAGAAAACCCAGGTAATCTTTAATTCACCAAAGTTTGGCGCCAAACTTAATTTCTTTGATAGGCTCGAACTATAAGGGATTTTGTGTTTGGGGATTTTGATTAGTGGATTTTAGTTTTGAGATTTAGTGACTGATAAATTATGGAACCAACCCACAAAAAATTATCTGATATTGCACGTATTGCGAAATTCTTTTTGACTTTTCCACCTGAATACCAAATATGATATGATATGATATGATATGCAACATACCTACATACCTCTGTATGAATAAAATGCATTTTGTAAAACTCGTTTAATTTAAATACATAATATAGAATATTACATAAAATAAGACTTACGGTTGTAAAAAACTGATTTATAATGCAGTATTAATTTGAATTGAATTGCATTGATCTTGGTTCATCTTATCTCTTTGATCCGATTACACCAAAGATAAATAAAGTAGATAAGTTTAAATTTCCATAAAATGTAAATTAATTTTAAAAAAATTACCCAGAGAACAGAACTATTCTCCGAAAGACGAGCTGTATAGCTCTGACGCTATCGATTCTTGTCGATTTTTAAACCGCGTTTATGGTATCAAGTTTGAAATTGATACGATTTTTGGGTGATACAGGGAAATCTACATACATACATATATACATTGCTTAAATACTTGAAGTCAAATAATCGGTTGCAATATACATTTAACATACTTATGAACAAGACATATACTTTCTAAATAGATCGCATGTTAAGTGGGTCTGAAATGATCATAGTTAAACCCCATGGAGATATTTTTCGCAAAACTGCATAATGCAAATAATGAAAAGCAAGCACAAAAGGGCCACTGGCCACGCGTCGCGTTACGCTGCAGTGTTCGTAAAGCGATGCCTCCGTGAGTCAGTTGACTATAAACATGTACACAGTTCTAGAGTTTCAACCTTTTGGCGTTGTTAAATTATCGATCAAACTTAATGGCACTATAGCGACGGATGTGCGCCATGGATAGCTATAGATAGTTGCTTGGCGGATGGCAGTGTTGGTGGTTCAGCGCTTCACAAAAACCGTCATGATATTGAACTTTTTGCGCAACTCTAACATGAGACTTAGTTGATTCAATCTCGACTTTTTGCCGACTTCAATGATGGTGGCTGGAAATGCTCTGCCACCAAGCAACGTTCGCCAGATCACCGGATAGCTCTAGGGTGAGGGTGTTTAATGTGTTGCATAGATAAATATATATATAACGATGGTACAATCTGATCCGCCCATTAACTTTTACAATACGTTGTATCGATCTTTTATATGGACTTGAACATATTGTATTGTATATGTTAACACTTCAGTAGAAGTCGCCTGTATCCATATACATTTACAAGATATATATATAAATACGAATGCTTGTATAATTTATTTATGTGCTGTTATGGAGTTGCAATTTATGTATATGTATATTCAAAGTAAATATATTATACTGAGGATGTAAGAGATATACTCGTATGTATAGGTACCTAGGTAAGTAGTTTCCATAAAAAAATGTGTTATTATGAACCACCTGCAATCATGAAATCGGGGATTCGTCTTTAATTGAATTCGCAAGAAAACAAGAATTCATCATGAGTACGAACAACAAAAGTAAGATTTAAATCAAAAGCTTTTTCAATTCTTGGCCTCAAAACGAAGCAATAATGATTCAGTCACTGACTTATAACAATGGTTTTTTTTCTCATAATGAATAAGTTCAACTCTATTTAGAAAATGAAACACCACTCTTCATTTCTCAGCTTTGAATTGTCAAAAGTCAAAACATAATAAGATGCCGCAATCAAAGGCATCTACATGGAAGTGTAACCTAATACATCATTTTTTACACTTGACCACTCCCAGATCTTCGTGTTTTTTTAAACTCATTTACGAGATAATTTATGGAACAAAATTAAAAGAAAACAAAAATGTATGTATATTCAAATGAATTTTAGATAAGATGAGAAGTAGTAGAAATCATTCGGTATTTCTTTAGATAAAATCAAAGGCAAAGGAATTTCTTATGAGTACCATCATGGGAGCACCTGGAAATGCAGCCTTATTAGATAGCTGCGTCAAACGCTAACATTTTTGAAGATGAAATGGATGCGTTTTTAAAAAAATAGTTGTGTGTCTAAGAATGCGTGCAATCATTATTGCTTATTTTACCTTGTTACAGACCAGCCCTAATAAGCGCTATAATAAAAATAATCATTAATTAAAGCAATGATAATTAACATGTAATATGGCGTTACAGCTTGTGTTCCAAAGTTTCCCTAAATCACCCATACTGTGTGTAGTTCTCTCCATTGATGACTGACAAGTAGTCCAGCTGAATTTAAATGTGGTTAGATAAATATGTATACCTTGGAGATGGCTCATGTGAAGGACGGTAAAAACCGCAACCACGCAGGAAATCATCGAAAAAATGCATTATTTCATGTTGAACGATAAGCGAGTGAAGATAAGTCAGATAGTTGAGGCTGTGAAGATATCGAAGGAAAGAATGTGAAATTGTACAAAGAATTAAGGATTCAAAAGATTTGCGTAAAATAGAATCTTGGGATCGATTCAATAGGGATTTTGTGCGGCGATTTGTTACCATAGATGAGACATAGATGGTCCACTACTACACGACCCAAACGAAACAGTAGTCCAATCAGTGGGTGGAAGTTGGTTGGTGGCCAGCATATTTTGGAAAGCGAAAGGGATCGTGTTAACTGAAAAAGGTAGAACTATTAGAGGTGAATATTATTCCAATCTTCTTGACCACCTGAATGCCAAAGTTTGCGAGAGGAGGCCCGGCTTGAAGACGAAAAAGAAAGAAAAGATCATCTTTTACCAGTTTTGGGAAGCTCTTTGCATCCAATGAAGAAGTTGAGAGGGCCGTAGATGAACATTTTCAAAGCCTTCCAGGCTAAGACTGTCATATCCATAGAAAAATAAAATCATTTCTTACCTGAAAATCGAAGTCTTTCATTGTCAGGCAGAGAAATGTTCACCCTCGTAAGCCTCTTATTGCATATTTCAGTTGTTTTAAGCTAACTTTATCAAACGAATCCTTAAATTGTTAATGCATGCTTTACTGCAGTTTTAAATATTTATCAGATATTGAAATTTACTACCTATAGTATATTCACCCTTTTACAAGAAAATGTTAAAGTCAAAATTCCTTCTGGTAAAAGTAATATTTTCATTTCTGATTTGTGAAAAATAAAGAAAATTTGATTTCTTAGCAACAGATCAAGTTTAAACTTCAGGTTTCATTTATATAAGCAACCAACGAAAAAAGTACTTACATTGTTATCTACATTTATTTATAGCTAAATCAAGCAGTTGGGATTGAACAACAATGTAACCGAGACTTATAAAAGGGCTATTATTTGCCTGGCTGCAACCAGGCTCGCTATCATCACTCTGACGTTTTCTATATGTTCTACCACTCTATCAAATTCACCTTAAAAAACTACCTTCGGCTTCAACGAAATTACAGACTGCATCTTGTCCGTTCACTGTAATCAATCAGAATCTAAAAACCTGTTCCCCTAACACACACCTATTCTTCTTTCAAAGTAACAAAATCCGCTAGACAGACCAGGTTATGGTTATGTACCTTATATAGACATGTATGCGTATGTGAATGCATGTGTATATCAGAGCTTCTGCAGCATGAAAAAGAAAAAACAAGGGTGTCGAATTGTTCGCTTCAGTTATGCGACTAATTGCAGTCGATAGGTGTTCCCATAGACAGAACACGTACAGTTATCGAAAACAATATTTTTTTTTATGAATTCATATGAAAAATACTGCGTCAAAAGATATTAGAGAAACACAATAGTTGTTACACTAATTAGTTTAAAAGGTCCCCTCAGCATCCGAGAGCCGAACGAGGCATCCCAAGTAGCTTCCAAGTTAACGCAATATTATTACACACATATCTAAATATTATATGAATACATAGATACAGGACTGTTGCATATAGAATTCGCGGATAAGAGTCCCTTTTTGCTTGCAAACTATCACGCGCACACGAACTTCGTTAAATTAACGCCATTAATAAAAACCTTTTGATTGGTTTGATTAAATCAAGTCCAAAGTTTCTCTCCCTTCGAACAGATAAATCAAATGTGTTGAATAATTCCTCGGATGCATTCAACTCAATGTGTGTAAACATGTTTAGATACAAAATAATCAAAATACATTATTTAAGGGATACTGATGGCAGCAATTGTGAATATGTGCGTAAACTCGCATACGGAGAGGTAGGCGTATCATTCTCGTCATAACCGTTTGGAACGAAACCATTGTGAGTGGTTATTAATTGTGCATCCTAACATATGTGCATGCAAATGTTTATTTGTAATTATTTTTTTCGTTTGTAATTGGTATGAAAGACATTGTATGCATAGTATACTCGCAACATTTCTACAAATGTACGCCGCCACTACGTATCTTGGACCAAAATTATAATGGCGTATTTTATCGAAAGCGACGTTTGGGGTTTCGGAAAGGAAGAGACAGCGTTTCAAAAATTTCATTTAAGACGAATTGCTGGATTTACATTTTACTTAACTATCTACACCTGGAGATGCATACAAATTAAATCTTTCACCAACAATTAAAATCACGATTATTTATCCGTGAGCTTTAATATAAAGACTTGAGGATTGTTATACCACGGCAACAAGTCCAACTTACAGGCAGATAAACTAAGAAAATCGTGATGAAACACATTTTAAATGATATCTACATAAACCTTTGTATACTGTTTGTCTTGTGCCACGGTTGTTGCTTTTGTCAGGCCTGGTTAGGTAAAATGTAAAAAGGAAATGAATCGAGGAAGAAATGGAAGCCATACACTCAACCAATCACAAGGCTCAATAAAAAAGACCAGATGAATTGTAACTGATATAGGTAAGTACATCTATTTTTTTTTTCAAATTATTTCCTTAAACATTAAAGTCTCAAATGCAGATATTAATCGTATATTAGACGAACATTTCGTATCATTTAAGCTTACGATGTAAATAGTAGTTTTGTGAGCTTAATCGGAAACCGTTAAAAAAATTAACATGTCGCGGTTTTAGTTATAGATTTATGTTTAGGTAGTATATGTGACTATGAAACTAAATGACAAAGTTTGTGATTAGATCGAAGAAGCTTGATGTAACTAACACGCGCATTCATACATTATGCAAGTAGATGTTCAAGAAATTCGTAGAATCCGTTCCAGAGTGCGAGAAAAGAGATTGATTATCGCCTATATGTATATGGGTACTTTCATGAAAAAGGATAAATAAACCTCGATAAAAAACTTCAATTTTTCGACATACTATATATCTTCTTACCAACTAAGCATTGGAATACTTTCTACGAGTGACCGATGTAAGACTTTAGGAAATATGCCGTTATTGAAATTAATTGAAACTCGCGGTTGCAAAGAATCATTTTGCGACTAATTTTTTAAAGCGGGGAAGTAAATTAAGGTGACTATTGTAGTTCACCATTCACCAAGATAATTGATAAAAGAAAAAGGTACAAATTCGGCATTTATACGCTAATCTGCATGAAAGCATACAGTGATTGTATGGAGAAACAAATTTTCAAAATTGATGTATGATACATGTATATCATTCGACTAGGCTTCCTCACAACGTATGCCTTTGCAAATGTCATGAGAACTGCATTCTAGCATTAGAATCATAGCCCAATTAAAAGTCCAAAATGTAATCACGTGTTTGTCGGTGCTTTCTGTAAAAATCCAAGAAATAAAATGTTAGTACAATATTTGTCATATCTGCAAACCATTTTTAGGAAATACTCTTTAAAAAAATAAACAAGCTTCTGATAGCTTGCCCGTGGAATTTACTTGGTATGTATGGAGACATTTTGATGGTAAACTGAACATGGGTCAAAATTACTGAAAATATTTTGGATAACACCCCAAGATTTCCCGAGCACGTTTACATCAACAAATGTCAAGCCGAATTGTACCAAAAAGGCAAATTTGCTGTAGGTTCCAGAACATACATACATATAATCCAGCTTAGTGAAAGTGAACTGTTCAGGGAATTATATATACATATAGAGTTCAAGATGAAATGCAAAGCCTCCAGTTCACTCTTACAGTATGGTATAACGGTGAACAGCATCTCATAGTCATTATATCAGACGATCTTCATCATGACAAAAAAAAACATCACTGATATATGTAAATATGTATGTTCGACCAAGCTCAGAGTTTAAAAATAGGTACATAAGTGAATCTTAAGAATGTATGAAACCAGCAATAAAATAAATATATTGTGAAACTAATTTAAAACACCACATGAAAAAGATCCTGTTGATGGCTTAGGCGACGTGTAAGCAAAGTCGTAAGAAATAAAATTGCGAATAGAGAGTGTATAGTCTTCAACGCTGAACATTTTTCTTATGTAGCCAGAGATTCGTCTATAAAAGTGATTAACTTTTTACCAGAAGAAATTTAAGAATCAGCTAAAGAAATGAATCTGGGTGCTTAGGCGGTGGTTTTCCACTTGATTTTAATTCTGCATAATAAATTAACTTTATGAGGCAGAATAGTTTCAGCAAACTATACTAGAAAAAAAGGGTGTAACGGGAGCTACCAACATATTATTATTTTTTATTAAATATGTATTTAGTTATTTCAATTTTAATATAATTTCATAATTTAATGTTGACATTGAGATGGGAATGTGAGTCCACTATGGAATTATAATATTGATATTTTCAAGATCTCTTAGCTACTAGGCCATTACAGATTTTAAACACCCTTCAATTAGCGTTGCGCTATTATAAATTATACAAAAAGCAAAAAGCACACATTAGCCAACCAGAGAATACCGGTCATGTTCAGCTCTTCTTACTTAGAAAACGCAACCAATAAAATGAGGTGAGTGTGTACTGTGTATATACTTACAGCAATAAAGGCACATATGCAATTTTTATTAGGTTCACTTACTAAATTTATTTCCTTGTGGAAACATCAGAAAAAATATAGTTGTGAAGGTACAATTGACTGATGTAAGAAAATTCTACTACGTATGTATCGTATTTTATTATTACGTTCAGTAAAATTAATGAAGATACAATTCCTTTTGTCGTAACGCTCGCTATAAATTAGTGTAAATTAAATTAAAGTGCT